>VZRN01006644.1:502202-605059 GCA_013397935.1 Dasyornis broadbenti | reverse complement strand
TGTTGGGGGGGGGGGGGGGAACAACCTTTAAAAAGGAAAAGAGACAAAGGAAAAGAGGCTCTTTGGAAGTGATAAGTACTGTGAAGCACTGAGACTGTGTATCTCTGACAATTTTTGTTGTACTTACCTAATATCTGTGCATGTTATACATGTGATACAGCGACTGTTTGTTGTAACGAGGTTCAAAGCCACAGATGTTTCATTGTCAGCGGTTGGGTGTGCTCCACATTTAAAGTAAAACTCCTGAAATACAGAAGAAGAGATAAAGAGAAGATTACATACCTGCTGCTCATGTCCTTCCTTTATCTTTGGGTAGCTGACATTTGAGAGAACAGACAAATCACCACTGCCAACAGCAAAGGAGGACAATCATTAGGGAAGGTTTACAAGGGATCCCTTGCAAAAACACCAGTCTAGGTGTGTATTTTGTTCAGTGCCTTTCCTAGCAAAGAAGTTATCAGTGGGACACATTCTGTGATCTGGATTTTCAGGAAAAAAAAAAAAAAAAACAACAAACCACCAACCACTTCATCTAGACTTTCTCTAAGTATAGTCATAAAAGGCAAAATACTAACCAATTTCAATATGCATTAATATTGTCACTATTTTTTCTTGTTACAGACGCTACCATTTTCTGAACTCTACAAAACAGAATGTTAACTCTAAAACAGTAAAGTCTGACCTTGCTTTTGTGATGTTGGAAATCTTTAAAATACAATTTTACCATCATAATAAAGGAAAGCTCCAGCTCTCTTGGAACCCATATTACATTTGCAAGTATACAGTGTTTGAATCAAGTTGCTTTAACCTCTTAGACTGCCTTCATTAGCATAATAATTTTCACACAAATGTGTGTTTTGTTCTCTTTTCCACTGCACCCCAGGGAAGGCCATATAAACCACACTATTTTTTGATAAGATTTTGTTACAAGGAATATTTCTAAGTGTCCAAATCACTCTAAGCATATGTAAATAAAAGCAGTCTGAAGTCACATGCTTTGCAATAGGAGCCACAGATTAAAGTTTGTAATTTCCTTGTTGCTATGAGAGCTTCTTTCCAGGAACAAATTGTGGAGGTTAATAACGAAAACATGGTATAAATGAAATGTGAATTGGAGGGTAAGGGTATAAAAACATTGGAAGAAAAGATAAGAAGGCATAAAAGAATGACAATTGTTGATAACATCGAGATACTAAGATCACAGTTTATTCTCAAGAAACCTGGACTTGCTAAAAAAAAAAAAATCCTAAGAAAACAAGGAAAAAAACCCAAACAAACTGCAGCAAGAGAAAAAAACCTCACAGGCAGCGAGTAAATGAGCAGCATTTCCTAGTGAGTCTCAAAAGTGGGACAGGAAGGATGAAGGAAAAAAAAAAATTAGAGTTACTGTCAACCTTTTTAGGGTGAGGAAGTCACGTCCAGACCTCAGCACTAGGAACAATCCAAAATCACTGAAAAAGACATGCTAGGTTTTTGCTAGTGTCACTCCAAGTTCCTAGCTAGACTATGTGGACCCACATTATAGCACTCGCTAATATGAGTACAAGAGAATGTGTAGATGAATGAGGATGAAAAAAATCACTTTTGTTTGACACAAAATCCCCTTTCCCTCTCTCCAGCTTTCCACGGAGATTTACTGCGATACTGTACTAAAAGCAGTCCAGACAGACGCTCTTACTTTCTCAACGCCTCCAACCTTGCAGCAGGGAATTCTTTGTCTGCAAAACAGCTGTCATTTACTGTTTTAATTTTTTTTCCTCCGTGATGATGATCATTTCTACATAAGACAAATACAGTATTATGCAGAAGTGTGCTGCTCTAAGGTGGAATCTGGTAACTGGGATATGAGAAGTATTAAAGTAACCTTCCTCCTACATTAGTCACTCCTGTTTCTCAGACAAGCACTGATATATGCAATAGAGTCAACAATATGTTCATACACCTCTATAAGTGAAGGGCACAATGTCTGAAACACGTCTTAGTAGCAGTTTCAGAGAACTATGTGGCAGGAGTTTAAAGGCAAGACTGTTTAAAGCAATTGTTCACAAGACTTTTGAAGTAGTCACCTGAACATGTTCATACACAGCTGAATTATTTCTGTCCTGTTTCATAACATCTGGAAGTAGTCCCAGGCAAGAAAAGATGCTTAAAGTCATCCTTAGACAAGACTTCAGACTTCCCAAATTTTTGCTGTTGTTCAAGACACGGATATATGCACAACTTTTAAATATCAGCTAAACTTGAAGCATTTCAGCTTCAAATGAGTGAATGGAACATTCATCTGGAATACATGAAAACCTTACATAATCTGTAGCTTCAGTTTATTTTCAACCTTTAAAAATTGTATCCATTGATCCTTGTATTATTTGCTAATGGGTTTTGGAGCTTGCGTTTCTTTGCCCTTTAATTTGAGTTTATTTTTTTTAAAATTAAATGTTAAGAAGGATTTATTTCTGTGCAGAAAAAGATATGTTTCCTTGCTTCATTACATCTTCTGCATACAGCTAAAAAAATATTGACAACTCACAATTCCAGAACAGGTAAACTATTGGCAAAGAAACATACAAAACAAAAAGAATTTCTGATAAAAGTAATTATCCATTATAATAAATCCTTATTTGGGTCCCTAACAAAGAGTAATAAAGGTAATAAGTTCTAAACCAATTGAAATAGGTTTAGACCTTTCTTTTTGTCCCTAATGAGCATCTGTTTGGTGATTCTAATTGTTCATAATACGTCACAATTCTTGTCATGAAAGATACTTATTGAAGAAGGTAAATAAAGTTATGCAATTCTTATTCCATAGAAAGACAGACAGATAACAAAGGAAAAATAGTCAAGAGTCTTGTCCTGCAGTCCCAAAATTCTTTTGCTATATGATTAGGAATATTACTTCTCTATATTTCTGTTTATCAGCCCAAACACTGCTTTAAGAAAACTCGTCTAATTAAATTTGTGGTGTGCTTCAGTGTTGCTGAATGGAAAACATTATGGAATGTGAAAACACTGTTTAAAACAACAAAAGAAAATCTTGCAACTCTCCAAAGCTAATCATTGAAAGATTCCCTGCTTGACTAAACTGCAATTAAAGACATACTAAATCTTAATATTAAATACAAACAGAACAGAGGGCTCATTAAAAATATGGAAAGAAAGAATCCCTCAAGATTACGTGTCAAGTATTTTTACAGAAGAAATCCTGAAGATTAAAGAATAAAAGTATTATTCATAACAAATATGTTGAGACTAGCAGTACACCCTTGCAAAATCAAAAAGTATCAACCCACACAAAGCACAGTTCTACAAAATCAATGCAATAGTCTGTCTTTGGAGGTCGGAGACCTCGGTGCTGTGCTGGGAGTTCAGAAGTGCAGGAAGAGATGGGAATCAAAAACGTAATACACAGAGTGCCTGACAGTCCTGCAGTTGTGTGGACTTCATTTTCACAATTTTAATATTTCTTTTTTTTTTTCTGCAGTAATACACATTCCATCTGTTTAAAAGCTTTTCAAAGTAATGAAACCAATTAAGTTTGCAGTTGCATATAAAAGTTTATGTTGCCTGGTTTTACACATTGCATAAATACACACGCCACAAGTATTTATTTGTTACATCTACCAGATCTTCCAGAGACTTAAGATACATTTTTTATGCCAGGGCATATACTTATGAAGTTCTTACTACAGATAACCCATCAGCACAAGCTGCTTCTCAATTACTTCCAGCAATGAAATTACTGAAAGCAAACTGTAAGGGGGAAGAATGTAGCCACTTCTCACTCTTCAGCCTTGCATTTCACCAGGCACGTAAATGTGTCTATTCTTTTATTTAGTCTTTCACCCAGTGTATGGTAGCCTAAGGAGGAAAATTTATTGGATTTTTTTAATCCAAATAATTTATGTTCCAATATTAATCTCCGAACAGGTGTAGAGACCTAGGAGCCAGCCAGTTTAGGACGAACACTCTAATTTCGCCTCAAACTGTAAAATTCATACAAGCAGTAGTTACAGCTTAATTTTGATAACAAAATATCTCTAAACCTACGCTATATGAGACATTACTTTCATAATGTTGGTTTTATAATAAAAAAACCCCAAACCTTATAGAATAACACAGAAGGAATGAGTAAAAATTCATGCAGCCTACATCAATATCTAACTACTTCTAAACTTTTTTAAAATAGAACAAATCACATTATTCCTCCTTCTGCACATATATTTTTAGGTACAAAAGCTTTCTGATGGTTCTAAGTATTGCTATTCAGCAATGAGTAAGGATGTCAAGAAATTACTGCAGAAGTCGAGACAAAATTTAGTGCTTTTCTTAGTTCTAAAAGTCAGTAGTTTTATGGTCACCTTCTACTGCAGTGAATACCTTTAGATCATTTTCTTGCCTAAAGGCATAGGTCCCATGAAATTGTGAACATTCTAGTTAAGACTATAAATGTCTTCCTTTTGGCAGTGTATCTGATAGACTGTTTTTCAGAGAAAGGGGCAGGCATCACTCTTACACACTCTGTCGTATTCTTCACTGTTGTTATCGCTTTTGTGTCACACAACATCATAAAAAGTGCACGAGGGAAGAAAAGGTTCAAAGATACATGGTCAATGCTAGCTACTTTTTATGAAACTCAAGAAGAAAATGCTCAAATTTATCAAAAAACCCCACTCTTCTTTGATGTTTTAGTAAACGTATCTCTCTGTAAACTCTGTCTTTTCAAACAAAACACGGGTTTACATACTCCTAACTGCTGATGATAACTGAACTGTCTCCTATATGGTCAAGTAACCAACATAACCAAGATCAAAGTCATACACAAACCATCAGGGGGAAGGCAGTCTGAGAAAGGCCTAGAAGAAACTTTACCCTTTGATACATGTTCTCAAGCCCAGTTTACTACACTGGCAGAAAAAACCCACTAGTCTTTGCTAAATACCACCAAGACAGCCTGCACCTTGGCTGGTGTACAACAATAAACACATAAAATACAGGTTCCTGCCCTTGCTTCTCATTCTGTGCTGTGTAAGTTGCCTAAACTATGCCATATTTCTTCTTCCCATTTCTTAATGAGCTACAATAGAAGGTGAGAGCCTTATGGTATTTCCCCCCTTGATTACCCACACGTGTTTATTTAGAACTGGTAAAGCCATTTATGAATATGTTTTATAGCCATTGAAGGTGTGGTTTTAACTTTTCAGATTAGCAGTAAACTTAAATCCTTTTTCAACTACATCAGCATAATTATCCCCGTGAAAGAGAGAAAACTTCAACTCTATTGCAGCACATCCCTGTGACACTACTGCATTTGCTTTTGAAACTGAAAAAACTAGTAGATATTCAGTAGATCTGGGAACAGATTGAAAGAAACCCACTTCAGAATAGCTGTGGAATCAAATATTTTTTCTGGGATGTTCTGGGAAAACATGGGCTTAACTCCAACTAGAGACATTTTCAGGTTCCCACATCCCAGAAGAACTACAGGCAGTGGCTTTCCAGGCCATAAAAATGTTTCAATGATGAAAACAAACTAATAAATCAAAACCATCACTGTTCACATGTGGAGCAGGTACTGCTTTTAAAGTTAAATAAGTAAAGAGTGTTAGAAAAGCTACACTGCCTAACTAGTAAGAGGAAGGTTGTTCAGCTAAAGAGCAATTCTTAAATCTTAAGTGCTAAATGATTTTGTAATAGACTAGTGAATGCATTATATACACACGACTGCTCCACCTTCTTCTGTGAGCCACCAGCATTTTGACTGGCTCTGACTACTGGAAGGTATCTTGCTCAAAATAGTGGCAGTTCCCAAAAGCACCTGAGCAGAAACTACCAAGAACCTCAAACCTGGTACTGAGCAAGGTAAGCCTCACCTAATGCCATTTATTTGGTGAATGCTACTCTGCGTGATTTGGCTTTACTGAGCAAACACTGAGATCTAAACAGGTGTTAAGATCAAAGGGAGAAAATTATTACCCAAATACCAAATTTTTGCAATAGAGTTGGGTTTATAGTAAAAAAAAACCCTATGTAAATAAAGCAAAAGCATTCTTACAGCTACCTGCATTTTAGACAAGCAAATTTGTTGTCTACGCCTGGCTTTCCTGGCCGTCCTCGACCGAGGCGTCAGCCCCCGAATGCTCAGCGGCTCAGCGGCTTCTCCGTGCCGCTCCGGAGCCTGGCGTGGCTGGATCACGCAGAGGTGGGGCTGCCCACAGTGAGGGACCGACGAGGGGCTGATGGAATAAGACGAAAGAGGCAAAGGGTTGTGGGAGGGGGTTCCCCCGAACTCTCCTTTATTGGGGGAGCGGCAAAGAGATCCATGAGGGAGAACACTGGGGAGAACAACTGGGGAAAGGTCCCCGTGCAGCTGGTTTTAAGGGGGGATAACAGCCAATGGGGTAAAGGGCAAGGGGAAGGTACAGTGGTCAGGGGTCCAATAAAAACATTTGAGAGGGGGGAACAACAGCTCAGAACCAATAAAACTTCAAACATAACAGAACCCTCTGGAAGAAGGGGTCAGCCCAAGGCCCTGGACACGCCCCTCCTCTGGAACAAGGGGTGGATCTTAGACCCTGGTTCCATCCCTCGAGTCCTCCCCTAATGAGGAGCCTCCTACAGAGGAGGTGGAGCTGGAGCGTGAGGCAGCAGCAACCAGGGTTGGACCTCCCACACAAATTCTTCTGTCTCCCCTATGTTTGGAATTCATCTGCAACTGTTATTGCAATACTTGTAGATGAGAAGGTAACCTTAGGCTCTGCTCCTGTCATCAGCACTATTTTCTTTGAAGATGCTCTCCATTCAAGAACTTTTTTTCTCCTACTTGAGATTCCAATCAAAATCAATTCTTTTCTCTGTGGCTTTCCTGTGATTCTCAAACTTGATGGCTGATCATGATATCAATGATGTAGACACTACTCCGAGGGCAGCTGACTTCCCTAAACTGAAAAGTGCAGCTTCCCCTGGGCACAGTTAAGTGGATCACCTCCCAGGCAAAGAATGGATAAATACAGCTCTCATGCCTCAGTGGTTAAGGACAAACAAACAGTTAACTCATTTTAAAGGGGAAGCATTTATGCATAGTATTAAATCAGCATTCAAGCTGCACCACGTAGGTCCTTAAGTCTGTTTCAACGTTAAAGAAATACATTAACTGATCATTACCAACAATATAATAACGCATGTGATTAATTGCTAAATTTCTATTAAGATTTAGCAGAAAAATATTCAAGGTTATTAAGTGACAGTGGATTTGAAGTTCCTTAGCACAAATTTTAGGAATACTCCAATGCAGTTATTAAATATGTCACTCATTTCTTTCATTCACATACCAATACTAACACAAATCTCCAAAAAGCATAATCACTACACTCAGACAACATTTCTTCTCCATATAAAAAAATCTTAAAGAATTTTTCCTTTTTAAAAGAAAAGATCCTATGAAAAATTCAACATGTGATCTCAGACCTAAATATTCAGAATGAAATCAGAAAAATCAGCAAGAATGGAAAGACAAGCATGCTACCAATAACAGCATACTTTATATATATTTCTACACAAATTTTCCCATCCCTTCTACTTTCAAATTCACAGAGTCCCTGTTGTTGAACACGGCAGAGATGGCAATTCACGGACACTGTCAAGAGAGTGAACTTCAAACAAAATGCCTTTATGGGATGCAAGGAGAAAAACTGATATTCCAAGAGAGACCAAATGTTATATAATAAACCTTCTAATATACTGCTGCTAACTAAGCTGACCTCAAAGATAAGTTGAAGCATCTTCTCATGTGAAGAAAGGCAATAAAGTGTGAACATATTAAATTTAAGTGTCTGAAAGTACTATATACTTATTTAATTTGGCAAGAGACAAAAGTAGCATAAAAATGTAGAAGAAATATGAGCATCTCTGTAATATCTGCTTTCTGACTGAACCCCTTGCCCTTCTCAAAATGCGTCTGGCTAAGAAGATTATTCATAATGAAAGCTCTTTAGGATGAGTATCTTTTGTCAGCTCTTCACTTGGGCATGGTCTGGGTGAAAACATCAACTTTGACCTTTGTGAAGGATGGAGGGAATGAACTTTTAAAATTATCATTACATTTTTGAGACAAGTAGCATATGGGGCAGAAATGCTATCCTCCTGCACTTTTTCAGACTTTCTCTTCTTTTCAATTATAACATTTGCAATCTCAGTGTGTCCAAATGACTAAAAGACACATACTTCAGAGAAGGACATGTGCCTCTTCTAATATCTCCTTTTAACTATTTGTTGACTTTAATTAAAGTTCATATAAGAATAACATTAAAAATATACAGTTCCACTTCTCTCTCTCTGAATTAAACTTATTCACCATGCCCTTTATTCACCTGCGAATAAAAAAAAATGGTTGCAAAATAATTATTTGAACAGAAAGCCTTTGATTTGGAAAGTATTTGAGTGCAGCAGGATTATGGGACAGGAAATGTACATGCTATTCACGAATTTTTACAAGACCTAGTGTTTCAATCCTAATCAAGTCACTTAAAGCCAAGGTTTAGGCATATAAAAATGTATCTAAAACTCATCATAAGTCATGTTCATGAGACATTTGTAAGGGATAGAAAATAGTAATAGACTCCATTGTCATCATAGCCAGATCCCACCTTTTTCCACATTCTTAAAAAAAAAAAATCTGTCTATGTATTTATTCCCCTTGCCAAGGAAAAACATTTCTATCTTTCATTTTCCAGAATCCATAGGAAGAAGAGAAGTGTTGTTCAAAAATCTTTAATAGGACAGCTATAGTGCCATTCACTTTTATTTAGACATCTAATGTGATATAATCGAGATTACTGATGATTGAAAAGAAAACTTGCTTATCTATTGTCCATACTAAAACCTCCAAAGTTATTACTTTTCAGTTATTGATTTTTACTAAAATCTAAACAGAGGAGAAAGGTATATTTAAGATTCAAATAACGTTGGCATGATGGGTTATTAACTATATAAATTTATAATGACACTGGCCTCTGAATAGAACAAGAAACTACAGTTTTCTAGGAATTTTCTGTATAAGGAAAGCAATAAGTAATGTAGAACCTATCAAGCAATTTTATTTTCCTATCTACTGGAAATAACACGGTAGAAAAATAGAACACAAGTGCCTTGGGAGTCCTGTAGCTGCTGCTGCCCACATGCCACTACTTCAACCACGAAAGAAAGTACTCTGTGTGAAAGTGACTTTTCACATTTTTAACAGGAACAGTTCTCATTTGCTTTTCTCATCTAAAGGCAACCAAACACACTTGCTTCAATTCTCTGCAAGGAGTGACTCAAGCCCAGACAATCCTGTCACTACTTCTGCTATCATTCCTTCACGTAGCAGTATTTCCATGACACAAATGCAGAACAATCATCATGATCCAGTTCTTCTATCACGCATTTTCTCAAAGTATAGACAAAGAAATGAAAGCTGTAGGGCATTATGTCGCATTAGAAAATGGATCTTCGCCCGGAATGTTACCTTGTAGTGGAATCAAAGGCCCTATATAAAATTAGCCAATCCCCAGAAATGCATAACTAACAGGTGTGCCTTTTACATCTAAAAATACAGCAAGATAGTTTAAGTAAATAACTTTTCAATCAGAACAGTTATGCTTTCAAATAAAAGAATATGAAAGTTTTACACATTCTTTTCCCTGAAAGAATGCAAACTCTCCCCTTCCCTGCTCCTAACTTTGCATGCATACATGTAATCTCTGATCAACACTAACTTTTGGGCTGAACCAAGACTGTAGGTGTCAAGATGATTAAATTATCTAGCCCAGCCTCCAGAGCCCAACACAAATTGTTCTGTTGAATTTGTTCACCAGCATGTATGAAACTGATAATTTTGGAAAAAATTCTTTGAATTTCTTGAGCAACAGAAGTCTCAATTTCAGAGTAGCTACTTACAGTGTATTATAATCACCATATCCTGAACACTAGTGCTGATTTGTAGGGCTAAAACTTTCCCATCAGCCTCTTTTAAAGTAGAATCCAACTGTCTAAATTTGTTATCAAGTGTTTCCTCTAGAGAACAAACCTTTTACTTTGAGCTTAATTTCCTCTGGCAACAAGATTTGAATTTTTATGTGACCAAAAGCCATGTAAAAGTCTCAAGGAGGGAAGAAACTAGAATACTACATGATAGCAGGTCCTCAGGCTGTGCTTCTTATGGCACAAAAAGTTGCTTGCAATTACAGGTTTGAGTGATTTGTTTATCTTCCAACCATGTTAGCAAGCACTTAGGGTAAAGACACTGATCAAGGCTTCAAAATAAGCGCAGAAAAAAATCTAAAACGTACAAGGAACAGGACTCTTATACCAGAGCTATAAATATTGCACAGCTATTAGAGCGTAAGGTCTCTCAAAGAATGGTATCATGAGCTTCAGAGAAAATCCCGCAGAGTTAACAAATCACAATGCCTAAATAAGCTACATAATTTCTTTAACTGACTACTACTTTTTCTTGAGTATTCTATATGCTAGCAGTAATTCTATAGCCTAGTCTGTTAATACTGATGTGTTTCTGCAACACATGCAGTAGATTTCCATCCCTCTGATCCTATCACAACTGAAAAATTTAAGTTTTGTCCATGCCTTGATATTGAAGGAACTGGGCAGGTTCAAAGCTTCGAAAAAAGGTATTTTGAACCCAATAGCCATTTAAAAAGATGACTGTTATTTTTGGGTTTTCAGCCTTTAACTAATCTCACCCATGTCCTGGAGCCTCACATCCATCCATTAACCATACAGATGATCTACAAGTCTGTAACACAGCTGAAAGACACTACGAAGACACCTTTCATTTAGCACTATGGCTGCCTCAGGGGGAGCATCAGTATTTATGTGATGACACTGGGCAGACAAAATTGGGCTGTAATACTACAGGAGTGGCTCTTTGCTTCATCTCTGTGTCTTCAGCTTTGAAAAATTGGACAATTTGTTCTGTCATGTTTCCAATGCCTGCCATAGATCAGGATATGAACAAGAACAAACCAGCCAAGACTGTCCAGTTACAATAGAAACGAAAGGAGGAAACGGAGGAAATGGCAGAAATGCTATTCTCTCCCTGTGTACAAGGTATGCTTGAATTCTCAGAAGATTCAAAAATGTTTGGCACCTCTTGCATATTCTTTGAATAGAAAATAGATGGTTTTTAGTTCTATTTGCCACCCAGCAGTTTGTGGCTTTTCTTCTTATGCATGTTCTTTGTCTTGACAATACACTGTTAGCACATCTGTGGCTACGCTGTCCTTAAGCCTTAGAGTTCTGCTAAATTATTGGGGTTTATGCTACTAATATTCTCCTTTCTACAAAAATGCTAAAGAGCAGGTCTCGTGTCCCACCAACAGAGGTAATGTCTAACCTACATGAAACAAGACATATTAAACCCTAATATTTGAGAAATTTTTGCAAAGTTTTTCCAGTAATTATTTTTTCAAGTTTCTTCAATTGCCAGAGTTGATGAGGTTGGGAGTAATTTTAGTAAATTTAGATTTTTTTTTTTTTTTTCCCCCCCTTGCCCCTGGATTCCTAGTTTAAATCTTTTCTCCTGCATGGAATGAGAAGACAGATGAAATATTTGTGCTGTACCACACAAACTGAGACTTTCTTAAAACAGAAAGCAAACAAAACACCCTGCATGATAGCCAAAACGTATGATATGGAGAAAAAGGAGCAAGGATGCTAAATATAATCACATGGATACACTAATGTTAATAGTTGATTCATATTGCCACCATACAAGAAGGGAAGAGGACTATGCTATGTTTAGTTATTTTTATTGGTTTCAGCTAAGTCAAACCTGTATATAACTCCCTACACAAGGAACATTAAAACTATTTCTTCCACTTCTGTGCAATGAGATAAAGAGATTTTATTGGCAAGACAAGTATTTTTAGATGACATTTTAAATAGCAAAATCTGAACTATAACATCTAGCAGAAACACCTCACAAGCCTATTAGAACTTTCAGTATATAAATGCATGATTTGTTACTTCAGACTTATTAAATACAAATATATGTGTTTTACAGGTCTCACACATTAAAAAACCCAAGTACACACAGCATTGCTATGGAGTAGAATATATCCCTATCTAATAAAACTGCACTATAGACTAAACTTTTGCAAAAACTTTCTCCAGAGGTTCTTAGAGGTTAATAGATGCTCCTGAAAGTTACAGAGGGCTGCAGGAAATGAAGTGGGTAGAAATGAAGGGACAAACAAACAAAAAACCCACAAAAAAAATCCCACCAAAGCCCACTCTTCTCTTTGGCTAATCTTGTACTGCAAAATCTCTAAAGTCTCTACAGCAAACTGTTTTCTGGCATTTAGTTTTATACTGTCATCCTTTTTTCAAATATATTTTCTATATGTAATATATACGGATGAGCTAGATACAGCATATATGCAAGAAGAGCTAAAAAACATAAGTCACAGTAAGAAAATCATTAGCTTCTGTATAATCTTGTTGGGAAAAAAATAAATCTATGTTTGCATACTCTTACCTATAGTTTATAGCATAAGAAATCTGAAAAATGCAGTAAATAAGTTAAACAAGCATTTAATACAAAAACCGTATTTCATATATATACCAGCACAGAAGAATCGAACATTTCACAGTAGATGACAGCACAGTGTCGCATTTGAAAAGGTATTTTGCATTATTAAAGCCAGAAAGATGTGGACATTCTTCTTTTAGACAATTTAATGCATAAGTATAATAGTGTAGATGGCTGTTTGCGTAACTTTAGTATAATGCTGATGATGCCCTGATAGACTGTTTTCACCGATGTGACTTGCTTTTTCTGAAAAACAATTGTCTATTTACATCATCTTCACAGTAAAAACAAGCAGAAAAGAACCCCCGTGCTTTTTCCTAAATTAAAATATCCAGAAGAGAATAAGGCTACATCTACACTAGCAAACTGTTTATTGTTAAAGACCAGCCAAGAGCATTTCAGGGTGATTGAACACAGTTGCAGGCTTAGCAAGGGAAGCCTGATGTGTTTTAGACAGTGCCAACAAGCATCTCGCCCAGGCAGAGTTAAGGAGCAGGCACACCCAGGCACGGTCTGTGGCTTCCATCCCCGCTTTGGGGACTGAGAAAACTTACCAGCTATAGATAAGATATGGCCTTCGGGCATGAAGAGTTTTACCAGCAATATTTGACCTTGTGGACCTCCTAGGAACACTACACGGGGCATGGTTGTGCATATCTCTACTTCGGGAAACCCGTTATCTTCCTAACTGCTGCTAATTCCCAGTCCAATTTCCCCATGTCTTCTGACCAGCCAGGCAACTGACAGCAGGACTCTCTTGCCCTTCTCCACTGCAAAACAATTTCTGCTCCATGATGGTTTTTTTTTTTAAGTAGATTACTACCTGTAGAAATAGCATGTAAATTCATACATAGTTAAAAAAAAAAAAATTACTTCAATAGAAATTCATGCCCTCACTCTGATAGACCAGTAATTTTGTTTGAAAATGTGACTAAAAATGGGTTTACATAATAGCAGAATCTTCAAAATACAGTATGAATAGCTCTTGAATGATTTCCCCAAACAACACACATTAAGTTCTGCATTTGACATTTCAAAAATTATTTTTATAAGATCTGTTGTACAAACTAAAATGGTCAAAGTTTAAACTTGAAAATTACCTCAAAAATCTATTTAAGAAAAAAAAACCCACAACTTTTAAATATGTTTATTATTAAGCAATTTTACTTCAATTTTATATAAGCAAAAGAGATCATTTGAAAGACAAAGATGCACAACCAAAATCATTGCCTTGTAATGGGATACCAGAAAAATAAAAAAGGACACATTATCATAGACATTAAACAAAACCAATTGTCTAGATGCGTTGTCTGAGTCACAGAATTTCAAACACACCACGCTGAGTCCCCGGGGCTGTGAGTACACATGTCCCTATGGCTAATGGGTGCACTGCGGTGACACGGCAGCACTCACAGTCATGAGCTCACTCTGCCCAGAGCACCACTCTGACAACATGACTGCTGGAAATTCGAGCTGACCCTGACTCACAGGTGTGTGCTGGCAGAGCCAGACACAGAAACACTGAGCTGTTTCCCTCCACTTCCTGGGTGGGATGCTGAGCTTGCAGAGGTAACTGAGCCAACAGCACAAACTTGGTGTCACGAATATTGTGTTCGTTCAAACATATTAAATGTTATAATAGACTTGTTATGACACATCTTTTTTCAGACTCCAAAATTGGCATGTTCGCCAAACACTGAGACATGCTTACCCCTGCCTTCAGTTTCCTGAATGCTGTTCTTTCTGTACAGACATTATATCAGCAAGCTCACAACTTGGAAACAAACTTTCCATCATGCAGCCTACATATTCATGAATATGTAGTACAGAGGTAGGAAGACCTTGGATAAGTACATTGCATAAAATAATCCCTTTGGGGTAATTAGTAGTCAAAATGAGAATTACAATGGTCTGTAAAACACACACTTCATTCAAATGTTCAGTCCTGCAAATTATAAAAAAATGTGTCCCTTAAATTTCAGAGAGAAGTTACAGCAGAATATCAGATGTGGTTTTGCCTTGCACACCTCACATATTTACAGTTTTAACTTCTCATTTAACCAGTATCATGCTATAACCCAGTCTTGAGGAAATAAACCTCATCGCTTCTAAAACAGGCCCCACCATAGAAAAGATGATCCAGCCCTTAAAAAGACTAGTAGCCTGTCCAGTCACCTTTTTTTCTGATCCATAATAGGATGTGCCTCAGCAGCACCTTGGAAAACACACACATTTATACAGAAAGTAGAAGACCTGTATTTAGCTCTTTCCTGAGCACACAGAGCTCTTTACTCAGCTCCTGGCAGAGTGGGTATGCAACTGCATTCCAACAGACACAAATACCTAGCTCATTGTTCAAAATTTTATCCAGCCTGACGCACCAAATGCTTAATTAGCACTGAACTCAGAGACTGGAACACAGCACAGTACAGCCCAGGGACAAGACTCCCTACACTCAAGATTACCATCTGCAAAAGAAGTTAAGACTAAAAGAAGATCCCCTGTGTGCTGCTCCCATCGGTGATTCTGGTGTACCTCAGGCAAAAGGCACAGAAGCCACAACCACTCTCAGTCACAAGCCCAATAGAGGTGGTGGTGCCCTTTTGCAGTAACTTAACAGTTAAAGCACCTTTTCCTCCCTGGACCGCATGAAACAAGCAGCAAATGTTTCACTTATATCAAAAGACCATCCTCAATAGAAATTAATTCCAAAGAAGCAGACGCTCCCTCTAAACTACAGTAGTTCAGACCCCTGCATTGACTGTTACCAAGAACAAGATGTGGGCTGTGCCTTTACCTTGTTGAAAGGTGGGAGACCAGCAACATTGAGTGCAATTTTTCCAATGGGTGTTTCCCTTGCTTTTGAAGAATATAAGCAGAGAAAACAAATTCATGGACAGTAAGGTACCACAGATACAACACAGCAATGTTTTAAAGAAATTGAAAGATCATTCCAGCTGTATAGTTCTCATAGATCTATGGGCTTGAACCAGGCTGTAACTGAGATTCCTGACAGGCACCCTAAAATAACATGGTCCAAAACTGGACAGGCAGTAGGTCCATCCTAATGCTGTGAAAAAACAATCTGACCTTCTCTAGAAGCATGAAAAGTAACTAAAAATGAATACAGAACAATAAATCTCATTGCTACAGGGTGCCATCTCCTAGGTAACCCACACTGTTTATTCTGAGCCTCTCCCAATCACAGGAGCTTTCTCAAAACCAAAATGAGAAACAGGCCTTCAAGGTGCCTCTGCTCATGGCAGGGGGTTGGAGCTAGACAATCTTTATGATCCCTTCCAATCCAAACCATTCTATAATTCATTCTAAGCAAGGTCCAAGATTCCAGTTAAAAATACTCAAAATTAACTCAATATCGGATGCATGTGACATTTTATAATCCCTAAACTTAAAATAAATATGGTAACAGAGGAACTAGCATTATTTAAAATACAGCTGAAAGTATTATGTTAATGCATATGGGTTATTTGTTTCTAAAAGGTTTCAACCTTCTAATCCACTTCAATTTGTGGATTTTTTGGGGGGTGGTTGATTAGGGGGTTTTTTTGGCAGGGATGGCGGGAAAGGCTAATATGGACTAAATATTTCCCATCATGATTCTTCTATTCTTCATATACTATGCATATTTATTCCTATATATTTTCAAAGAGTGCTTATTACTTTTACAGTTACTTTGAAAACTAAATAGTTTAAATCAAAGTTTAAATAAACTATAAATTTATGATATCAGGTTTCTCTGAGCTACAAAAAAAAGTCGGTTAGAAGAGATTCTCACAGAACACAAATGCTCCAGCAAAACTGGTAAATTACAAGAATTAAGTTATCACAACAAATCCTTATTGACAGGTTAGTGATCCTGCAAGCAATGCATTATTGCCTACCAGTATTTAAGAATAAGCTTTCAGAAATCAATTTGTTTGTGAGTGCCACCTCTAACACATATAAGCCACAGCACCTTTAACTGATATCTCCATAGCGAATGCAATTACTTTTCCCCATTTGCAACCTTAAATGTTAGCCCCACATGAATTTTTGTTTGTAAAGAATGAGACATGCACAATTACAGCTTCTCCTCATGGCACTGTAGCAGTGGTGTTTGGTGAGAAGTTACTTCTTAGGAATTACCCCATAAGCACTAGAAATACCCATTTCTTCTTTGAAACAGAAGGCTATCAAACACACTGATGCAACTTAAACAATTCTGTGCCAGTTCTGCTGTTGCAGTGGTGGAGTAGCAGGAGAGTGAAGCAGCTTTATGCATCAAATGGAAGAAAGCCACTTTTCACTAGAATGTTGTTTTCCTCATTTCCTGGCAGCAGTTTAACCACCTGGAGCTTTTAAGAACAATTCATAACCACAGTTACTTTGTCCACATACGTTAAAGTGCCCCAGTGGAAAAACTCAAATATTTTCAGAATGCCCCAAACATTTACTGAGGTCCCAGAGAGCTACTATGATGTACAGTACAACTGATCAGCAGATGCAATTACTATGAAACACAGTATTTCATAAATATTTGAGAGAGAACTGCTGCAATCCTCTATCAAAAAATTTGGATAACATGTTCTTAAAAAGTTCTTCAGTTTTTTTAACCATATGTTCCCAACCATCCATTGTGCTAAAGCAAGGGAAATACTTCACTTCTGAGCATTCTCCCAGCAAACAGGCCCAAATATTGAGTATTTCTAACGACAAATGCAAGACCTTCACTAAAGTATTTTTATGTATTTATCCAATCTGTTATTATGCATTCAAATTGATATCTTGAGTGGGGCAGGTGCTTAAAGCATAGAACATTGTTACGCTCAGTGGGGAATTTGCATATTTTAAGCTGGGTAAATACCCAGTATCTTCCCGAGCTGTGCCTTTAAGGCAGAAAATAGAATCCAAAAGACATTTGTTATCACAATTTAAGCCTTCTAGACTCAAAATAACATAAGTTTTCCACATACCTGACTTCTCTGAGCTAGAAATACATATTGTAAACTGAATACAACCTCTTAAGCCTTTCCCCTGATAGCTACACTATGAGAATTCAGGCATTTCTGACAGTAGCTATTCGGTAATTACCCACCACATTTGCATGGACCATGAGAGACAGAGCCCATAATAAGTTGCTGCAGTACCAACGTGAATTACCTTGCAGCCCCTGGTGAGAGAAGGTCACAGGTAATGTCATAGACTGCACAATCTCACACCACCACATCCTATAAACAGTGCACGCTTATTTTAAATTCAGTTCTGATTTGAAAAAGTGAGCTAATTTCATAAGGTGCATGCACAGAGGCAGACAACACAAATTCAAGAGTCTACAAATTGGTCTCAAATCAGTTACAGGTACAATTTCTTAGAAATAGTTAGATCAAAAAAATATAGTAGACAATTGTTAATCAAAACCTAATATCTTCATGTTTTAGAATCCCAGACCAGAACATTAAGCACGGAAACTATATGTGGGAAACTGATTTAAGGCCAAGGTAAATTTTAGGGCAATTTTTAGATCTAACAGAATGTCTCACATAGCGTGTCAGCCTGCAAATTGACACAGTGATTAAACCCTCAATAACAGTACTTGCCAAATGTGAATGAAGAAATTGTGTTTTTGCATTAGAAATGCCACCTGACATTTGAGGAGAGACTCCTCCGTAACCATACTGTACCCTAAGAAAAACCACCTTCATCTGATTAGACTGCTGATAAATGATTGCAGAAACATGTTGCATGCTTGAGTGGAAATCCAAGGTTTCAATCATCAACAATGAATTTGCAACAGCTGCAGACAGTAACATACTGTTTAAATATCATATGCAGTGAGCAACAAAAGATTCAGTCAAAGTGTTACTGAAATCCACTGAATTACAAAAAACTATCCCTGAACACATTAGACGCATTGACAGTGTACATGCAAAGATATGTATCGAACAAGCCTCATTTGAAAGAAAATGGGAGTCTGATTTGTGAAACAAGAGACAGAATAAACACTGTGTCAGGGTTCGAAACTGACTCTATTGGGTCGTGAGTTTGTTTCTCTCGTTTTAATATAATCCTGTTTTATCCATAGTTTTCAATTACTGCTTCCCAGTTTGCTCAGGTCCCTGAATGTCTGCATGTTTCCTATAACTCGAATAGACAAAATAAATGACCGGTATAATGGCAGTCCATCCAACCTAATCTGTTGTCTTTAGTAGGAAGTTAACAGTAGATGCCTAGAATGTGTTCTAAAAACAATATAAGTCCCGCCAAGATAAAACTTGAAATGATATTGCCAAAACCATGTTCCTAATCTACAGAAATTTGTGGTTCAGAGACTTCATAAACCAGAGTGAGCCTCTTCAAGTTTAATAGTTCTCAATGGATTTTTCTTCCGTTATTTTGTCACTTTTGAGCAACTTCCACAATGTATCACGGTAGAGTTCTGAAGTTTAATTATGTAATGGGCAAAGAGGAATGTTCCTGTGGTTGATCAGAACATCACAATAGCAGGAAAAGAACACTGCATCAGGCTGAAATAGGAAGTTGTATTCCTGCAATATTAAGCCTTTATGACAGCCAACACTGCATAGGTACAGAGTAAGTTCCTTGCTGCAGTGCATCAGCATGTTTTTCAGACATTTCTAGAAGAAAAATACCTTGAAAACATTAAAGGTGCATTTGCATTCAGTTTTGGTTTGCAAATACCAAATCTACCTTTCAGCACAGTGGAAGGAATTATTACAAGAGTTGTGAATGATCTAGGGTTTGGTCAGGTGAACACAAGCTGTGCTCTGCTCACTTTCTATGCTATTACACTCTTGATACTGACAGTCTCAAGGAGGATATAAAAATGATCATTTATAAAAATTAACTTCTTTTTCAATGAAACCAGGGGCATTCAAAAAAATTGAAGAAAAACTGCTGCCTTATTAGTACACAGTTATCAGTCTTTCCAAAGGTCTCATTGAGTCCTACTACAGACAAATTTTCAATTCACCTGGAACTGCCTCTCATCAAATGATGAAGCCTCTACCCTATCTGAAGAATTTTTCAAGAACTGTATCATTGAAGAAAATGCCATGTTCTGTTCAAAACAACTGCTTATTTTTAAAAGGCAGCTGTGAAGGGCAATGAAAACCTAGCAGCTGAGCACAATCACACAAATTGCTCATATAAGACAGAATAAAACACAACGCATGCTTAATGCTCATGTTTTCAAGATAGGGTTATCTGGAACTGAACTACAGATGGAGAAATAAAACGAGCAGCAAAGGTAGTGGTGGTGTTTTTTTTTCTTTGACAGTGTTAACAGCTGAAGAACAACACCCAAAAGAGTGAAAGATTTGTTTGAAAAACGCGTTATAATCTTCAACATTTTTTGTTTGGTCTTTTACAAAATGATGATATTTACAAACATGTAAATAAAAATGGTGGTATGAATGTAGGAAAGGTGAGCTAAATTTTCTGACACTATTCAGCACAGAGCAAAAATTACTGAGTTTCTTTGGGTTTGCCAGAATATATGAAAAGTCCAGCTCAGAAAAACTATTAGCAATTTTTAATTATTGGTGAGATGAAAAAACTGACAAACAGCTCCAAAGACCTGGCTTGTCTCAGTTTTAAGACTTCTATGGTGACAAAAAAACCCCCCATCCAAACCACAAACAAAACAAAACAACAACAAAACCAACCAACCAAAAATCCAAAAACAAAATAAAACCAAAACAACCTCCCAAAAAACCCAGAAAACCCCACAACACAACCTAAAAATAAAAATATAATTAATATATTAATGCAGACACTCTCTGTGGCCCATAAAAAAAAATCCAATGTAGTGTAGAACTAGCATGTTTACACTGAAGAGTGAAGAAGTAGTCACTTAAAAAAAAAATGAATCTTAATTATAAAAGCTCTAACTTCTATTTCCAAGATAAATAATTTAGCTTTTTGTCCCTGTATAGAATTAATACCACTTTATAATTCAGTTTTTTACCTATCATTGATTTTTCTGAACTGAGAAGTAGAATAACAGAATTTCTTTATAAAGGAAAAATTTATCTACTCCAGAATGAGGCTACTTTGAGAATACCAGATAAAAATAATAAAATAATAATAATAATAAATCTAGTTATAGTGTCCTAAAGAAGAATCTGAAAAGAGGTGTAGAGTTGACATAATTTGGAACAAGAACGGAAAGAACTTCAAAACATTAAAAATGTTTAAATGCTATAGAAAGTCAATGGCTGCGTGTCTTTCTTCACAATTAAGCATTTGAAATAAATATTTTTAATCTCTAATTGCCATTAAGTTTATCAATTTAAAGGCGTAACCAAAGTCAGCACAGTACAATCACAGCACTTTCACAGGTTATTCCAAAGCCCCAGAACACTGTTTTGAGCACTGTACCCCTCTTCTTTCCTCCTCAGAAAATATACTGGTGTAAAAAAAAAAAAAAAAACAAACCCACCCACATTTAGAGATGAATTAAAATGCAGAGCTTTACAGGAGCACAACCACATCATGTCATCGTTTAGGACAGCTTTATATGAGGTAACCTAGGAAATCATCAGCATGTAAACCTGACACCAGCCCTATATACAACATGCAACAATAGCTAATATGATGCTTGATTAATAAAAGAGGGATCTGTAATTAACAAAAATAAAGGAGGACTTATGATAACTAGACTCTATCAAACTAACCTGACACTTTTATGAGATTACAAACTTACTGGAACATCATCATAGTGATGTGGGAATTTACCCAGATTTATGTGTGGCATTTGATACAGCACTGACATTTTGATTAAGAAACTAGAACACTGTGAGATCAATGTTAAAGACATTTAAGTGATATGCTTCAAAATGTAATTTCCCATAGCGAATCATCCAATGTCTGTTTTTCAAGGTGACTTGCAGTGATCATCTCCTAGCCCTATGCTATTCAAAACATTTCTTAATGATCTGGATGAAGGCATAAAGTAATTACTCATAAATATTACAGATGGCACAAAATCTGAGAGAGTGAAAACAATGAAACCTAAAAGTCACTGACAAAGCCACAGATACAACTCATCTGAGATCAAAAAACATCATATGGCATTTTAAAACAGCCAGAAATTAAGTCACACCCTTAGAAGTAAGGGCCATTCTTACTTCTGTCCAGTGAGGCAGAAACTTGAAATGACTAAGATTTTTGGTGGATGATCAGCCAAACTGGAAACCTCAATATGCCATTATAGTTAAGTTGTCTAACTAAACATCTGGATAACACCACAAGTAAGCAGTGTATCACTCTTGCGTTTTGCACTGGTGGCATCGCTACTATAAAACTGTGCCACATTAATATTTCATTTGGTAAATGGATAGGTTTGTGAAGAGAAGCAGCTTTAAAAATCAAAAAATTCTCTGAAATTGTTCGATTGTTTGTCCTTCTTATATCACAAAATAGAAAAGAGAACAAAACTACAACAATGGATCTGGTTCGCTTGTTACTTAACTTGCATTTATGCTTTATTGCTTTTACTTGCCACAGCACAGGGTGTAAAATAATATAACAGTCCTTAAATAGTAAAAGCACTGGTCAGAGTATCTAGTAAATATGATAGACTCTCAAATTTGTTTTGAAAAACTCTCTTGATAAGAGATTATCTCTTTAATATACAGAAAAGGATGAGGTGCTCAATGAGTTTTTTTGACCCAAGTCACAGAAGGCAAAGGATTAGGAGAATGAAGAACTACCCACTGTGGGATATCAGGTTTGAGAATATCTAAGAAAGCTAAAATTGCACAAGTCCCTGTGACCCAATGAGGTGCATCTGTGGGTCCTCAGGTGGGTGAAATTTCAAAGCCATCGTATTTGAAATGTCACGGCAGTCCAGTGAAGTTCTCACCAACTGATCGTGGGGAAATATAACCCCCATTCTTAAAAAAAGACAAGAGAACTGCAGGCCAATCAGTCTCACCTCTGCACCCAAAAAGATCAAGGAGTGGATCCACCTGGAAATTATGCTAACGCACATGGAAAGTAAGAAGGGGATTGATGACAGCCAACATGGCTTCACCAAGGGAAAACTGTGCCTGACAAATTTGGTGGTCTTCTGTGAAGAGGCTACCGTGGTGGTGGATGAGGGAGGAGTAACTGATGTCACCTACCTGGACCAGTGCAGAGCATTTGACACTGTCACACACAGCATCCTCGTCTCTTAACTAGAGAGGCATGGATTGAACACACAGACCACTTGGTGGATAAGGGATTGGCTGGATGGTTGCACTCAAAGAGTTGTGGTCGATGTCTCAATGCCCAAGTGGAGACCAGTGATGAGTGGCATTCCTCAGGGGTCGGCACTGCGACTGGCACTATTTAACCATCTTCGCAATCCCACGTGAACAGCGGGATTGAGCACAACCTCTGCAAGTCTGCTGATGACACCAAATTTTGTGACAGGCTGGAGGGAAGGGATGCCATGCAGGGGGAACAGGTCAGGCTTGAGAGGGGGGCCCATGCACACATCGTGAAGTTCAACAGGGTCCTACCTTTTGGCAATCCCAAGTACAAGCACAGGCTGGGAAGAGAATGGATTGAGAAAAGTCCTGGTGAGAAGGACTTGGGGATGCTGGTGGATGAGAAGATGACCTAGCACAGCCCAGAAAGCCACCTCTATCCTGGGCTGCATCAAAAGCAACGTGGCAGGTAGGTCATTCCCCCCTCTACCCTGCCCTCATGAGACCACACCTGGAGTACTGCATCCAGCTCTGGGGACCCCAGCACAGGAAGGACTTGGACGTCTTGGAGCAGATCCAAAGAAGAGTCAGAAAGATAATTGGGGCCTGGAGCACCTCTCCTATGAAGTGAAGCCAAGAAATTGGGGTTTTTTCAGCCTGGAGAAGAGAAGGCTCTGGGGTAACATTAGAGCAGCTTTCCAGTACCTGAAGGGGCCCTACAAGAAGGTTGAACAGGGACTTTTCACAAGGGAATGTAGAGACAGAACACTTGTAGACTGAGAGAGAACAGATTTAGACTAGATATTAGAAAAAAAAATTCTTCACTGCGAGGGTGATGCAGCACTGGCACAGGTTGCCCAGAGAAGCTGCAGATGCCCCATCCCTGGAAGTCTTCAAGGCCAGGTTGGATGGGGCGTTGAGCAACCTGGGATAGTGGAAAGTGTCCCTGCCCAAAGCAAGGGAATTGGAACGAGATGATCTTTAAAGTCCCTTCCAACCCAGGCCATACTCTCTGAAGATTGGATAAAGAAGCTGTCATAATGGTTGAGGGAACTGAGATTGTTTATCCTGAAGCAAAGAAGGCTCAGGGGCGGCTTTATTCTCTCTGTAACTCCCTGAAAGGATGTTGAAGCCAGGTGAGTTTTGGTCTCTTCTCCCAGGCAACCGGTGACAGGATAAGAGGGCATAGCCTCAAGCTGTGCCAGGGGCAGTTCAAGTTGGACATAGGGAAGAAATTCTTCCCAGGAAGGGTTGTCAAGCACTGGAACAGACTGTTGTGGCACTTAGTGCTATGGTCTAGTTGGCAAGGTGGTGATTGATCCAAGGTTGGACTTCATGATCCTGGAAGTTTTTTCCAACCTAAATGATTCTGTGATAATCTTACATCAGAAATACCAACTCGATACAACTTAGTATCAATTTAGCTGTTATTTTAATTAGGACTCTTCCTCCATCATACTCACTGTGATTTTTTTTTTTTTTCATAGCATGTGTTATCTGGACCACTCTTTAATGCATAAGGCAAACTAACATGGACAGCATTACAACAAATTAAAAATGAGAAAGTCAAGAGGTTTCTTGGCATTAAGAAACATTGCAGAATTTTAAAAATTATTCATAGCAGTATTAAGTCATTGAAAATATAATGGCTATGGGGACAAACAGACACAGTTCCTTGAACAATAACCATTGTACACAAAGAACAGTGGATAAATAGTACAGCAATGTATTAGAGCTTTCTATAATGAGATGATAGTTCTTTACTATATTCATATTTTGATACCATCATTAAATTTACTACTTTGCTCATGAAACTCTAACTGCTATGGAATTTATTTCTGTTCTCAGCTGAAACTGAGGTCTGAGCTAATCAAAGCAAAATGAGATGAAAAATGAAACGTTTCCTCTGAACAGTGATGTTTCAAAAGAATAGCTTTGGATGCTTGAAACAAAACAAAACAAAAATCATTTGGCAAGCTGCATATTTAAAGCATACAAGCTGAACACTATTCCCTTGATTTTTTACTCCAGCCTGTTTCAGATGAGCACAGACTCCCCGTGGAACACACTGACTATGAAAAGAACACATAATATTGCTGCCCTCTGTTGCTAAGCCTAATGACAATAAACAAGCAGGGAAGGAAAAAGATGAGAAATATTCAAAAATATAAATATCATTTAAAAAATTGCAAGATTCAAGTCACACAGGAGGAATGGGAAAAATAATAGAAAAAGCTACATAATTAAAAAACCAAACATGCTTCCTATTGCAAACTCTTCTCTCTCAAGCATAACTTATAACAGTGAGATTACTGTATCGTGGAATCTGACTATTTAAAATCACATATAATGACCAATACTAAATGTTAAAAAAAAAAGTGACCAAACTTGGAATATAAATCTTAGCTGTGGGCATGGGAGATTGCTGTAGAGCTTGATTAGAAGGATGTACTGATATTTAAGGAAATCCAGTACTTAGAGATGCTTCCAAAAGTTCACAGAAGTCCTGTTGCTTCTTTTAGCAAAAGGGTTTGTTGGAGCCTAGCATCTTTCAGGAACTGAAGAAGAGATAAAAATGCTATTCAGTTATGATGACAGTTGACACAATGTTCATCAGGAACAAGGAATTCAAGGTAATAGCAAACTGGAAGAGAAGCACATTTATATTTGCATTAAAGTGGCTTTCATTTTTCCTTATTCCCAACAGCTTAAGCCATATGTGACCTATAATCCTCTTTAACCCCTTCATTATTATTTCTGAGATTTTCAAGTCCAAAGCAACTCTTTTTTCACATCAAATGAGAATCCCAAGAACACATGAAGAACGTTAACACTTCTTCCACAGGTTTCTAAAGTTCAAAAACATTTTCCCTATATTTTGCCTTGGGGACACGGAAATGTCTTTCAGAAACCAATGCACTTTCACTGGAGTGAGGAGCTAACATGGAGCTGATTCCTATGAACTCACACTTCAGTGGTTAACGGTGGTATTACAGCTCTGTCTCCCTATGAAAAGAGACATTGTTTCTGTGGCTCTTGATGACTTTTAAAAAAGCATGAGCCTGCAAAGAGAAAGCAAATTTAGAGCATTTTTATGCAAGGAAGTAGAAAAAGTCCTCAATCAGAAATTCACTTCAATGGGTGACAAACAGAAAATGTTCTGTATGTATCTTAGAGAATTGTAAAAGTCTAACAAGAACATTCTTTCAGTAATATTTCATTTGAATAAGGAAAGGCTAAATAAAGAGTTTAGTATCATATACATTCTGATCACTTGTAAAGATGAGCATGATTTCACAAAAATTATATCAGAAATACCTCAAGACCTGTTTTAGTGGTGGGCTTGGCAGTGCCAGGTTAACAGTTGGATTTGGTGATCTTAAAGGCCTTTTCCAACCTAAATGATTCAGTGGTTCTAAGCAGTAACAAAATTATGCTTATGTAGGAAGAGCATCTGGAAATTCATAGAACCACACCTGTTTCCAAGCACACCCACACCAAGCACTACGTACAGTGTTTCTGGCTGAAAGTGTTTTGAGACAGACACCAAAAGTACAAGGTTCTCTCTCATTTAATGAATGGTCCTAATTTGTGAAACAGCTTGAACGATTAATTTGATCCTCATTTAAAACAGCTAAAGACAACTCTTCCTTTTTCTAATTAAAGCTTGTTGTAAAAGTGACTTGAGTGCTCTACTATTGAAGTAACATAAGTGTTCACACCAGCTTCATCTTTTTGAAGCTGTAGAAGTTCAGAATGGTTCTGATAGACTGGACTTAATGCAAAAAAACCCTACACTGACCTCTGCTTGGGAACATATTGGAACACATATCGAATCACAGTGCACTTAACATTAAGATAATATAATTATATCATCTTAAAATAATTTATAGATTTTGGTTAACTTAACTGAAATTTGATTTCCATTGTTTTCTCATTATTCTACAATTAATCTGTGAATTATTCTACATTTTCACATCCTACATTTTTGCAACCAAAAGAGTTAAAGTCTGTAATTCTGTCAAGAGACTAATCTCATACCAAAACACATACAAGTTAGTACTTTGGGGGAAAACGCATTACCTTTTGAAGCTATGTTGCAAATTGGTGCGTATGAAAATTGAAAACTGACAAAACCCCAATTTTTAAATGAAACATGTCTTGGGGGAGAAATTATGGGGGAGTATTTTTTTCCATGAACAGCAGCATTTGCAGTTTGTTGATAACTTAGAACTAACAGCCTCCAAAGCTTCTTCATTGCACATCATTGCAAAGGAGCATGTACGCTGTGGAGCTATTTAAGAGAGACTAAACACAACTGCACAAAATTTGTCACAACAAGGCAAAAACGAATATTTAACGTTAAAATCTGACTTAATCATCCAAAGATTGCAACAGCCAAGAAAAGCTTAGAGGTTTCAACCCATGATTTAGTTAAGGTTGTTTTTGTTGTGTTCCATACAGTTAGACTGTTTTACCAGAGCAGAAAAGAATGGCAAATCCTTGGGAACACATCTGTGGGATCTCTATTATTTCCCACTCAGAGCAAGACACAAAACAAAAGACTTAGTGATTTAAGCCTTTGAACTGGAAGATTTCCCAGAAAGTAAAGATATGTTTTCACAGTGATTGAGGCTGAAGAAAAACAAACCATCCCAAAACACAAGAAAGATGTATTTCAGTAACTGCAGGATCTCAAAAAGCCACCAATTCAAACATCTGATGCGGGGTTATCAACTGAATAAGTAGGTAAAAAAGGAAGTTAAATGCATTTAATTGCTTGATTTTTCTTGACTAGATTGACATTGCTGGCAATTCTGCTTGAAAAATCAGAAAATTTAGGAGTGTTCTTCCACCTCAGTCTGGTTCAGTTCTAACACTGTTGGATAGAGTGATTTGTAGCTGATAAAGGGAAAATGCATCAGTTTGGAAAGAAAGGAACAGCACATTTCTGCACTAATAACCTTATGTCTGCAGTTCAAGTGATCTGAAGCTGCATTAGCAACATGGCTGTCTAATAAAGGGTGTCTTCAGAAATGTCTTCTGTGATGCCTTACTGAAAGATAACACTGCTCCTTGGCTCTGCTAAGAATGCAACTTGCCAGAGGCACTGACAGCAACTGGAGTCATGGGGCTTAGATGACTGGTTGGTTGTTTGCCACCTCATCGGATTTTAGTTTTATGGTCAGTGGTTTTCTTCTGCTCTCTCCACAAAGATGGCATTTTGTTTCATGTTCTGCTTTTAAAGAATAAAAATTGATTCAGTGAGGGAACGGGTTGTAGCTAAGGAGGCAGGGTTGCCACAAGTGTCATTGTTTCAGTACCTTTTTCACGAATACACCGGATAACAGGAGATGTCAGTTGGCAGCTGCAAGTCAGTCAGGTGTATTCTGCCAGTAGGTGACAAAGCTGGGAACTGTACTGCCCAGAGTAAACCATTTGCATGTCTAACACACCTGCGACTTTCGTGGTCTTTGTGGGTCCCTTCCAAGCCAGGGCATTCTGTGATTCCGTGGGTGGTTGAGCCACAAGGCACATATCGAGAAGTAGAAGCCCAAAGGCTGCAAGACCTCAGTTTCTGTTGGTTGCGCAGGGACTCAGCCATAAATCCCACGCTATTAAAACCATCATTTGGCAACTGAAGTTAGAAAGAAACATTTCCTGACACCATCTGTGGCCAAGCAGGAGACACCTACAGAACTGTATGGACACACCACTTCACAACTGTCTTTCTAAGACAAAGAAAAGGTTGCACCAGAGCAGGTGAGCAACTCTGAAAAAAGGCACTTGCATAGTCCCAATCTGTAAATCACTGATGCAAAGAATCCTTTCACACACAGGAAATATGAGTTTGCCTTTAAAATCTCTGTCCTGAAGGAACACTCTAATTAAACTTTTTCCTGAGGACGTACCTCTTAGACTGCTTTAGTATTAAAAGCTAAAAATATCTAAATACATGAGAAAATGTAAGTATACATAAATAATGCTTTTAAACATCTTCATTAAGAATTTGAGATACCTATGCTCCTTCTTATTCAGTCTTTTCATTGATGTCACATCAAGAAACAAAGGCAACAACAGCAACAAGACATGGGAGAAAGACTGTAAAGCAATCAGCGTGAAGAACCTCCTCCTGTGGACAAAGCCTGATATGAGAGTTCTGACATGCAAGATGACATGGAAATTTGAAGCTTTCAAGGCAAAGATATACATAATGATTATAAAATAAGCATTGGCAGAAACATTTAATTTCAACATCTTGTATTTAACCTATCCTTACTTGAAAATCTAAGAGTTTTACTTCAGTGCAAAAGATGAAATAAAATTATTTCCTTCTTCATTCCAAACAGCAACTGACCAAAGTTCAGCCCATTTGCTAGACATCAGAGGTATATTACCTGATGCTGAACAGCTCTTTTGAAGTGCACCATACGTGTCACCTTCCATTCGTTACTGAAGTTCTAACATGGTTAGAATTGTTACAAAGAATTATTCTCATAAGTGCCAGAGTACTCGGAGAAACATGACAGAACCTTACCGCTACATTTCCGTTGCACCCTTGGGACTGGCAAACACCACTTATTCTGTTGGGAATCAGCACGTCATCCCAGCAAGATGGGCCCTTCAAGATAAAACCAAAGCATATAAAGATTACAATTTACTTCATAAATAAATATATAAAACTTGGTTTTATTGCTGCTTTTCCTACTCCTGTGTCTTTCAGATTTTAGCTAGACAGTTTTTCATGATTACACTGAAAGATATCATTCAGGTTATATAACAATATTTACCAGTAAAGCCAAGTCACAGACAGGACATGTGGTCCCTCCACCCTAATGTTAGTGTTGTGAATAGCATCAATAGTGGGTTACGTTTTCTCAGCTAAAGACAGGGATTAATTTAATCATCATTAAAAAGCTACAAAGACTCATTGTCTGGTTCAAAAGTCTTTACACACGGGCCTGCAGCTGACTAAGGGGAAAAAGGGAAAAAGATAACAGTTGGAAGTAGAATATACCATTAGAAAAACTGTAAATAGATGTCTTGGTGCCAGATAAAGCCTTTACTTAACTGTAATGCAACACAATGAAAATGTTAAGTGAGAATTGTTAGTTGATTCCTGGATATTTACTTTAACTTCAACATTTATCAGTCATTATTAAAGAAACCAAAAAACCCCCAGTTCCCCCCCCCCAACAAAACAATATAAAAACCCAGAAAAAGAATGGACAGAAAATCCTTGTCAAACTTTTGTGATGACCTTTTGAATATAAACGGTTCACTTACGAGAATATTACAAAGCAGAAAATAATTTAAAAAAAAAAGATTGGAAATCATCATTATTAAAATTTCACAACTGGAAAATAGTGTGGTTAACAGGATTATCTATCAAAAAATAAAATTTATATTTATAGCATGCATAGGAACATTTGTAAAATATTTTACGTCACACAAAAAACTTAATTGACACGCATATGTTTTCTCTTTTTATATTAATTTCACACCAATTAATATTTAATTCACAAACTACAGAATTAATCTGAGCAACAGATATGAAGCTTACAGGTATCCACATACACAGTAGAAATAAACAGCTAAGATATTAAAAATGAAAATAGCTGGTACTTTGACTACTCGGTGTTTGGGCTAGAGTCGCTGCCCAGAAAATAACAGAAAAATCTTTATCCAGTAGAGAAATTATGGCAGTCAAGACATTAACCACATTAGTGAAATCAGTGCCTACTTAAAAACACAGCTGAATTACCAAGTAATCCAGTGTCACATCTAAATCCGTGTCCTTTTAATTCTGTATGAAGCATTTCTTCAGCACTGTGTAGGCACAGCTGGAATTATCTTAGAATTATCTTAGTAGTGGGAACTTAGTCATTAAAGATCGATGCAGCCTATCTGAAAAGTTGAGTAAAACAGCTTAGTCTTCACTGAGCTCTGCTCTCTGCTGCGATCCAGCTGAAGCGCTGGCATTTGAGACAGGTGAGAAAAAGAGCTTGGACACATGTAAATTGAATTGCAAGCAGACACAGGGCTGACCAGTCATAGTTTTGAGTCCTTGGGGGGACACAGCTGCAGTGTAGTCAGTATAAAGTAATGATACAAGATATTAGGGGGGAGAGGGAGAACCGCCTTGAATTAATCATTTAAAACATTTGAAAAATAAAGTTTGCTATCCAGTATTGCAGTGAATTTTGACCTCTCATGAATTTTCAGCATTCCTGAGTTTTTGCGGGAAGAACAGTAAGGCCACCTTCAGATGTTGCATGAAGAACTACATCCTTTTAATTGCTTTCAACTCAGTAGTTGAAAGTTTTGTTTGATGCCCCCCATTTACTTATTTTTCCCCATGCCACCAAAGATTGTGCAGCTCTCTAGCATTCCTTCCACAGCAGTTTACTTTTCAGGCAGGAAACTAATCTACCTTCCTATTTCTCATATAGATGCTGTTCCTTATCTTTTACTTTTTACTCTCTTGGTAGCACTTCCAACTCTATTTTTNAAAGTTGTCAAATTTCAACTCTTTTTTTTTTTTTTTTTTTTGGGATATAAGGAGCATCACTCAGTACACATGATTTATGTGTTGGACCAGTGAATAGGAAGCTGATTTCTACTAATTTGTTCAAGTCCTCCTAAATATTGAAATGTAATTTTACTTCTCTGATGGTTACTAAGTACCAAGGCAGCATTTTAGTGGAATTATCTACCACAGCTCCTAGATCTCATTTCTATATATAACAGCTATCCCAAAATCCATCTCATATATATAAAATTTAGGGGTTTTTTCCAGTGCACATCACTTATCAGTGATGCACATTGGATTTCATCTGCCATTTCAAAAGCAATTGAAATGAGCATCCTAAGGTCGACAGAGAGGCTTCTAGTAGGTACTTTATAGGTTCTTCCCATACTGAACCCATCTGTTTGTTTCTAAGGATGAAACAGCTATATATACCTCACTCTCCAAGCATTTCTTTTCTATGGCAATCACCTAATCGACCTGTACACATTCTGCTCCTCTTATACTTTAAAAGGACTCAGTAACAATTTTTTCCTGCTGTTTGCAACTTAGAAACATCAGGGCTTTTGCTTGCCTAATTGCATATTTATATTAAAGGTGCTGGAATTACAGGGGTTTTTTGGCTATTAGTTTTGGTGTTTGGGTTTGGTTTTTTTTTTTTTTTGGGGGGGGTGTATTTTGTTGATTTTTAAAATCTCATTATACTGTTTTTTTCTGAAAGATGCATCTTTAATTCTAACAAGATTTTGGCGAGATGATGAACGTAAATATATTTTACCCTTATCACTGTTAAAGACCAGATCCTCATTACAAACATTATAAACTGGGTCCTTTTTCTCTTGGAGGTTCTTTGATCAACTTTTCCATAACATAGCCTGACAGCATCCAGAAGTTTACTCTTGGGATCATGATTTGACATGATACTTACATGATTTACATGAAAGCAATTTAAATATCCCATTATGATAGTTTTTCCTACACTTTCATGCTTTTACTTTTCCCAGCATGTTAGGCATGCTATCATTGTCTGGTCACATGGTTACTAAAGGGACTCTATTTTTTCTCCTTTCAGGCCTGGCATTTCAATCCATAAGGACAACACCTAAGTCATTCACTTGTTAAAGACAACCAAGACTAACAAGTTAATATTTCCTTAACATCTATCTCTTCCTTCATACTCAAATTTATTATCAAACATTTGCTAAAATATTTATTTTTCCAAATTAGAGGAACGTAATAGGTTTTTTTAGCTTCAGATAATCCTTATATAATTTCCATTTGGGAAAAGGATACTAGAAAAAAAAAAAAATATGAGAAATAAGAAGCAAAGAAGGGATGGGGATAGGAAAGAACACTTGTTAAAATAAAAACAAAACAACCCAGAAACATATTTACTCAAATCCCAAGCAAAGCCATTTTTTTCCTCTGGTACTGGTAACATGGCAGAGTGATTTTTCCTGCTACTTCATCCCTGTGTGATTAATAGGAGACTCTTGAAGTTAATGATGCTTACACCAGCATATACACAAAAAAATAGTCACACCAAGATACACACCAAGACGATTTAAAAGAGTCTTGTAGAAGTGGCTCCACAGGTATGTTATCAGCTCTGGTACTAATTATCTTAAATATTTCAAGCTAAAGTTCTTAGAGGAATTAATATTTCACTTCACTGAAGTTATTTCAGGTGAAAACTTCCCAAATATTCATTAGTTTGCAGGTATGGGTATATAATCATGAAAATGTAAGAAGGCATAATAATTCTCAAACTAGAAAAGAACCCCAAACCATCCACAGGATCATTTCTAAGGCTGAGATTCTAGAAAAATACATTTTTTTAATGTGAGCAAAATAGGGGTGAATTGATGCAATGTTGACTACCTTTAGAATTTACCCACTACAACTAGCACTATATCAGGTCCAAATATGCTTAGTATGGGAATATCTTTTATTTATTAAGAGTAACAACAATAAGATGAATTTTACAGTCACCTTTTAAATTCTTATCTCCAAGGGAAAGCTACTGTGCTGCATGGCATAGTGTGAACTTACAGTGCTCCCCCTCTCTGCAATAATTTCCTCACGACATTTCTCATGCACACAGGAGCACTTTGCACACAAAGCAGCTCAGTATTTGAAATAAAAAAATGTCATCTTCCACTAAAGGCATGCTAAAAGCATATCCACAGGGGACCAGGAGCACAGTCCCACATTATCTGCAACTATCAACTGTTTGCTCACACTGTAGCTAACAAAGTCCTACTTTTTCCTTCATAAAAACCCCCATCATATTCATCACTTCTTTAACTCTTAAAAAGGGCATGAAACCTGTAAGAATGTCAGATGCATTTAACTCTATTGGTAACACTAACCAGATCCAGTTTTAAGTCAACAGTAGTTTCTTTTTTTCTGTTCTAGCAAAAGTTAGATCAAGTTTTTAAGGCACAAGAAGGCATTGATTCAGCAGTAATTATAGACTGGCAGAATATAATGGGTTTCAGCGTGTCTGGCATTGAGTGGAGAGAAAAAAAAAAGTAATAAAACAATAAACCCAAATCAACCAGATAGCCCCTATTCTACACCTCATTTTCCAGACTAGTAGGAGGAAAAATCTCCTTTTCCACATCTGTTCTTGGCATTCTTCAGGGCCATGTTTTATTATTAATGCTAACCTAACACACTTTCAAAAGATTTAGTATGCTTGAAAATTTTACTTTTCCACCTTCAAAACAAAAATAGAAGAAAAGACATTTGTCCTTGAAAAACACTGTGCATTCAAAATGTTAATGTTTCTTTAGCGACAGTACTACTAAATGTCATTGCCATAATTGCGTCAAAATACAATTAGGAATTCTGGCAAGATAAACACTTTGAAATGCAATTTTTGTATCATCCTTTCTTGAGTCTAAGAAAAGCCTGTCAAACCTGCAGGCCAGCCAATCACTTGTGGTGGTATAACACTGCACGCTGTAGCGGTTATAATTATCAGTTTGCATTAATCAAGAACATACTGTGAGAGGAACAAAGCCTTCTGATTGCGAGATTAAAGCAACTGCCCCTCTTGTAGCCAGCCAAATGGCTCACAGAGAGAGCTGTGCATCCAAATAAATGCATCAGGGAAGAGTTTTCCGGTGTATGAACGGGAAAATGACAGAATGAAGAAAGAAATAGAAGGAACACCACTGAATAGAAAAAGTCACGTCAAACGTACTTGAGTATTTCCCAAATAGCTAAGTATGGAAATGTCTGTGCTTTGGGCATATGGCAGTTGTTCCTTCCCTTTTTAAGGGGGAAGAGAGAAAAAAGAGAAAGGTGGCAAATAGTATATTAAACTTGAGGTGAAACTCCTCTGCAGCACATGAACAGGGAGGACTGAGGTGTTTTTTTCAATGTACGAGGGAAGTATTGGAAATCTCTCTATGTTCCACCAGTATATTGTACTGATGCCCAGTACAGAGGGCAGTTCAGTACACTCTACTCTGGTTTTTTTGAAGCAGTAGCCAAGATCCAATTTTGTATTGTAGATCCAAAACTGAATTTTCATCAAGGACCACTTAAAAAAAAAATAAAAATTCCCCCAAACCAGAAATAACATCTAGACATCTTGGATGACAAATTATTCAAAATGTGGTTGCTGACAGAACTGTTGACCTGTGAAGTCAGGGAAAGGCCAGAAGCAGAGGTCAGCAATAGAAACCAGTGATTCATCAAAGACTCTGAATCACTTAAAAGTCTGGAAACTATCCATGTATTCAATGCTTTGTATTTCCCCTGCTTTATATTCTCCCCTAGTGAACAATGCACAGCAGAATATCATTAAAACACATCTTTGTACCTGCTACTATCTACATGAGAGATATAAATCATTAAAATGTTGAGCAAATGACCCAACCAAGGAAAAATTATTAATGCAGAAGGATTTTTAAAGTTATGTAAGAAATAATTTCAGGTCTTGAGAGGAATTAAAAATCAGCATAAAAGACACTAGGAAAGTGCTAAATCTGCTGCAAACCATGGAAATATTCAGGTTCCTCTGCCAAGTTCTGGCTACTGACTTGTCTGTGTGTGAGTGTTTGAACAGCTAAACATTTTCTGGGGACCCCTCAGCATGATTTCTGCATCTTGAGACAGTAAGGCAGAAAAAGCTTCCCAAAATACAAAGATTACTGAAAAAAAATTTATTTCCTTTTTGCCACTCTTACAGAGGTATCCACACCAATCTACCACAATTCACTGCTTCCAGTGCCAGTACAGATGGACAACTCTGCCTCCCAGACATAGTAGGAACCAAGATGCGTCCTATTGGTAAGCATGCATCTCTCCTATGAGAAAAGGCTGACAGAACTAGGTTTTTTCAGCCTGGAGAAGTGAAGATTTATGGGTGATCTAATTACAGCCTTTCACCACCTGAAGGGAGCCTACAGGAAAGACGGACAAGAGCATGCAGTAACAGGGCAAGGGGGAATGCCTTCAAACTGGGAGTAGGTTTAGACAGCATGAGGAAAAAATTCCTTACTTAGAGGGTGGTGAGGCACTGGAACAGGTTGCCCAAAGAAGTTGTGGATGCCCCATCCCCGGAAATGTTCAAGGCCAAGTTGGAAGGGACACTGAGCAACCTTGTTCTGGTGGAAGGTGCCCTAGCCCATGGCAGAGGGACTAAATGATCTTTAAGGTTCCTTCCAACCCAATTGCATGATTACTACTACATGCTCAAATACGATATAGGTAATAATCTTTTCTTCCTAAGTAAAGCTATGAACCGCAGCATTCAAACTAGGACAAAATGCATTTCTCCAAATTCCCAAAGCCCAGGCTAACAGCATCTGCCATGAGAGAGAGAAGATAAAAATAGTTTATAAAAGAGGTTATTATTGAATTAGCCAGGAAGCTTTTGTTAGCCCTTTACAGATGTCCTATTTAAAATAGTTGAAAATTTATTACGGTACATAATCTATCGAAGGGAAAAACCATCAGATTGGCAACTTTTATGACCAAAATAATCTGCTTAATCAAAAAGCTTATCACAAAGGCAGAGGTAATTAAAGTTTACCCACAAATTATGCAAACCTACAAAGACCATTTCTAGCAGTGAAAGAATAATTTTTGTTCCAAAGCTTTTTTTTTTTTTTTTTTTAGGATTTCTGACAGGACTAATACCAACTGACTAGCACACAGGGATACTATATTGCAGGTAAAGCTAACCAATTTACTGTGGATTGACTTTGACAAGGAATCTCCCATACAGCAGGGAGCACAGTATAGAAAAAGACTACTAAATTAGTCTTCCGGTTGGTTTTAAAGAGGTTTGTGAAATAGGACTGGGAGAACTGGTGTTAAGTGCTCTGTCTACACAGCATATTAAAGAATCCACCAGAAGGAATGTTTTTCTTATTATTGACTTTGGTCATTAAAACCAAATCAATAAAGTACATGGATAGCTTTATTTATAAGAAAAATAATACTGAAGTAGAGTCAGTCACAAGCTTTAAGTCTTTGGGGGGATTGAACCTACTGGTTTGATTTACAGTGGGATTTTAGAGATGAAATTTTCCTGGAGTGACTAGCCTAATTAGTAAATTGACAGTTTTATATCAATAGTTATAACTCTTCCAAAATTAAGTAGCTGACAATTTGCTGAATTGCTCACAGATACGCAGTTAGGAAGATTTCCTGCATGATAGTTTATTTCAAACAAAATATGAGAGGATCACATCTGTTACTGAAAACATAGGTAAGTATGGTAAAAATAATTTCTATCATGTTTTATTGATAATTTCTTTTTCTTTCTTATCACAGGTTTCTTTGTTAAAAAAAGAAGAGAAGACACATTAATGAGAGGCTTTTAATAAGTTCTGGTCTTTCTTCTCTTTCATACTGTTTATAGTACAAGGATTTACAAGAGTCATTCTACTGATCTCAACTAAATAATGAATGCTCATACAAAGACACCCAAGATAAAAGTCTCTGGAGTCATCTCTTCATCAATAATATTTTATAACATGTATTGTGTCACCAGCACAAACACTTCCTTATATAAGCAAAAAAATTATTCAAAATGTGCTTTTAAACATTTATTTTGGTTGGTCCTTCCCAGTAAAAAGGGGTGCAAAGAGAGAATAAAGATAATCCAAATACAACAACTGCAGCTGAAAAATTGAACTAAAAAGTACGGCTGCTGCTCTAAACATTAGTCTTGAAAGAGATATATAGAACTGTAGAAAGAAGTGGATGTAAAACCTCCTAACCAAATTCAAACTTCATTTAAATAATCTGTCAGACTAATGATTTCTAATCTCTCTGTCTAGATGGCATTAAATGCTTTTTCAAGACTGAAACAAGAAAACAGAACTGGAGAAAATACCTGTAATTCTCCAAACTTGCCATGGACTTACTGCATCCATTAAAATTATAATATTAAAAAAATAAAATCCACAATTCCAAATTTAAACACCAGCAGATCTCATTGACATCAGCATAACCTGGAACCACCTAAAGCCCTCTGTCTTCACTTGCTGCTGCTGCGGTGACTTTCCACGGCTCCTTCCACAGGTGAGCAGGCAGATGACAGAGACCCAACAGGAGAAATCAAAACTTCTAAGACACATCCCTCTTCTCACTCTGGTTAGGATGTGCTCACAGTTATTTAGGCCACAAGTGTAAACATTCAAAAAAATAGTCCTCCGTGTTCTGAGGACTTTTGGCTGGGATCAGAAAGTGCAAAGGCTGTTTTGTTTCTATACCCAAAATGCTCCTCTTGTTGCTATGCTTCCTCCCCACCCACCAAGCTACAGTTACAAGTTGTAAAAACTGACAGAACATGGATTAAATTTACCGTGTACCTCAGGTTTTTTTTTTTTTTTTTTTTAGAGTGGGCAGCTGCCCACAGCACATGGATTTTATCTTGCAGGACTTTCTGGGCAGTGAAGAGTAGCCCTGCACCACTGGGTGCTCCATGCAGGGTGAGAAAGGGATGTTAGGGACTGATAAGGGCCCTGGGACACCGACAGACTTGATGCAGTTTTAACAGAGAAGTGATTAGCACAAAGATAGATGATCAGCAACCTACAACTCAGAGAGTTCCAGAGGAGCGTCAGCCATTCAGAGGTGAAGCACTTTCAGGATCTGGCAGGAAAACCTCACATCCTTCAGCTCTCCAGAACTGGGTGGTAGCATTAAAATTCAGTAAATGTATTTTAAATTCAGTACAAAAACATGCTGCTGGTTCTGGAACTCACAATAAACCAGGATTACACTGAACTTTCATTTTCTTAAGGCAAATATCTCAGAACAGAGTAGGTGGAAAAAGTGTTTTCTGTGTGAAGGTACTTTTTTACCAGTTACAACTACAATTTCATGTCAAACACGAAACCATTTCATCTAAAAGTTTTGAGCTTCAGAAACATTTAAGCAGCTTTGTACACTTTAGGCAGAGAAGATCATGACAGTCCTGCAATTTGGATACATCATAAGCTACATCTGCATGGGAAATAGATGGACTAAATGAAGTAGTACACAAAAATAAAAACTCTAAGGTAAGCCAATATACAAGTCAAGGTCTACAGTTAACATATTGCTAATAATGCCAACCAGACACCTTATAATTCAAATTGATATGAGCTGTAGTTAAACAAAGGCAATAAACCAAAGACGTAAAATAAAAATCCCAGCCTCATGAATATTCAACAGCAATAATTTAATCCAGATGTGATAATTGCATGTCTGATTGTTCAATTTTAAATATTTTTATTTGACAAGGGTTAAAAAAGATTATAAATGTTTTGGCAGAGAGACAAAGCTAGAGCATTTCCATCGTAGGCAATACCTGGAGAAGCCATCAGCCATTGATTCACTTCTGGAAGGCACCATTAGACAACGTGTCCAGAGACAACTGTCCATTCAACAACCTGAGCTGTGGTAAATCCACATGGAATGGACACTGCCCTTAGCTACATGTTCCTGCCATTCCCTTTCCTTTCTCAGCTTTCATCTACTGCTTCCTTATTTCTGTTCTTGTTCTTTTGTGCAAAGGATCCCTCTCCCATTCCTGTGGAAGGACACACACACCAAGGATACTACACGTACATTTTTAAAATCCCTACCTAACCAACCACAAAACCAAAAAAAACCCCAAAACATCAAACAAACAAAAGATCACCACACACCCACCCCAGAATCCAATTCACATTTTTATTAAGAATAAATTTCTCGACTAATCAACAAAAAAGTTTAAAGCTAAAGGACCAATAGCGAGAAACTTGCTTCATAAGGTGTTCAAACATTTTTTTCACTTACTGCAGTTATATAAAACTGTAAAATCAAGATTACACACTACAGTATCTGAGGAAAATAGATTGCTATAGCATCCATTTTTGATTTTACACATAATCAGAAACCCTGAAAGACAAAACCATGTCCATTTCAGCAAGAATATTTCTGTGTTCTAAAAGGAAAGGTTATAGGATATTAATGACTCATTTTTTCTAAAAAGGAAAACAAGGAAACAAAATTACAACATTTGATTTTTTTTTTCTGAATTCTACAGTTGCTGTTAAGCTTTACATATGCACCACAGTATTCACAAACAAAAATCTGTATTTTAGCTATTAAGAAATAGAGGCAACCCTGCATCAGGTGCATTAGTCAGAATCATTTGAGAATCATTTAAGATTATGTTACATGCGTGGAATTTTAGTGCTTGGGTTTTTTTCCCCTAAAACATGATCCTACTACTACACACAAAAGAAAAGACGATTCTTTAAGCATTTTACATGAGAACATAACTAGTGTTAAAGAATTAAGATTGTTCCAGGCAGTTCAGGATCCTGCCTTTGCTATCAAGATACTGCATATACGGGAAGAAGTTGATCCAAACCACTCATCTAGTGTAATCTAGTAACAAATTTCCCAACTTTTTCTTCTCCTAAAGCAGTGCTTTAAAGAACAGCTCAGTCCTTTATTCCATTTCATCTCTCTCTCTCTGTGCATGAATCTTGAATTGTTTTGAATTATTCCTAACTCATTTTCTACATATTGACCCAACTGGAAAATACCTTAAGTCAATCTTCATAGTTTTCACAAATATCACCAAAACTGTGAAGCAACTCAGGCTAAAGGGGCACTTGAAATTAACTCTCTCATTTTCTAACACAAGCTCTTGAGGAGGCCCCTGTAGAACAGTAATGGGTCCCCAACACCTGAATTTTGTAAGAACTTTGTCTGGATTGTGCACACAAGGTGATCTCTGTGCATGTCCTGCTGGATCAGCCTTTGAAGGATACTAAGCTGGAGCAATGCCTTATTTCTTTATACCTGCTCTGAACCATTTATATAATTCTAGGAGCTGATTTTCATGAATAAGAGGAATCTGGGGGGGAGCCTTGAATTTCTGTGCTCCAGTGTTCTGAAAGGACACCCACAAAGCTTAAAGGCCAACATAGCAAATATCACTGGGATAACTCCAGCCCACACCCACCCTGTCCCCGGCTCATCCATGCTTTTCTAGGTTTAGCTTTTGATTTCCCTGCACACAATAGAGTGACATACACTCTGCTATAAAATGATTAACTCTCTAGACACAAATGGTACATCTGAAGTCACTTTGTAAGCATTAGAAAGTAAAAAAATAAGTTACTTCAAAAGGTGACTGCTACCAAGATATTTTGAAATGCATAATTCAGGACAGATCAGCTAGAAGCCACATAAAACATCATTTAATTTCACAGTGAAGTTCAGATTTCCCCTGAATTCTGAACAGCCTGAGTAAAAGATTTTACTTTTGTAGACAAGATACCTGTATTTAATTTATGAAGGTTTTGACTTGCATTCAAATTACTGAATCAATTTTAGGCTAAGACCGCCTGTAAAACCAAATATGCTAATCATTTCAGAAAAGAATAGGCCCTCAGACATAAAATCCGGGTACTTCTACACTGGCATGACAGTAATTTCAAACTAATTTGCATTGCCACAGACTTTAAAACATTTTTTTCTGAAGACAGAGTTCCTTTTTTTTGCAATCTCATTCAGTATCTCGTGTCACATGGAAAGACAACAGATATATGATTTAAATGTTTGGCATTTTACAATAACATTTTAACTATCACTGTGATGTCTTCCTTGCTTATGACTCAGTGTGAACCATGATAACATAAAATTGATTAACTAGAATTAATATTATGATTAATTCACAGTTCAGCGCCTAAGGCAGTGGCTTAATCAGTACCTTTTATTTATTTGTCATCCTCAGACTTAGCTAGAACAAATTCAGTTACGATAATAAAAAGGATCTAGAAGTGGCACTTTAATCAGAACATAGATGTGGAGTATGCCACACTATGTATAATAATAAACCAGGCAGAACTTCCTCAAATAGACACACACACACAACTGTTCTTTTTAACTGTATTCCACCATTCCAGGCCTCACATATTTCTCTGAGACTCAGTGTCTACATGAGGGACAACCTGGCCTTCTTTATTTCAAATTTTGGTCTGGTCTGAACAGACACAATGTCTGCAGAGCAACTAATAGCCCAGAACTGCAACTCTGTAAAGAAGATAATTATAATTTAAGGCAGTGCCTTCTCTTTACAAAGATAAAGCATATGTAAACTCATCACCTTTATAGAGCGCAGACTGTGCACAAGAAATCTTAGTGGATTATCTCCTTGTCGCAAAAATTGATACCAGATACTACACAGTGAACATCTTTGATGAAAACCTAAAGGGTGAAATACATTCAATCTGTTTTGGGTAAGAGGGAAATCAAGTAATTAGTCATCTTCATACAAGTTCTTTACCTTTGTCCCTCAAGTTATGAGATCTTCTACTTGTCTATACCTAGAATTTTTTAAAAAGCTACAAAAAGGATGCCACACAAAGTTGGGGATTTTAGGGGTGGGGATGGGGGGGATAAGGGGAGCAACAAATTAAAACAGAATCTCATGTCTCTTCTCGTATCTTCACGAATGTGGAACATCAGTAAGAGTCAAAAATCAGTAAAATAGTACATTATAAATACACTGAACTCTAAAATACACTAATAAGAGTGCTATTTTACACACCAGTGTTATGCTACCCTCCTTTTAATTCATGCCAATATTCTTCCTTTAATGCTACTTGAACAATTTCCAAATTATCAACAGAAGGTCACAAGTTTTCCTTCTCATACAATTTCTACCATTTTCCACAGTGATGGAACAACAAAGACATATGCTGAAGTTACCGTGCATTTAGACAATACATTTAGATCTGAAAAAGAAAAAAAACCCCACAAATCCAAAACAATTGAGACTTTTAAATTTTAAGCAAATTAAAAAACACACAGTCATGCTCTCTGGTTCCTGAGCTCTCACCTGTGAAATTCTTCCAAGCTTCCTCAGGAAGAAAAATAATTTTGAAAATGAACCTTATTCTCTAGAGTATTAGTGCTCCCACCACATAGACTATAGGTGGACATTTATGCAGCAAAGCTATTCATAAGCATTTAATTATACTGTGCAAATATCCATGTGCAGCACTGGGCAAATTCCCACGGGGTATAACTCCTTTGAGATAAAGGGTTGCAAAAGCAAAGAACAAAATCCTAATACAAACAGGAAAGAGAAGACTGCAATTTTGTAGTAATCAAATAATTGTATTAGAGAAAGTGCTTGTAGTCCAATATCTAACAGAAATAGCTGGGACTCGAAAAAGATTTCTGTTCAGAGCTCTCACTTGCCTACTGAGTGGCTGTAGGAATGACACATTCTCTCTTGGCCCACCATTTTCTAAATCCATAATAAAGTAATCTTCATACTCACTTTTAAATTCAGAATAACTTACCATTTAGCATTAAACTAAAAAAAATTAATAAGAGCATTGATTTAAAAACAAAAGTTATTACAGCAATGAAACTTTGACGTAGTCCTACTGGCTCTTGTTATAAAATTATATTTTCCAATGAAATCAGAAGAAGGATTTGTTCTCTACATAGATCTTAAAAAAAAATTCCTTAATCAGTATTCTCTGCTACTTTAATTTTTAATTTTATTTCTCTTCAGCAGACTTAAAGATTGTATTTCCTATTATACATGGGGAAACTGCTTCCTTTTAAGCTCAAAAAACCAAACTGCTGTTGTCTTTTGCAATCATGGTTTGCAATTAACTTCTCATCTTTAATGTAAGCATAGAATTGATCTATCAACTCATGCATTGTCACTTTTGTCTAATTATGCTGTATGATCACAGCAAATATATTACATTACAGAAAATATAAGTGTTGGTAAGTGTCTATGCATCCACTATTTTAAAGCATTTCCTTGGAAAGCCTTCTCAAGGTGGGAGGGGTAAAAACAGCAGAAGAAGAAAAACACAACAAAACCCCCAGCAATGAATAGCTCATTTATAGATGTTTTATGTTTTCTATTACAGCAATCTCCATTATCTCGTATGGATACGCATATGCCAGCTATACTCAGCCTTGTCTCATTTATTATAAAAAACAAGGACCTTTCAAACACTTTCCTAGCCTTCCGTTAAAGGAAACAACCACAAACACGCATGTGAGCGCCAGTGAAGTGGAAAATTAGCCTTTTGAAACAAGCAAACCATCCTCCCCACCACATTAAGGAAACCGTAGGACTGAACAACAACAACAACAAGCATGCTGAGCCATGTAAGGCTGATTTTACTGTGCATGCTCCTAGAAAAAAAAAGTCCTTGACATTGCGAATGTTTGTCTTGCGCACAGGTCCCAGAGCCAAACCTCCATCTGGAAGAGATTTGAACTACCATCCAGAGGCATTTCAGGATCTGAACCAAAAGGTTTACAGCATTACAATCCAGTTAATTCTATTGCTTCTAATTCCAGCTGGACTTAAAGTCTTATCTCTGCACTCCAGGCCTTCAGATACAGCCTATCACGGTAACACCAATTCCCAGAGAATTCAACTCCATGACCCAACTGAGATTAAATCCCTCCAGATAGCCCAAGTAAATGGCTCATAACTCGTTTCTGTCACTTTCACTAATGCCTTTGTACCGTGAAAGAAACCAGCAAAGGTGTAAATATCTACAAATTATTAACTGCACTTTTTCTCTTGACTCCTATCAGCGATTCCAGTTGTCTGGTTCCTGCTGAGAACATCACAGATATTTACTGGTTGAACTTTCACTTTAAATACTGCACTAATCAGCTCCTGGATATTTGCACTCTATACCTGAGTGCTGCTATTTTTGATTAAACACACACACAGAGACGGAAATATAAATAAATACAGAAACTCCAAAGAGAAGAGGAGATGTATCTTTGATGTTAGTTGGACTTAAACTCCCTCAAGACAGGTAATCCTGCAGCACATCTTAGCACATCTTGTGTTAAGTAGTTTCACCCAAAAGAAGGCAGATTTAAGCTAAAAGGGAGTGTTTCAAGACGTGACATATTTAGTTTATATTTATCAGGACACATTTATTTTAATGAACTGAGGATACGATTCCCAACTACTTCTTTAGGACAAATAGAAGAAAAATGGTAATTATCTTCTTAAAATACTGTAGATTAGTAATAACACATTCCCGCACAAAGCAAAGCCTGAATAAAAATCTGCAGCAGAAACCTGGATGGTACTCAGAAATAGCTATTGTCAAACAAAGGTGCCAGTTTTATTTATTTTTTTACTTCATGTTTTTCTTTTGCTTAGTTTTTGTTTTCCCAAAGAAGGACTTTGGAGGTGCACAAGAAGAAGAAAATAAGGAAGGGGTAAGTAAGCAGAATTGCTTCCCAAAGCAGTCTCCAGAATTAGAAAGAAATATTTTCTAACAGGAGATTTTTAGAGATCACAGGAAGAAAAAAAAAGTCAGATATATTCAAGTATCTGGATTTTGTAATTCCAGGCTTATGAAGTTCTGTCTGTCCAGAGCACTACAGAGAGACAGGTAAGAAAAAAAAAAAAAACCACAACAAACCACCTACCAGAAATGTACCTCTTTTCTTTCCACGATAACAAAGGGACCCTAAAAAGCCTTTGGACACAGTAGATCTCCACCATCAAACATTGTCATTGAATAACATCAAGAAAGTTCCCCCTGAGTACTTCTTTTCAGCAGTTTCCTTTCAAGACCAGGCCAGGACACAGCCTCAGGAGCATCACATAAACTGGTAAGCAGGATCCACACCAACACTAGTATATCGGATGCAGCTGAGCTCCCAAACCACAAGGGTGGCTGCCAGCTGGGGGCACTGGCCCAGTGCCAGGGATGTTGGTGGACCCTTGCTCCGTGCTACAATTAGGCACAGCTGCATGACAAAGGCTTGGCCCTGTGTGCTGAGACAGCACCTGGATTCACTTGCAGACTAGGCAGAAGTCATCTAGGCTAATGCAGGGAGTAGGTGAGGAAATCCAGAGCTGGGGATAGGAGATCTGAATTCTGCAAATGCCAACGGCTATGCTTTGGTCACATCCTTTCTAGTGGAGAACAGAGAACGTGGGCAATGTACACTTTGGTCAGTCACGTCTCTATTTTTAATCAGATACTGGAGGGGTACCAGCATTATTGCTGGGAAGATGCACACAAAAATTCTTTTCTGGTAGTAAGTCCAGGCAATGCTATATCCTCAACTGATCTCAGAGTGCTCCCACCTAAATTGGTTACAGAAGTTACATGAAAATTACTTAGAATTAAAAAGTGCCAAGAAAGCACTTTCTGTTTAACAGTTAAAGCAGTCAAGGAAGCTGAAACTCTCTGTTTATGGCTCATTTAAGTACCTTTAAGTAGAAAATGACATTGTAGCGAAGCAAACTCAATGAAGATCTACAGGTTCAGTCAGCAAAAGGAAAATGACTCGGTGTCAGTGAGGCAGGTGACTCATATTTGGTTTTAATATGAAAACGAGGAGAAAAACCTCACCAGCACAGCTCAGTTAGTTTACCAATTTTAAGATTGTGACCATATGCTAAAAGACAGAATGCCTTGGTAATCTTCTTTGTGGCACATAATAAATTATCATAATAAAGGTAAAAAACTGGCCCCCATTTTTAATAATCTGTATATTATAACCCACAGGACACAAATACAAAGAAAACCCTGTACATCCATCAGCATTCCACATATTTTGTTTTACCTGAAGCAAGCTTTGTAATTCTGAAAAATGTAAATGACATGATGGATTAACCCAGCTGAGACTGTCTTTACCAGACTTCAATAATATTTATGCCAAGTAGCAACTTTATTTATTGGTATTTATCCAAAATACTGAAACTACAAAGCATGGTGTATTTTCACTCCTGGTTTACCCATTTTAAGAGACACCAATGAACAAGGCAATATTTTTTCCTACATTAACACTGATTGTCTATATGGAGACAAGAGGTTGATGTTCTAAATATTTTAGACACTGCACCACTCAGTTTTGGAAAGGTTATGAAACTAAGATGACGAAGACCCACAGTGGAAATGGTGAGGCACCAGTAAATCACAGTTCCTCTGACATCCAGACCCCTATTCTATCTTTGAAAACCTGGTCCAGAGACACCTTCAGTGGTATTTATATAACTAAATACAGACATTTATGTGCGAGCAAGATTGCCTATGGTCTCTTTATAATGGAGAAAAATACACAGTTTCAGAGTTGGGTCATCTTATTCTCTAGTAAATGTCTAGAACAGGTCAGATGATTTGTGTCCTGAAATTGTCTGTTCCTTTTTACCACAACGCAGAGTGAACTCCAGCGTGAGTATCTGTGTGATAAATGTTTAAGGTTAGGTGAGGGGAATCTATTCCTTACTGATACTCACATGGAAGAGAACTGGTTTTGCTTTGCTGGTTTTGATATAACAATTATCAAAGTGTTCTTTTTCATTAAAACAACTGCTGATATAATTGTTTGCATCTTTTCAGGATACATGAAGTCAGGGAAAATCTGATTCATAAGAAAAGGGGCTTATAGCAGTGACATGTCTTTTGCACATGTTCATGGAGTAAATAAAGTATTTGAATCCTAATAATGGCGCATTAAATAAGGCCTAATAATGGGAATGAAAAGTGGAACACAAATCCCCTTGGCCACGATGCTAAGCACAGAGATTAGGTGCACAATTTGTATCTGAAGACAGAAGGGAAGGCAAGAAATCTCCAACTAGAAATATTTTCAAAACTGAATAAAAAGTATGTTTGTGTGGGTCAGAATTAGATATTTACATGTCCGCTTATGTTCAACTTGAAAAATAACCAATAATTAGCATTTTTTTCTGACCCAAGAAAGAATAAGTAAAGCTGACATCCAAAAAAGAAGTTTGCTTCCTGGTTTTTCGCTTCCTGAGAATGCTGGAAATATTAATCTGAAATCAGACTGACCAAATCATTACTGTTGTAATACTGGGTATCTAGTTAAGGCTGAAAGAACCTTTATTTTATAACATTTCAGTTAGATGTTGTATCTTAAAGAGAACCCTGAAATTTAATATCTGTGGATAGTTTCCATTTGTACTTTGCTATCTAGCTTACATTTTCATTTGATGATGCTCTCTTATTTTTTAATTAAAGATGACAAAACTCTTGCCTTCTAATTCATGACAATAGTTTGAACAAAATTTAAAAGGGATATAATGCCTGGGCTTTGTTGCATGTGATTACATACCAGAACACCATGAGCCAAATTGATGAATACATCAAATGCCAGGGCAGCATTATCATCTATCAGCCTGTAGATAGCACACTTAAATTCATTGATACTGTAATGCACATTAATGAGCATTGAAACAAGCAACAAGCAGATTCTAGTACACCTTGGCCAACAGTAATGGTCTTGAGCAAAGCTGAGTTTCCCACTTTTACCTAGATTTATATGGCTCCTCACAGGTGAAGGTAGAGGACCACAGTGAGTTTTTGTTGCTAATAATTATGATGTACAAAACAAGTATACATCCTGTTTTTTCTTGAGCCTTAATTACACCTCTGTAACACCATGAAAATACCTCTTTATTTGAGCAAGTGTATGTATTCAGTTCCTGGGAGAGTTCACACTAGCTCAGCAACCCGCTGTCACAGCAGTCCAGCTGCTTAACTAAGCCAGAATGTATTGCTGTGGCAAGGCAAAGGAATTAAGCTTTCAGAGGAAAAGAGGAAAGCTGAGTCCAGCTCCATTAGACTTTATCTCAAAGAGGAAGCAAAGAAATTGAGGGCCTTCATAGAAGGACTGTTCAGGTATCCTAGGGAAAAAACTTCTGATGAGAAAAATTAAACTTGGAGATGTGAACTTTTTATCTTTTGCTTTTAGCAAAGCTGGCAGTGGTTCTAACAATACCAAAGGCTTAAGATTATGCTCTACACAAAAGAAGGACATGAGTTAAATTCTAGTCTTTTTTAGTCTGTAATAAAAAGTACCAGGATCTCTGCTGTCTTTGACAACAAAGATAGGAGTGTCACTTTTCACTTTCAAAACAGCTTGCCATTTTCAACAGTGAAACATATTTTATCCCAAAGTACATTTTCCTGGTATATTGCTAAAGTACCGTACTGAACAGCTCATATATGCTTGATATACTTCTTATTATTTTTAATATTATTAGAATATTTTCCTTGGCGAAACATTTTGTGTTCTTATCTCTGTAATTTTTGGCTCCAGTCTGCACTCCTTAATCACTAATATGAGACATTATGATTTGACAGGAACAAAATAAAAATCAGAGTTATGCACGAAACTGAGAATAAATGTTAAAATGTACTGCCAATCCACAGACTGCATATGAATTGTATCTTTGCAGAGCTTTTTATTTCAAAGCCTTGTAAAAAAAGCAATTCTGAGACCTTGTTGAGTGCAGATCACATTTTTAGATACCTAACCTAAAAGAGGACTTAAAGGTCATCAAGCCTGATTACATTCTGTTCAACACAATAAAGTGCATCCATGTGTAAATTATTATTGAGCAAATTATGAACTATTCATGGCAAATTTTTCATTAGGATGTAATGTCTCCGTTGCTGTAAAGTCAACATTATGATCTACAGTTACTTCTTAGAGCTCTTTCTATAAAATAAATAGGAGGAGAGATGCCTTTTTTTGTACCATTTTTATCTGTATACAGTGTACAATAGCAAAATTACATTCAAAACTGCCTATCCCTCTGCTATTTCAAAGCTCTCAATCACAAATTTAACGGGAAAGGTTGTTTCTTACAATACCTTAAAACTTTTCTGTTATCCCTAGTATTTGTTTTGTCAAGGTAGGATTATCATAAATAAATACAAATTCTTATAACTTACTTAAGCACTACTTTCTGTCAATCTGCATCCATGTTTTCCACTCTGTGATCATCACAGCCCTCTATTTACTTCTTAAAGGTTACAGAAAAATATCCTTGCCTGCTCTTTAGAAGATAGCCACTTCAAAGACACTTTTGAAAATGAACAGCCTTTAACAATGTTTGATACAAAGCCAGAAAAGGGCATGGACTACTAACTGAGAGGGAATGCTTAAGTTAGCACTGTGGGAAATAAATGCCAAAAATTCAGTTTATCACACAAATAAAATTCTCTTTTCCCCAAATAACTCTCTGCTCCACACATGCATATAGCCAACACCCTTCAGTGTTGATATCCATAAAAATTTGTCTTTGAAACCCCGTTCTCAGTGTATCAACTACTTGCTTCAGTACTCAGACATTGTACTGCTTGGGGTCAGATGGGGACTGGAGCTTACGATGAGCTTCTGGATCTGACCATTGAAAATGTCTGGGTGTTTGGTTTACAGATTTGAATGAGCAAGCTATGCCTCTCTTCAGAAGAAAGAGAGCAGATGCTGCACCAAGTCATCTTCTGTTGATTTAGCAGCAGGCAAGAACATAGCACTGTGTTTCTATATTTGAGTGTGATTAGGATTAGAAAAAAATTGAAAGTTAAAAAAAAAAAATAATAAAGAAGGAAAAAAAAAGAAACCCAAATTCCTTTTCTTTTCTAAAAGACTTCCATTAACAGAAGAGGGAAAATTATTAAAGATCATTATTGTATGACTACAAAGAAAATAAGCTTTTAAAGACAATAAGGCAATATAAGAGAATGAAATTATTTTGGGACTGCCTTATATCATAACTTAAATAGATTATAAATATTTACCTAAAGAACAACATAAATCCAAATTCTTTATTTAAAAAAAAAAAAGTACAATTAGAGTAATTTCTACAAAGAATCTCATACAAGACAGCTAACTAGAGGTTATAACTATAAATTACAAAAATACAGTATTTCAAGGGTTTCAAGGGATAATTTTGGCTTTATTTGCATGCTGGAGGGAAGCATGACAGTAACAAGCTGTGTCTAAAAACATTTATGTCACACATTATCGTACTAGAGGAGAATGTGAGATGACTAAAGTGAGAATCCCAAGTGGAATATTCCCAGATCTTTCTGGTTTTGTTATGGAGCAATGGACAGGATTTTAGGAACTGTAAAAACTTCTAATTTGTACACCCAACTTTATAGCTAATGTCCTCTCTGGTACTTGGAAAAGTTTTTAATCTAAAAATAATTTTTACAATCCTGACTTTAAGGGTTATTTTATACTACAAACCAAGCTAATTACAAATAGTTATTCAACATTAATTGTGGTTATCTGGCTGTGGAAAATATACTTTGGACACTGAACACTAAGAGTTTACATAATATTTACTTAGTAAAAAGGATCTTATTTTGCAGATGGTAAATCAGTGGGTGGGTAGATAATCTGCAAAAGTCCATCCCATTTTCTATTTTTTGTTTACATAACTAGAAATTTAGTTGTAATAGTTTAGTTGTAATATGTTTCCCTCCTCCACATTCCTTAAGACTATAAATAATGTTAACTACTACCAAGAAATTTGAGGGATTTTTATCAGCTCGTTTCCTCTATCTTTTAAGTTACTTGAGTGGAAGAAAAGTAGTCCATCTGTGAAGAATTATTACTATTAGAACAATCCTGTGAGTAATGTGGAATAAAGCCATTTCACAGTAATGTGTGCCCTGAAAATGTGCCCTGATTCAGCAAGGTATTCAACTGAATGCTTAAGATTTACATATAGTGCCATTGGCCTGGGCAGCTGCATAGTGAGAACTGAATAATATTTTAAATAGATATATATGTAAAGGTGCAGAATCAAGCTGCAACGCCAAGTCTGGGGTTGTATTTCCCCAGTCTCATTCTAATTCAACCTGTGACTAAACTCTAAGCTAAACAAAAAGTAATGCACAATCTGGAATCTTGGTTTCTGGAAATAAGCAAACAGTATTTCATAAACTTCTGTTTCATGAAATTGAAATGTCAATTATTCAATGTGCTTCTTGTAATGCATTCCAAATATTAATCTTCTAAAAATCCACCTAGCTAGTTTTTCTGAATAAAAACTAATCAGACGAATAAAAAAGCAAACAGATCTAAGTGATGAAATTAATATAGCCTTGAGAATAACGTTTGTGATCATATTACCATATCTCAGCTTTCCCTCTCCTGCATTGCCAGCCTCCATCTTACTTGATAAAAGTTTCTGTTTTAGTTGTTCAGAAGCATTTATCATATCTAAAATTGATCTTTAACTCCACAGGTTTTAAAATAATATACACAAAATCATTGACAATAATTTGTGCCGTCAACTACTAACGCATTAACGTTAATGCAAGTAATTCTTTATATAACCAGTGTGTCCCTAAAAGCCCTAACCCAGCAACTAAAGCACAGGGTTAACTTTCAAACAGGAAAACACTCCCCATTGAACTGGCTCCTGGGCTGGAGCCAATCGTGCTTCATGATCTTATTCAGCTCCCTGAACTTACAAAGCTGCTGCACGTTTGAAGGTATCACTGAAGTAAGAAACATGCACAGTAAACTTTGTTAGGGAGCCTAATATCCGCAGCATTGTGCTTGCAGGAATTTCTCTGAAACTGCAAGGAATGCCAGCTCCCTGAAGGTAATGAGAGATCCATGTAGCTTAAATATGAGATTAATTTCTGGTATATTTCACACAGCAAAGAGAATTTGCAGAAAAACAAGGAGTTATGATGCATTATAAAGCAGTGACAACAGTGAACAGAATCTGATCTGCAGTGAGCTGGAGTATCTTGTCAGAAGATCAAACTCTGACCCAACAAATTTATTCTGCATTTGCATGGCCTACTGTTTCTGGTTTTCTTCCCTATTAAACTCTTTTGCTATTGTTTATAGCAATTTGTCTCAGAATGCTTTCATTAATTTTTTAATATTTATGTTTTCTATGGATAATAACTGAGAGTTATAGCAGAGGCTAGTCCAGAATAAATTCTATTTTTATGTTTGTTTTATCTGTAATTGCATTGTAATAGCTTTCTACTTGGCCATGAAGATAATTATAATGAAGCTGAAGTATCCCATAACATAGAGACTTCCACCTAAACTGTATTTTTAATGGAAGTATTTTGTGTAGCTTCTCAGATATTGTAGAAAGGAATGTCATTAATAAAACAAGCAGGTATTTAAACTAAGTAACTGTTTAAAACAAGCATCTTGATAATCAATGCTGCTGATATCTTGGGTAACAAACATAGTTTAATGGAGACAGCTTGAGATTCATGGAAAAAAATTATCACCACAATCAGTGTTATTTCCTTGCTACACAGGTGAAACGTGTTTCCAAAAATGGTTGCATGTGTCCATATATTTGTATTTTTTTCTTATAAATCACAAGGATTACTTCCTATTTATTTCCTTCTTTCTGAAAGAAAAACATAGAGTGGCAGAGATATCAAATGAATTAGAGTTTTATGTACCTGCGCATCTCCATAAAAAGTTGTGAAATTCAAAGCTGTCTATAAAATATCTACACACTATCAGACCATGACCACAACATCTCTTTGGTGTCCTAAAACAAACTGAAGATGTGCAGTTAAAAAGAAAGAAAAGAAATTTACAAAGAAGAAGCCACAACCAGATTGTTACACAGAGGCTGGCAGTTTAACTCCAAGCACATTTGCGGGTTTTATCACACAGGCAAAATGGGAGATTTTATTGCAATGAAAAGCAACTGCATACATTTTTTATCTAGCTGTGGCTTTTCCCATTACTTTTGAAGAGGAAGAAAACCTCAAACCCAACAATTCAAGCCAACTTCTGTGCCAAGGTACTGAAGTATCCTTCCAGGCCCTTGCAAATTATTAGCAGAAATCCTGAAAGCATTGCATAATAAAACCCCACACATTGCAAGGAAAACAATAATTCCATCACCATAACCTCTTGAAAAAGACCACACAATAACAGAAATGATGAAGTAGGAAGGAACTTTAGAGATTATCTACAACAAGCACCCTGCTCTAAGTAGGATCAGCTGGAGCCTGTTGCCCAGGCCTGTGGCCAGTTGGGTTTTGAGCATCTCCAAGGATGGAGACTCCACAACCTCTTTGGAAAACCTGTTTCAAAGTAAGCCCATGCCTCTTGTGCTGTCACTGGACACCACTGGAAAGACAATGCCTTGGTCTCTTTCATGTCCTCCCATCAGGTGTTTACACACACATTACTTGTATGTTAAACACTAAAGTCAGCTTTATTATGGTGTTTTCATATTCATCTCGGAGTTCTTAAGTCTCCTCTTTTTAATTATGATTTCACTCTCTTATAATTTTTTATAGTGTCCTCCTTTTCCCACAGTTTGCTTTTTTCTTCTCTCCCTCACTGTCTACTGCTTCCTTGCCCAACAGCCTTTATTTAATAGTCTATCAGTTTCCCCCACCAACCTTTATTTCTTTTCATCTCCTTCTGTATTGGATGGTCCTGTACCAATTCTCCTTGCCTGTGTTCTCTCCTCATTTTCTTACTCTCTCCTCCAGCCCACATTTCACTTATTGTTCTCCTTTTTTCCGCCCTCAACCAAGATCATTACTTTTCACAGTTCCACCAGCTCTCATCAACCCCTTTTAGAGACAGAAGAGAGGAAATAGCAGACGCTGCATGTCAGAAACCTGTCTGTGTAATGAGCTCTGTCATGATTAAGATTCACTTGCTGGATAAAGCAAAGTGAATCTATAAAATAACCACATGCTTATCTCCTGTAGAAATACAGGGCTTCCCCTCAAAAGAGGATACGTGAGGGTTTACTGGCAGCTGAGCAGCGAGGGGTCCAGGGCTGCTTGGTGGTGGCAGCAGAGCAGCATGAGTGTGGCAGCTGACTAATTATGCTGCAAAGAACTTGGCTGGTTTTCAATTCCCTTTCTGCATTTTATCAGAAGATGTGCTGGGGTCTGTGGAATAGGATGTTGATGATCCTTGGAGATATTTTTTTTGCTGTTTCTTCAAGTGAGGAAAAGAAAGAGTCTTTTACAAGGGCTAGCTCTTGCTGCTTGCCCTGGAAGCTGCCTTCATCACTTACGGTCTCTGGCCAAGGAGTTCTGGAAGAAAAGGCTTAAGGACAGCCAGAAGACAAAGTTTGAATCTCACATAACCTTTTAGGAAACTATGAACAATAGATAGCTAAAAAATTACAGCCTAAATTACACAGAAAGAGAATGACCCTATAAATAATTTCCTCACTTACATAATGATGTGTGTTATGACCTCAAAATAATTGCTTTGCATATGATACAACAAATATAATAAAAACATTAATTACATGGAAAAATTCTGAAAATGCATGTTTCTTGGAAACATTTTACATCAACTTTTCCTCAACTCATATTCATTTCTTAACACGTGAAATTTCATCAGGAACGTCCCAGCCCATTATGCGTCTAAGGTAAAGTGTGTTCCATGCAATTTGCTACATGAAGCACCTTTCAGATAAAATATGAAAAGCTAATAATGATCAGAAGCACTGATGACCAGAAATTCTAATAGACCTAAAAAGAATTGTACTTGCTCAGCACCTTTAAAATGGATGACTTAGTGCAGTTTTGCGTTAGCGTGCACACCAAGGCAACACTGCACAATTTGCGTGTACATAACTATTATCTTATGCCTTTATAAAGTCACTCGTGTGACCGACTTTAGAAGGCAAAGTGATGTGGAGTCAGAAGCATTTGGAGCGCCCTGCATGCCTTAAATTTTGTAATTAACACCTTAAAAAGCCCCCCAAAACAATAAAGTGCAGTTACACCAGTTTCTCTGTATAACAGCTCATCTGTCCCCACTTGTAGAGTTTCATGCCCCATTTCTCTGCCTGCTTGCACCTCTCTGACCTCTAAGACAGGAAAGGTCACACCTGAAACTCCTCTACAGTTAAGGCTCTTTATTTCTCTGCACCTTAGTTTAACCATCTGCTAGGATAACAATTTGTGTGTCACAGCATGACCACGGGTCTACACAATTTGAATTAAATAGTGAACAATGATTAAAAAAAAATATCAACTTATCTGGGAAGCTATTTGAGATATTTGAAAGTAAGATGCAAAGGTCACCATGGCAAGTAAAAAATACAAGAAAAGAATGTGTATATAAAAAATCATGTTTAATTTCTGCATTCCCTTCTTATCAAGAAAGAGAGAAAGAGAAAAAAATTATGAACAGAAAAAGAAAGCAAATCCAGTATTTCCCTTCAAATTTAAGTGCATACATGCAAAAGATATTTGTGGTAGTGTCTCTGGATGGCAAAGAATCATCCCTTACTCTGGCAAATCTGTAGATTCTCCTGGAGAGGAGCTGGTAAGTTCATTTTAAGGAAAGATCCTTTCCATATTTGCATTTCCAAAATACAGTATTTTTTAGTGTTCTTAAGAACAAGGGAGTTCAGTGAGCTACTTTGAAATCTCAAAAGTGCTATAATAGTTTAATTTTTTTTTAATTAAAAAAAAAAAAAATTCTTTCTATAAGGACATACAGTTTTTTACTTCTGAGCAAGATCTTACTCTGTCTCTTTACATAACCTACTCCTGATCCTCTTTTTCATCTGTGGGGTGTGGAAGAAATGTCTCAGTTTAGACATGATTGACAGAGAAAAAATATGTTCCTAAACTGTGATATTTTTGAAAGAATAGGAAATAGAAACTTTTCAATAAAATATTCTGGTTCACTTAATGATATAACTCATACTCTCTTTCGTACCAAAATATTGCTGTTTTAAATGAGATCTGTTGTTCTTCAATTTTGTATCTATTTTTTGAGTTAAAGCTCTTTCAATGGAGCCTGAAATGTTTAAAAAATATGCAGCTTTCCAAACTCATTAATAAACGAATTAGTAACATACAATGATGTATAATTCCAGCGCATTTTCTGTAAAAACCTCCGTGGATTTGAGCATGATTAAAGTCATGTTATCGTATAACTGACAGGTGCATATAACCTGCAATAGAAGCTTCTCCTCCCAGACAATTCCTGAACTGTCCACACAGAAGTACAGTGTGCCCTCTGAATATCCACACAGTACAGCATATACGCCTTAAGGAATGTGGCATGAACATGTAAATCAAGCACCCTTCCCGTGCTACTCCCTACTGATTGACACAAACATTCCCGCTGACTGGAATGGATTTTGGATCAGATCCCAAATATGCCCACATCTTTTTTTCAAGTCACTACAGAAATGAGGATATAGAAGGAAGTGATTGTCTTCTTTCTTCTAGGCTGAAACCCCAGGACTGCAGACACAATTCTTGGTTCTTTGGCATGCACCCATGGTCCACAGATTCTCCCTCGGCGCTGGTATGGGAGGGGGCAGAGGCAGGGGCAAGGAGAGAAGAAACTCTGCATTTGATCCTCAGCCTTTAAGGAGCACCTGTCAGGATTTTTTTCCTTTTAGAAATGCAGTACAAAGACTCCTCAGGGCTGGAGCTGAAAGTGAATAAGTGTAGAGTTTTGACTAGTTGCTCAAGGCATGTTTATGCAAGAATCACTTCTAAAAATGCCATATGCCCATTGTTACGAGAGAAATAGCATGGAGAATATTCTTGTGTGACCTAAAAAAAATGGGAAAAAAATCAACACAAGTGACAGTACAAAAAATTATCTGCCTCTCTTGACAGAATTTTTGGTGTTGAAAAAAGGACAGTGAATGAGAAAAGCAGGGAAAGGCAGTGAGATGGAGTGAAATAGAGGTTTATTATTTCTCCCACTTATCTATGGCATAGCTAAGTCAGCCCATTGTTGATTCTGGCAGATTTATACAGATCGTGCTTTTTAAGCATGAGCTGTCCTTGAGTGGTGCCTCCAGTTCATAAGACATGTATTTTACTATAACATCAAACATTAGTTTCTTGTTTTTCTACCTTTCCCTCTTGCACACTGTTGTAGAGCAAGGGGCATGTTTTAGTGACCTTTTATATCAGTAGCTTTCTCTTCGGGGGATTGAAATTGATGTTTCAGAGGATTGTCCTTGCTTTGTTATTTAAGAGCACAAAGTGCTATGACTGTAGAAGATGCTGAGGTTACAATTAGTTACATATGGCAACCTCAACATAGTCAATGCGAACAAAGCCTTGCAAGGTGGTTTTCCCACCATTGATTTGCCACTTTATTTTTCAAAACTGTAACCTTATCAACCAGCCACTTGCTTCTGCACTATGTTGTCATTTTGCAGTGAGAGTTAAAGGCAGGTAAATTTGTACATCCTAGATACAGTATTTACTGGCAGTTAAGACTAAGAGGAAGTACCAGGAATACTTCATACCTCAGAATAAATATGTTAAAAAGATGCTATAGTTATCCCAAACGGAATTTTCTGGACAGGTGAATTTCAGAATTACACAGTTGCATCTAAAATTTCACTTAGGCTTTTCTAATCTAAAATTACAAACCCTATAATTGCAGTCTTATATTGTCACAAAATCCATTAATGTTATAGCATGCTCATCTCCGTGGGCCCAGTTTTTTAAAAGAGAGTTTAGGTCTGGGAGTTATACTTGGGTTATTATTTCAAAATAATGTGTCTCGAAGATAAAGAAGTTGTCACGCAAATCCAAAGATGAAGGGGTTTCTATGATCAACCATTGCTGCTACCTTAACTGTCTGACAAATATGGAAATTATTTTCTTTTCCTTAAATTCTGTTTCATAGTAATTAGCTGAGAAGTTAGAACTTAGAACTTTAACTTTTATCTGCAAATAATTTAGTATTTCTGAGTCAGACATGAAGCATGGTGGTAGAGCAGATGAGGTGTCTCGCAACTGTTCCTGGGCCTTATTCAGACTTCTGCTGAAATTCGCTGTGTGTAATTATGATCCTGTTAATTTAGATTGGGAAGTCCCCTGTTTGTGAACACACTGTTAGAGGAATGCAACACTTTTTACCAGTTACAAACACTAGTTCACTCTAAGAACATCCTTCAGGATGATCAAGTCTGAGAGATGTGTGACCTTCTTTTTGCCTTTCTTTTTGCCTTTTCCATTTTTATTATTGTCACCCATTGCCATAACTAATAACTAAACTTGCAATAGTTTAATGAAACTCTGCACCTTTCATCTCTGTGCTGTCTTAATATATTTGGTAAGACAACTCTGAAATATCTGGAACTTGCCTATAATACTTTCACAATGTTATAAGATACATTCATTTCTTTGATCATTACGATGGTGTTTGCTATGCAACTGAAATAGAATAATTCCAACAGGAGCTAATTGCATGCAGTCAGGAAAGCAGATAAATACTTTTGAAAGCCCCATTCTCTCACCTTCAGTAAATTGTGCAGGTGCTATTTGCTCAGGCAATGTTGAGATCAATACTGCAATTGTGCAAGACAGAGAGAAGCCAGGTAGGAAATTATGGGGGAGAGAACATGAAGAAACCAGAGATTCTGAGAATGGCAAGGAAAAAAAAATCCCAAAAGGAGAGAGAGAGGGAGAAAATCAAAGCCTGTCTGGAAGATGACTGGAGCCCACTTAACAGAAAGGGAGTATTTGAATTAAGACTGACAAGTATGGATAGTTGTTTGCATTAAAATCACCTTCTCTTGATACATATTGTGCCTACTATTGAATTTAAAAATAGTTTGTTTCAAATAAGCTAGTTTGGGTCACAGAACACATCTTTTCCCAAAAGTTACTGCAGGAATAACTCTTAACACAACCAGATATTCTGGACAATTACAACTGGCAGCAAGGCTGCAGTAAATTGGTGAGGGAGTCATAAAAGCTAAGGCAGGGATTATTAAATTGAAGAGTGTCATGAAATGTCTTTAAAAAGTACCTGCAATGACACAAACAAATAAATAAAAACTACCTTAGTGCAGTGGAAACCTGAAGTTTCTGGTGTGATCTGAAACATAGCCATATTCTGTAAAAACTGAAATGAACCAGTGTTACAGTTCTACTTCTTTATACTGAAAAGATAGCACAATAAAGAGCAGGAAATCCAGTGTGGAGCTGCTAGGCTAACCTTATCTTTTGAAAATGTTGCTTTCCACAAGAATATTAACTGAAGAGCAAAAATGCAGAAACAACTTCTTCCTAAAAGTCTTTCATCTTCCAGACATTCAAAGTATAAACAGAAGCATTAAGAAAATCTATTATCTGACCTGAGACNATTATCAATATTTTTCTCAACAAACCTGTGCTCACAAAAAAAAAAAACAACAAAAAAACAAAAAAACCAACAAAAAAACTAACAAAACCAAAATAAACCCCAAAAAACAAACTACAGCAAAGCAAAACAAAACAAACCATAGAACCCCAAAACCACCACCAAACAAAATTCTGGACGTGGAAGTGCTGCTGGCAAATAATTATCTGCAGATCTCATGAGTCCCAAAGCATAGAGAAAAGAGATCTAAGAGGCAAAAGCTCTAGATCTCTAAGCTGGTTATACTCACAGGAAGATTGAGCTCCCTTTGCAGTGGGCCCACCTAAACATCCTGAACTACACGGAAATAGGACAGTGAGCCCTAACACATAAGTGCTGCCTGGCCTGTCCATCCCGTCTTCCAGATTCATGACTGGAAGTAAATGTGTGTCACTCCTATCCATATGGCCTGGTCTTTGTCAGAAGCTCTAGGAAAGACAGCAATGGAGCAACTTAGGGTTTCTACAGGTTTGAGATTGCCTTGTGACAGACATAATGATCAAACCTAGGTTTAAAAAAGGCTTTTTATTTCCCCTAGCATCCAGCCTTCTCTTCTGGAAACACAGACTCCTTGCTGCAGCACATCATTCCCACAGCTCAAATGTTTGACTTTGCAAAGCTACGTTACATGTCCCCTACCTCTCACTCCACATAGCACTCCATATAGGAGCAATTAATTTTATTATATAATTTCTAAAGCTATTAAGTATCACAAATACAATAAGAGATTCTCAAAATAATTAATAAGCTATATGATACAGATCTGTTTCTAAAATATCTATTCTTTCACATTGATGGTGGTACAAAGTAGGAATTATGCAGATTATTTTAACTAATAAGCTTGGAATTGAAAGGAAATGGGGTGATAAAAGCCCTGTGCAGTGAGCTTCACAGCCAGGCAAGGACATTTGGGTTTTCAAGCAGGTATTTTGGCCACAGAAACAATAAAGGTGTCATTTTTGCAATGGCTATATTACTAACTTGTTCAAATCCATCTTTGTACAGTGTGCTCTAAGCACACGACAAAAATAATGCACACGGGTCTTATCCTCAAGATGTAACACTGAAATTACTTATCTATTCTTTCTCTGTGTGTGTGTGCACACACCAGGTTCCCTGGCTTGATTTTCTTAACCTCAGTTGCTCTCCTTCCCATATCTATTCTTCATTGTATAAATACCATGTATGGCACTGTTCTCTCTGCTAAAAGGTACTTTCTTTCAAGCTGGTTATGTTCTGATTAACTTTGATATCTATGTTTTAAGAGAGATGCTCTGTATTAGCACATTCATCTTCCCCTAGCAAGAATCACAACATGTGTGAATGTAAGCAAGCTCTAGAAAGCAGCCAGCTGTGAACCGACACCAGTTATCCATCCACTATGGACTATACAAGGCCAGCTGGACCTAGCACCATCAGGGATGACTGAGTGCATTACTTTTCCTGGAGATAAAAGGTGTCACCCCAGGGGATCACACACAATAAAATATTTTCCAAAACTATTTTTCTAAATTTTTTCACTAGTTATCCAAAATCCAGTTGCTTAATACCTTGCTTATGGTACTATAATTTACACCTGGGAAAACTACTGAAAGAGGAAAGACATGGTATTGATAGTCTTGCATTTCTTTTTTTTTTGCAATGTTAAATTGCTCATCAAATTTTTCACTGAAGCCATTTCATAGACAATAGAACAGTATTTCAGCTTGTACTGAATATGAGGCAGCTAGCATTAATAAAACTGATTTTCCAGCTTCCCTCCCCCATAACAGTTGGCAAAGTCAGATGCAAATTGCATCCACCTGTACCAAGGAGATATTGACTTCCAGAAGAGCACAAAAAAGTTACTGACAGGAGAAATGTCTTACTGTCAAGGAGACTCTGGAGGATGCATAGATTTTACAGACAGCCAGCACCCTCCAGTATTTCTATTCTCTTAGGAAAATCATCTGTTTCTGAGGATGATGCAAGTGTGGAGTTTTGATTTTACTTCCCATATTGTAACATTTCTCTGAACAGACATTCCACCGTCAAGAGACTATCAGACACAGTGAGGCACAGGTTCCTGACTATTAATTACTCATGGTATTTCAAAAGAAAACACCCAACTGAATTACAAAACAGACCACTGAACAATTTCAATCAAATCTTTTTTCTGAAAAGTATTTTCAGTGAAGCTTTAAATGTTTCAAACTAAAATAAAAATCAGACTGATGTCATCTTCCACTTGTTTAGACTTAGAGAGTGCAATGGAAAACAGTTGCTGTGACAAAAATTCTTCCATTTTGTGTTTTCTGTGAAATTTTCGGAACCAGGTCTCAGCAAAATTAAAAATAAAAAAGCATTTTCTAATAAGTTACTGTTTGAGCTTATGCAATAGAAGGGTCTATAACGACAATTTCAGATTGTCATCTTGATTTTGTCTATCCAAACCTTCAGAGTCACTTTCATTTACTCTAAGGAATCAAAGAAGGTCTTTACTCCAAGTTGTGAAATATTTTTAATTGTGTTTGTTGTCAACATGTTATTTGGAATTAAGTTATGATGTCAGCTATTTCTTCTAGTCTGAGGGAGAGTAGCTAAACCCTTCCTCTTCCTTGGCATCAAATCAGGCACTGAAAGATCAGACCACCTTGTTTTCTTTTCTAGTCCAGAGTTTCAGAGAAAAAATAAAGAATCAGAAAAACATATTATGACAGGTAATCATTTGCAAACGTACAACTCTTTCAACATCTGCCATGTTCAGCTTCATTTTATAGGATCTGTCTTGGCAATATAAATTGTGCTTGGCTTCAGAGGTGCTTTGTGCCACACAGTGAAGAAAAACAATTGTGACAACTGAAAAATAAAGCACAGGATGGGGGCAGGGAGAGACCTGAGAACGAGAAGCTGTTCACTTTTTCTAGATTTATTTTAAAAGAGTTTTATGTTAGCTTTCCTGTATTCTTTGAGCAGCATAGTTTTGCCAATGGAAGAAAAGTGACAACTATTGCATTCATGAAAGGTGCCAAACAACCTCAAGCATTTCCAAAAGAATCCCCTGAAACAGCTGCAGAGAAAGAAAGCAATTTATTCCAGCACACGCAGATGAATTATGTCTGTAGAAATTTATTGCTACAAGAAGTTTGTGGGTTTTTAGACACAGAGGCTATATTGTAAGCATTCCAAGAAAGGAAGCAATTGGGAAATCGAATTTCACATGGAAACTATGAAGAAGAGAAGGTAACTGTGCAGAATACTGCATCATCATCACATCTCACTTCATAATTAAAAGGGTTACTACAACTTTCCTTTTTAAATACTTGCTATACTTAGGAGCTTATTATTATGAACTAAAATATATTAAAAATAAGGCTCGGCAAGATACCACATAATACACACAAAAAAGTTGTTCTCAATCTATTTCACTCAACTGTATTTTCCATAAATTTATAGACTACACACAGAAATGTTAATGATATTAACCCATACTGTCCACATGTGTATGAATACGAGAGGCTCGGTGCTTTTCTGCTTTTGAAAATAGGATAATCAAGGAATAAAATCATACATTTATAATAAATTCTTATAGAGTACAACATTGTGCAATTCAAAGTAGTTTAAATTTTGTCTGTAAGCAGCAGTAGTGCGTTTCTTGATCACACTGGTCTACATATGTACAGTATGCTGCAGACCAATTCCTCCATGAGTAACAAACTGTTGAAACAAAGAGTAATTGAAGTTTTTTAGTGGTGAATTGGGAAATATTTTAAATACTATGTAAAAACAAACATTTCCTTGCAATTCAAAAAGACAAAAGACCTTACCTAAAGCTAAAAAAAAAAAAAAAAAACAACCAAATCTTTCATAGTAATGAAAAATAAAGGAAAAAAAGACATTGTTTCAGAAGCCTACTACTAAAACAATGTTAAAGCACATAAACAAAGTTTGGTTTGTGCTTGAACCCAGTATTTTCAACAATATATTTGAATGTGTACTTACGTCACAGATGATTTAATGAGATGCCATCCATAATCAAAGACAATCATTTGCAAATCTTACAACCAGACATCTGTAAGTTATCTGCATACTGTCATCAATACTCCATTTAATCATATTAAGCAAAGCATTTGTTTCTCTCTCTGCCATGATAGACAATTTTATGAAAATTACTAAATCATTCTCATTTTTTTCTCCTCATAATTTTCTTTAATTAAAGCAGTTTAGTATTTAATATAATTTGAGAAGAATGAAAAAGAAGGTGTTCCAGATGATACGATGTAACCTTGGAAGCACTGCACCTTGCACCTTCTCAGCTGTTATGACTTCCTGAAAGGGTCTGTAGGGCTCTGCAAGGATCCAGATACATGTCCAACAATAATGACATTAAAATAAAGTGGCTTCTTCCATAATTCATTCAGTTGACTTCCCCTAATCTACTCAGGAGCCCCCCAGACTTTACTCTGAAACACTAGCATGCCTCCTGAAGCTACCTGGAATTGCTGCGGAAATGAAAATTCTCAAAAAGTCTGTTTCTAATTTTGTGCCAGCTCATGTGTGCTGGCTCTAACAGATGCACAAAGCAGAGCGCTGTGTTTCTTTTCCAACTGAGCTCCTGGAGGCCACCACCCAGGTAAAGCCTCAACAGAGCCTCAAATTCATACTTGGGATCTGGCCAAACACTGGCGTGCAGGGGCTGGGGAAGAGAGGGGAAGGCAGAAGCAGTTCAGCAAACACAGTGCAAACAGCCTATTTCTGAGCCTAACAGCTAGATTTGTGCTAGTAAATAAACTACCGAACACAGAAACAGATGGATATTAAGAAAATAACAAAAACATGCTGGAAATGAAAACACTCATCCAAGTTATAACAGAAGTGTGTAATCTCTAATATACACATTTATCTTAGAAGGATGCTGTCAAGCTGTTTCTCATAACTTTTTTGGTATTTTTCATGAGGCTGCAAGATTGTGGAAAGTTTTGCTTTGACAGAGGCTGAGTTATTGATGGGCCAGAAGCAGCGCTGCCAGCACCTGGGGGAGCTTTCCCCACTGTCCTGATTTCAGCTGGGATAGAGCTAATTTCTTCTCAGCAGCTGGTACAGCGCTGTGTTTTGGACTCAATATGAGAATAAGGTTGATAACACAGTGATGTTTTGGTTGTTCCTAAGTCATGTTCATCCTAAGTCAAGGACGTTTTTGTGTCTCATGTTTTACCAGTGAGAGGTACACAGAAAAGCTGGGAGGGAGCATGGCTGGGACAGGTGACCCAAACTGGCCAAAGGGATATCACGCACCACAGAATATCATGCCCGGAATATAAACTGGGCAAGTTACCTGTAATGGGTGCCCATTGGGGTTCAGGGATGGGGTCTGGCACCAGTCAGCAGGTGGCAAGCAATTGTATTGTGCATTGCTTGTTTTCTTCATTTTATTATCATTATTTACTGCTACTACTATATTTTACTTTGCTTCGATTATTAAACTGTTCTTATCTCAGCCTACAAGTTTGACTTTTGTTTCTCCTCCCCTTTTCACCAGGGTGAGGGGAGGTGAGTGAGCAGCTGTGCTGTGCATGGCTGCCAGCTGGGATTAAACCAGGGCACCCACAGGGACTGGTGCTGCAGCTCACACCTGCGACACAGGGCACCCTCTGAAACATGGGGGGCTTATCTTTTTCTCTTGCTTTCCCTTTAGGATGACTTCTTCAAAGAGCTGCAATAATAGAACAAAATGAGACAAAGTGATGTAACTCTTTACCATTCTACTTGTGCTTTGCCAATCCTTGAAATAAAAATCTGTTTCCCTACCCAGAAAAAGAAACCCAAAAAACCCAGTTTTTTCTATTTGTCAGCATAAGACTTCTAGGAAGATATTCAGAAATTTTGGAAAAAAAATTAAAAACATGTAAGAACCACAAACCCTGTTCATTTGCTTTTAAGTTGCAGACTTAACTAAAAGTTTTTGCAAATGTAAAACCAGTCACTGAAGTACATCCTACATCTTACAATGACAACACCTGGCCAAAGCAAGTCGTTGTTACTCTACCGATACAACCATGTTTTTAAAGCACATCTAACCTAGTCCTAATGAATGTGGTACAACTGTGCTTACCAAATTGCTTTCTCCTGAGCAAACTAAGCCATTGCTGTACTTCCAAAATTTCTCATTAATTGTGTATATGGGGGAATTTAGAATGCCTTACAATTCAACATGAGACTGAGTCCAGGGAAAATGAATGCAGAATGGCAGCAGATTAATCTAGTGCCAACCTATTCTGGTTGGCTTTTTAATTACAGAGTAAATAGGAAAGCAAATAATGTGCACAAGGAAGCAAAATAAATGCATAAATTCAAGTGACAGATTATGTTTCTAATAACAACAAAACATGGTTGCTTGCCAAGGCTATTAATATAGTTTAATTATGTCACAGGTAAGATTTGTGTATAAATAATATTTAAGGTATCTCACACTAAAGAGTAGAAGAATTTGTTAAAATGCATTTGGACAGACACTTTATCTTCTTTCATGGAGCAATTATTTTTGGAAACCCAAAGAAACATGCCTATGTCTCTAAAGAGACTTACATTACAAATTGATACATAATTTTAAAATCTTTTATCCTCATAAAAGTACAGAAATCACTTCCTCTCTAGGACCAGAAGGAGACAAGGAAAATTAATACTTGGATATTTTGTATAACTAAAAGGTATTCACAGTTGCTATAAGCAAGATGGATGAGCCAGGAGGGGAGAGGGATAGGATAAATAAACCAGAGTAGAAGAATGGATTATTGATTTTAACCATCAGACAGACATCAAACTGTGGCAGTCACACATAATAAGCAACATATGATTCAAATTTCCCTTTAATTTCATGGATGCTCTGCCTAAGAGGGCTCATTGGTTTTGATTGTTTGTTTTTTTTTATTCAGGATGATTTGACAAAATTAGCTTTTGCTGTTCCTTCCTTTATTGTTGATGTCTTATTTTCCACAGCATTTTAAGAGAGAAAATGGACTAGTTAGTGCTACTAAGCACAAAAAAAAACCCCAAAAAACCACCAAAACCAAAAAACAAACTAATGATACTCAAACTCTTAAATCAAATTGCTCAGAAGACAGAAATTACATCCTAAGCTAGGATTTCCATTGTCTGTCCAAGCCGCCTGAATCAAACTGATGAAGCTAAACCAATGTTTTCTGTTAAATTCCACTTGTACAACATACGTGTGTGTATATGCAAGTTTGCCTTCTCTTTTAAATAATAATTGTAATTTTTTCAATTGCCACATAAGTGAAACAAATGCCAGGTTGGTCTTTAACAGTGAACTTGATGTGAGGAACTAGAAAGTATGTTGGGATTCCTTTGACATCCCATTAACCCATCGTATCACTACATCACACAGGGGAAAAAAAAAGAGATCTTTGGCAGTGCTGTGCTGCAGATAGTACACTTCAAACATGTAAGCTACCTAAATGTGAATGGATCTGATTGCTAAGAATTTTATCCTTCACTATATGAAATAATACTGAATCGTAGCCTATGAATCTCTCCATATGATTTGAACATGTAATCTACAGAAGAGTTAGCTTCAGTTTTAGCATATGAATATACATTTTGAGCAATTTTTCATTCACCTCTTATAACAGTTTGCATTTTATGATCTCTCTAAAGTATCTCAGACTTTGTGGGAAGGAAATATTTGGTTAATGCCTAATATAACCTAGAATAAAAATAGATATAATAATAGAATCATATCCTTTGAGTCTCACAGAAGTTTGTACTAAAGTGTGCTACTAAAAAATAGTGGGTGGTAACGAAGTCAAAGGATTAAAACAAATCCATTTTCAGGGAAATAGCTTTTATCTAGCTCCAAGGAGCTCTTATAACCACATAGCAAAAGGCACAAGCAGAGCACAAAACCAAGACAGAATAAGGACTCTAGAAACCCATAAACAAAAAAAATAGAGAACATATATGTGAATGCAACAAAACCAGAAACTAAACCCACCAACTAAATGTGGTTAAAACTGTGCTTAGCAAAAGATCTGGAAAAAAAATCTACAAACAAGAAAGATCTGATAAAACTACAAAACTATAGACATTAATTTTTGTTAGGCCCGACATTACTAGGCAGTGTTTCAGGAACAAACATGCAACAAAAGAAACTTCCCTTTATTAAGTATGATTTTTTTCCCTCTACCAGTAGTACAGTTACTACTGAAAGTACAGTAGGTACATTAGCAGCTTAGAAGCATTGAATTCTGCGCTCTGAATACTTCGGGATAGAAGAATCAGAAGCATATCAAATTTATTAACATTCCTGCCTAATTGGATTTAATTTTTAAAGAGACCTACTTACAGATTTCCGTAAAATTCATTCCGTGCTCAAGAAAAGAAGCAATTTTTTGAAGATAAACTATTTTCTAACAGAACGATGAAGGAAACAATGAATATGGCTTAACTACAAAAGTATTGTGAAATCTTGATAAGAATTAGGTAAAAAAAAAAAATTCTGGTGGACAGCCTAGTGGTTGGCTCATTGAGGAACTGATCCCAATTTCTATCAGACCAGAGAAGATGACTCTCTTTATGACAATCATGACCCATTTTAAGACCTGCTTCAAACCAAATTAGTGGCAGTATCACTGTCTGCTTATAAATCGACAGGTTAAAACATGAAACCTAAACAATAACACCATCCTGAAGAATGTTGCCTCAGAATGACAGGAGATACAGAAACCATGTCTGGAGTCTAAAAAAGAAGGAATGTGATTGTTAAGTGAGCATTGAAAGGAAGATGACTAAAATTTGCAGAATATTCAGTGATTCAATATTGACGTTTTAATGAAGCAGCATCTACCTTCCCATATTGTTTAGAAAAGGTTTTGAAGGCAGATCCCGCCATGAACGAAACAATGTAATTGTGATCTCTCTGAACCTGAGAAACAGAAGGGAGAATTATTATCATTATTGCCATTATTACATGAAGGGAAAAATATAAGCATAGCAATTTACATCTCTGGCACATTGTAAACGACTAAGATCTTGATTCCCACTTCTCTACAAGTACAGTAGGACAATGTGGTCATACTGCAATATGTACCTGCTGTGGTATAGGTATAAAGTAGCATAAGTGAAACAAAACCATTCTTGAGGAGAGCTTTTTTTTTTTAAATATAATACAATTTATCTTACCAACTTTTATAAGGCATGAAGGACCATCTTTAGATGTCACAGTGGACATAGGAAGTTGTTATATGTGACTCCCTGAAATTAGCCTCAGCTGGCCTAATTTTAGCCAACAGCCTTTCTTTGCATTTGGCTTTTTTTTTATCTGGAGTTTTCACTTGAAATAACAATTTATTATTTCAATGCTCCATGCGCCACCTGCCTTGGAACTTGTTGTAATTGTTTGATTAGTTGTAATAAACTTACTTTCCTATCTGCAACACACTGTAACACAGAGAGGTGCAACTTAGATGACTAACACAATGCATTATTGAACAGCCCAAATTAAAAGGGAATACAATTAAGGCTGTTATCTGTCTGGATGATGGATGCTCTTTGTTTTCCTCTTTTTAAATCACAAATCTACTTTTCTGTCTCACCAGTTCAGCTTGTAAATCTTCCACAGAAGATTTTTAACATACTTTGTTTCTAGGGAAGTGGCAACTCACTCAGTCCCAATGACCTCTGATATTTGACATCCTGTCCCCCACTCCATTTTACCATGTCTGATTACAAATAGGGAAAGGTCAGATTTTTTACTTCGGACACCAGTGTGCTCATAGGACCTGACAATCAAAGGAAAAACTTAGTATGGAGGAGCATAAAGGAAAGTGATCCCGTACTGTCAGCTCCACAGCTTTCTGGGATGTCTGATTCTTTCTCATATTAAAATACCTCAAAATAAGCAATGAAAACTAATTCCATAAGCTAGGAATAATTTGACTCTCCCAAAAGCCCACTGTGATGGCAGGAAAAACAAGAGGTAGCTCAAGAAGGAATCAAACAGAAACAGATAAAGCAGCAATGAAGGTTTCTCACATTACTGGAAAACCTACAGATTTTCCTCAGAATTAGTTGAAGATTCTATGATGTACCTTGTCCTTCTGCCAAAGCAACATACCCATGAAGAAACCCTAAATACCATAATTGTTCAAAACCAAGGGGTATCAAATATAGCAGTACGTCACAGTAGTTTTAATGTTTTTCTTTATTGCATAAATAACACACTTTTGATTTACCAATGCTCAACAAAAGATGGTCATGTTCAGAGGCTTGAGTAACTCCATGCAGCATTTCTAAATCAACAGCTCCCTTCACATTAATTGATAAAGTTCTGACACAGTGTCTCAGAAAATCTTGATGTAAATCCATGTATGCTTGGCCTTCTAACTGGCATATTTGGAAAACAACTGTAAGATTGGTTACACAAATACAAGTGACATAAGTACTGGAAGCTATGCAAAGAAGGTGCCAGTATATAAAGAAGGAGATTTGACTTCTGGCTGGACTTATTTCAACATAATACAAAACAATTGCCATTGTCAGGTTGAGAATTTATCTTTAAAAGTCTATTTAAGTGTTCCAAAATTGGCATTCTTGTGCATACTAAACTGGACGGAATAGTTAATATATAAATAGAGTGGAAAATTCACAGGGAAATCTGGTCACAAAATAATAAATTGTCATGTACCTTGAAACACATCTAAAGGTAAAATAATAATTCTAGGGAATATATTCTGAGACCCCTTCTTCCAGAGACAAATATAATTCTGAAAGACATGATGTGGCGTGATGTCATGGCAGTTGGTGATGTAGAGATGAGCACATAACAGGACGGGAAAGGCTCAACACACATTTCACCTATGTGCATAAATATACTCCACCACTGGAAAGAATGATAAAATGCATTTCCTATCTAGCTCTTGCATGATGACACCTTTCTTAAATTCTGTTTCCAGAATATTATTAATATATATGCATATAACAACCAGGGTAACAAATTCCTACACATTTTAAGGCTGTACCTTGCTAAAGAAGGAATAAATGATTAAGCAGATAAAAAGGAAGCACATAAGAGTAAACCATAAGAGTAAACTGTTAGGCAAGAGAAATGCAAACTATGAAAAAAAATCCCTGAAAATTTATTTAAAAGTTTTATTCTTCTTATCATAAAATACACGCATTTAACAACTATTGATGTATTAATCTTAAAATATGCTAGTGAAATAAGAATGCATTATTTCTCTTTTTTTTTATTTCTTTTAGAGAATAGACATTGGGTATCAGTTCAGTGAAGTATTTACTGGAGTACTACATTTAGGCACTTGACAAATTTCAGTTTTCTAACTGAACTACAAGTATCTTACTTATTCAGGACCCTTATTTATAAAGTCCTTAAATACCCATACTTATGAATAAAATGCTAGGAGAGCCAAAATTTGAAGTTCTTTGAGGTTCTAACCCAATGCCTTTGCTGAGAGCTGATCTTTCTTTTTCTCCTATTCCTCAAGCTCACAAAAAAGCAGTAGAAGCCAAAGGCACTCATAAACATAACCAGGAGATTAGCAACACTGGTAAACACTGAATATTGAGCTATCAAGCATTAGCAGAGAGATAAAGCAGCAGACTATTATGGGTTTTTTCCCCCATCTTGCCAATATTTCTTTTATGTAACAGTAAACACTCTTGTGTTATTCAGTAAATTCACAATGACATCTATAGTATTAAACATAGATCAGAAAACATAAAGCTTAACCTGTGTGTGTGGATCAGAATTTACAATGCATGCTGAACTGTCTTCCTTTTGCTCTTGTCTATTACACACTCAGTAATTCAAAAAAACAAGTCCAGTAAAGACTAGGACTGAACACCAAGTTTCCCATATTATTTGCTAGGAAAAAGAGTTATTTAGAAGAACTGAACAATTGTACATTTAAAATACAGAAAAGCAACCACCATCTGTTAGCCTCTAAGGCAGCTTTCATTAAGGCCATCACCTCTTCATGAGTCACTACAGGGAGCTATCATTAACATTAGCCATGATTAATGAGGATGTTGCCAATTAAAATCATTCTACTCAAAATCTTAGCAACATTCTGACAGTGTCACATAGCCTAACTACCACCTCCATCCTCTCAGTTGCCTCATTAAAAAAATCCCTGTTGCAGTTTACTTTAGATTAAAACGCAAACTCACAGCAATTCTGGGAGGTGTTCCTTGGTTACAGGGACAGGTTGGTCCTTTCAGGCTGCCTCTGGAAAGCACTAAGATGCAATCACTGAAAGAATCTGCACCCACTATAACACAGGGGAGTTGAGAAAAAATAGTTAAAAGGTAAAAAAATCCTTTATCTTATCACTGTAAATCTACAGGAACTTAATTCTAATCAGTATGTTTCAATATGCTGCTGTTGATAATACTATCATTAAATGTCATTATAAAGAAAACAGTCTTTCCAAACCTACTTTTCCCTTTCCTCTGAACACCCCTGATCTTTCATTTCCTTTTTGTTTGTTTATTGAAGCTAAGTAGCAGGGTGGTTTATGTTTGGGTCTTTGAACGGATCCAAATGAGAAAAGCTGTCTTTTCTGTTTGGTTCTTCCACTCAAAATCCACTGTCAAGTGGGAGAACTACAGAACAGTTCAATCTGAAATAAATATGACAAACTACAAACTCATTTTCTCAGGAAAAACTGCAGTTTCCTGCTTTGTTCTTACCATATTATACTATCCATACTTCCACTCTTACAGCCTGTCCAAAATTTGGGCTCTATCAGGTATGTGCAGCATGGAACTGCAGTAAAACAATGGACTATTTTAATCACACATAATGCATATTAGGTAAAGAGCAGGGGTTGTAGGGCGCAGACTCCACAAGATGGTGATAAGCGAAGACCTTTTATTGCAAAAATCCAGCGTTCTTAAACTGTTACATTGTTATGAGTTTACATTCTTGTGAGGCACAACAAACGTGTTTAACCAACCACCATAAACCACGATAGGAACACGCTTCAGGTGTAACCAACCACCAACCCCACAGTGTGAGCACTTATTGGTTCTAACAATTGTTTTCCAGTTATGGAACTTGTTTTTCACCTCTAGTGTAGCTGAGTCATTCCCAGAATGCTCTCCGGTTAGCCGAAGTAGCACAAGTGAGCAAGGATTTTACAAGGGTAACAAGGCCCTCACTTTGCAAGGCCTTTCTGCACTGCAACAGTAAAGGAATTAACTTTTAGTTTGATGCATGGTTAACATAAAACCAAAACACATTAGAATGATGTCCAAGTAGCCATGAAGGAACTGAAGGTCTAATGAACAAAGTGATGAAAATTATGTGGCCTGGTCCTAAAGCACTTCTGTTGTTTAAATTATATTTTAATATGATTAAATAATAGTTCAGAATGTTGATATAAATAAGTAGTGTGGGAAAGCTGAAAGACTAGGTGAAGGCGTTTCATTAAATACATTACAATAGGTTATTTTGTAGTAGCCAAATATTACTGTCAAAATAGCAAAAGAACTCCAAGATAAATTTTTTAAAATGTCTATTTGTTTAGGCAATTCTGCTCTGAGGCTTTCCAAAAATAAAATTATAAAACTATGCTAAAAGCAATCTTTCATTTTCTCCTACTATTAATGCAAAAAAAAAAAAAAAAAACCAAAACAAAACCAAAAAAAGGTTAAAACATCATTAAAGCTGAAGCTTAGCATCACAAAGGAAACTCACATCATTAAATCCATGGTACTCCCTTGTTGAAGGACTTCCTAACAGTGTTGGTCTGCCTTTGTGCTTGTTTGTTTCTCTCACAGCTGCCCTTTCTGTGGTTGCTTGGAAAGCCTGGTGCCACTAGCACATACTGCCTCTGAAGGGTTTGCTGCTGCTTCTCCTCCACAAAGACACAGTCCCTCACTGCTGAGGAACAAGACACTGAAAACACGCACAGCAGACTGACCCGTAATCCAGCTTCACAGGCTCCTGCGTACTTTGGGCTTTCGGTCAGCTCAAACACTTCCAGGAAAAATTAATTTTTGTGAATTTATTCCATCATTTAGAAAGTGAACTGTGAAATCCTGGATATCTATAAAGACTGTATCCCAAATTTAATTTACCATTTTTGTTCCTTATTTATATTCTTTACTTTGTTTACCTAAAACAATTAAGCTAGGCTGGTTGGTTCCATAAACTAATATAAACTAGACTTTCAATAAATCCTATTTTTATTAAAATAGGGAAAAAAATGCCATTCCTGATGCCAGTGATGTTACATATAAATCTTTTTAAAGAACTTTTTAGAAGGTATAAAATATTACCAAGAAATTAAGTCTTCACTTTACCAAGTTTCATTTAGAATCTTTGGTGTGGGTACAAACCCCAAAAGAACCATCTCACCATTTTTACCAACAAACATCGGTGAATTCTCTGGTACCGTAGAAAATACTTTAAGCAGGAGCCTTCCTCCTTATAGCCTACACTATACTTTAGAATGAAATTCTGAAAAACTTTATTTTGCTTTGCCAGTAGCTGAATGTACTGTTAAAAATCAATCACAACATCTCTGCTGAAAGTTTTGATTGGAAGACAAATCGACTCAGACCTAAATATTCATCTTTAACAGGGCCCATTTCTCGTGTACTGAAACACTGCAAATGCTGAGAAATAGGCATAGAAATGGCTACCGCTCTTTTGCTTCCTTCCATGCTTAGGAGAAAAGGTTTTAATTTGTTTCTAGACTTGTTTAAATTAGTATGAGAAAAACAGATAGAAGGGAAATTGCAGGAAGGGTTGCTTTAAGAAATTTGTATTACATTTAATTCTGAAATGGTCCCATGTGATAGCTTCCTCTACAATTCTGTTTCATCACGTACCTCCTCTACAGCATTTGCCCATTCAGACAGCTTAAACCAGTTCCAGTTTTTCATAAAGGGTCCTTTGTATCCTTAAAAAGGAATCCTCAGCTCACTTAAAACTTGGATTTCAGAGCCCATCTCAACCTTGGGGAGCATTCCTTGTGTGCCCATGCCATGTGTTTCATGAGAGTCCATACTCCCAAGGTTTTCTACCTATTTAGATGATCACAGTGGAGCCCAAGAATGTAAGTTTCATTTGCTTCCAAAATCTTGTTAGGTGGAAGCACACAGAATCGTTCACAATAAACAACAGGAATTTTGTAACTCATAGGACATTGATAAAACTGCTGTGAGGTGACTAAAGAAAATAAGGTGATTATTAAGAAACTTCTCAGCATCTACTGGAAGTACGGTGCAATATCTGCATGCCATCAATGTTTTCTTAAAATCCACTACAAAAATAATAATCGAACACCGCAAGCAAGAAATAGAAAGGATATTACTAAAAGTTCAAAAAGTCATCAAAATAGGTAATTTTCAGTGTCCAGGAAACTTAAGAGAGTACGGCAGACCACTGGCTTCTTGACAGAGAAAGAGGTGGTCAGCTCGCTACACTTCGTAAAAGGACTGTGTGTGAAAACATTCCTCTGTGTGCCAGCTGGCTTGTGGCAAGATAAACTGTACCTTGAGTTTGCATATTTCAAACACTCTTAACAAGAGAAGTGAAGGTCTGCAGGGTGTGCTCACACACAAGAGACCTCAGCGCTGTTATGAACGGTGGAATCACAACAGTTTCTTAGGTGAACACTAATTAGTGACTGTTAGAGAATGCAAACATGACTGTATGGTTCGAGGAAAGTCAATGAGAAAAAGCAGAGTGCCAGCTATATCTGTTCAAAGGTACTTGCAGTTCCAGAGCTGAGTGCTTTGCACCTGTCATTTCCCACCTCCAGGGTGCACAAATGTTAAACTGGGGTTTCTTTATGAGTAATGAAAGTGAAAAAACTGTACCTATTGCGTGCTAGTAGCAGGGGAAGGAAAAGGCAAAGATCCAAACACCTACTAAACATTGCAGAATTGGCACAGGCAATAAGGAAATGCACAGGCTTACATGAAAGCAAAGAAGCTTGTGTTTTGGTATATTTACTGATAAATGTTATTAGAGTGTTTTCCAGTTTTTAAAAAGCCTCCTTTTATCTTTATATTAAGGAAGAATTTGCTAAAAATTTTCTGTGTTTAATGTTGCTCACTTATTCTCATTAATCAAATTCAGTGTTTAAAACTGCCACAAGTCCCTACAACATTTTCCTAATGACTATCACTTTTCGACTCTACATCCCACTGTTTTTCTGTAGCCTAAGTAACTGTCTTAAAATTCATCCCCCCTAGCAGATACAGAAACAACTTAAATGACAGAGCTCCAGGCTGAGAGAAGTGAGGTGGAATGAAAACAGCAAAGTTGGTATCTTCTGAGGCTAAAGACTGATAAAATCCTGAAATCATGCTTCAGTTGACTACACAAATAGGGTATGAAAAATTCCAGTGGTTTTAAGCCAGACAATAACCCAAAAAATGAACACAGCACATTGTGGAGTCCTATGCAGCTCTGAAAAACAGTGTGACACTTCCAAAAAACACATTTAGTCCAACAGGCTGTCACCACACAGACCTCTGTGAATGAGAGAGTACTACTAAACAATATCACTTCTACTTATTGCTGTCACCCACAGTGAGCTGCAGATCTTACTCATCTTACTAACCAGAAAATGCATCTCTCTAATATTAAGATAGACACACACTTAAATATTTCCAAAGCAAATTGCAAATGAGCAGACAATGCACACAAGTAAAGGAAAGCATCAGCCAAAGGACATCTGTGAGCATGCAGTCACATGTTGCTCTAGAAGAGCCACGTTGACAGCATGTCTAACTTCATGTTTGTAGGACTCCCACAAATATTTTTCTAAGCATTTTTTTGAGGATGTATGCATTCACATTCTGATTTTACACTGAACAACCTGTGGGGACAGTAAGGTTCATTTCACAATCCTCTTTAGATCTCAAAGTGCACATACCTGAGACAAATAGAAAATACTTTTGTGTTACTCAGCCAAAGTTTCTTCAGTTCATTATATTACTAGTGACATCCAGCCCTCTGCTTAGAAACCTGGCAGTCAAGATATGGTAGATGCTTGTGAGCAGTTGGCGGAAAATGGGAGGTTTGCCATCAGAGAAGGGTTTATGCAACCTTTCTGAAGTTGCTAAGAGAAGACTCCTCCAGTTACTCTAATGAGTTCTCCACAAGAAAGTCTAAACTGAGTTATATTCTGCTTAGAACAGCCTTAAGAAAAACTCTCGTATACTGAGGTGAAGACAGCACCTTTAATTTAATTAATTTATTTAATTTATGTGTATTTAATTCTACGTAATAAAATAAGAATCTGTTCAGCAGTCCTGGAGTAGAGCTGTAGGAGTGGCTTCTCCTGTTGGAAATGTCTTCACAATGAATCTTTTGACATGGAGCTTTTTCCTGCCCCTGTTTCTGAACTGGAAGCAAGCTCTAGGGAATTTATGCTGAGAAGGAATATATGTATTTCCCATGCTGCCTGCTGGAGCAGCTGTGTCCTAGGCCACAGAAAACTGAATGTGTTCTTGAATGTTGATGATTGCAGAGAGATTTGGTTTTTTTCAGTATCTTTGAAAAGCCATGCCAGATGTTAAGCAGTGAATTATGAAAAATATATGACACCTAATAGGTATTACAGGAAAAAGAATTCTAATGGGTGACTTAGGGTTTTATGGTATATATTTCCTGGGAGGAACTAGGAGAACCCACTTGTTGCGGCACTGTATTTTATAAGATTCAAATTATCAGTGACACAAAAGTGGAATTACTCAATTTAGCATTAACAACTGTGCCTAGTCTCTCTGGTGACCCTGACTATACATTCAATAAAATAATTGAAATGTTTTAAACTACAACAATTTTTAAAAATTAAAGTGATCATAAGCATCTCGTCTAGATCAAGTATATTTCTGCAGTTTTCAGGCAATATTAGCAATATTTTTTTCTCATATTTCATATGAACTGCTATTTCTGAACTCCGATACCTTGAGGAATTTGTATATATCTTTGTGATAAATCTTAGCTAAGTTCTCCAGTTTCATGCATCTTCTACCAGGTGTTAATGTTTGAAGTTCTCAACAACCTTCCACTGCACCAGTGAAGCTGACCATCTAAAAAGCACCTTTGCAAAACAGGTGGTCCTGATGGACAATGAACAAGTAACGTGCCCTTGTGGCAAAGAACCGATTGTAGACAATCCTTGGAGATACAGCCCAACCAGACATGGTCCTAGGCAACTGCAAGTTTTGGGGACTGAATTTGCTTTCCTCTGAGTTCCTGCAGAAAGTCTGTACAGAAGGAAGAATCTGGATCCCTGAGAGTGACACTTTCAATATTAACATCTACACTGGAGTTATTATTTGGGACAGGCTGTTTGTTTGTTTGTTTGTTTGAAAAACATCACTGGATACAGGAACACTCAACAATTTGAATATGAGTCAGAGTGTGGTTTCAATATTATGTGATGGATTTCATTGCACAACAGAGAATGTCAGGACTGTAAGTAAACTAAAGCAATGAGAGTCTCTGGTAGCCGGCCTGAGCTGGAAATCTCGGAGACTGACACCCATGGATTCCATAGCTCACCGGGGCCTTGCATAGGGATCCATCAGGACATTACCTCAGATACAGTAAAAGATCAAAGAACAAAATATATTTAAAGTGCGATAGTTAGAATTCAAACTCCACAGTTTTACAGGAAGCTACATGTTATCAGGCACTTTCCTAAGTGTTCCGAAAGAAGCAGAAATGTAGCACTGGAAAACATAACATCCCCTTTCTCTAACAAATTCTATCTACTCCACAACATTGCCTGCATTTTCTGAAGATCTTTGCCCCAAGTTAAGCAGATCTGTATTAATAAACACAGTTAGTAACCTTTGTGTGCTGTGTGACAAATTCTGTCGTGGTTTAGAAACCCTCAGGAGCTGATGACATTCATCAAAATATATCCCAGTGGTCTCACACATTTTTCTCAAGCAGTTTTCCTAAAAAATGAAAGCAGCATTTACAGAGCTTACAGTCACAGAGAAGCAGCAAAAGGATTTAAGTAATTAACAGTTCTGGCAACAGAGAACTAATATGAACACTATCACTTTACTTTCCTCAATACCAGGCCCTAACTATTAATGATGCCATAGTTACTGATCCATGAGAACTTCAGTTATAAACAGAATTTTCAGAGGTGATATAAAAACAAGCTCTTTTCCTGAGCCTTAGACATCTCAGCTCAAATGCCAAGATTTTATTAAACCCTCTGCCTGCAGGGGTAAAAACTAAATGCTTTCCTACAATTAAAGAAGCTTTTAAGTCATAACCCCCTTTTTTTCCCATTCCACTTTAAAAAAATATTTTATTCCAAATAAACAGAGAGGGGGATTAAAACCCATAGTTTTCTAAGGTATGGCATAATACTTCAAAATCTAAGACAATTTCTCTGAAGTACGTGATTAATATACCTTACCCTTGACTTGGCGATTTAAAAGCTTCCTTAGGTTCCTTTATTATCCCTCTAAGAAGGCAGTAGTTAAAATATGGAAAAGCCTTAAGATGTGCATTTTATAAAATACACAATCTTCACTTGAGGAGTGTAACTCAAAAGGCTGAGTACAGTGATGGTTGGTCAAAACCTTTACAGTAGAAAATAGTTCCATTAGAAAGGATGGATAAAATATACCAGATGCCATCCACAGAGATTTTTAATATATGAACAGACCTCTCTAAGTACATATTTAGACAAATGATCAGAGTATGGCCTTTTGGGTAAATAATATTTAATTATAAACACTCAGGGGATCATACTATTTCTTACACTCTGCACTACACGTTAAATACGTGGAGCAAACACACTTGTCAGGAGAGCCATGGCGGCGGTCAGAATTTTTCCCCCTGTGTATTTGCCTCTGTGTAGTGTCTTTACTTGAAAACCTTCATTAAAGGAATGAGATCAATGCCGTGTCATGACAATGACAAAGGAGCACGAATTATTTTAGATTCCTGGTTTTCAAGAACTGAATTAAATTGCCGTGGTTAGGAATAAAAGAAACATGGCATATGAATATATCATATGTTACAATAAGTTAGAAACAATAGTTTCAGAAAATATATGTGACACTCCAGTTTAAACTAAAATACTTAAATCAAGACTATGCCCTTGATGTGACATGTTAGAGCTGCTTTACAGGCCTAAGATACAAGGCAGGGTTTTTTCACACTTTGGAAATTGTCTTATTTCAGCAAAGAGACACAGTAAAATACTTTTGTTAGCAATAAGCTGAGTTATTTTGAAGTAAAATCACTGTTTTACTGATGACTTTTGTCCAAACTCACCAGTATAAAATACCAACCTATTTTTTTTTGCTTCATTCTCTATTTAAAAAACCTCAATTTTCACTTCTATACAAAATCTTAAAGCGTTTATCAATCTATTTCTCTATAGCTTTTTTCCTTGTGTAAGACAAATTCAGAGAGAATATCCTACTTTCTCAACACTCTACTCTGCTTTTCATAGAAGAGTTAAGATTATCTTTGGAAATCCAGCTGGATGAACAGGAAAACTAAGTTAGCAGTAGCCATGCACAAACCTAATAAGATTTTCCAAAATAGCTCCTGAGCAAACAGTTTTCATCCTGCCACTGCTTCTGTTTTCTTGTACCCAGAAGTTTGAAGTGACTTCAACCAACTGTTTGTAAGATACTGACAGCTTTATTTTAGGTCAATGTTTTTACCAACAGCTGCTCCACTGTAAAACTTCTCATTTACTGGGAAGTACAAGGGGAAAAATTACAATAACGAAGGTGAGAATAACACTCTGGTACCTGAGAGCAGTTAAATGCAAAGGCAAAGAACCCAGCAGTGTCCCAGAGAAAGTAAATGATTTAACCGCATGGCTGCCTACCTCATTACATGGAGAAATATGGGCTTGCGAGTTTTGCCTTCATCCTGTGCTGTGTGGAATAGCAAATCCCAGCATTTCATAGAACAGCTGTTACAGTGAATTTATGAAGTACATACTCTTCATCTTCCTCTGTACCTTCTCTCTTCTTTTTCCCCTTGATCAGGCATCAGCAAAACAGGCATGACTGAAGCTGCTTCCTACCTTTTCCGTTACTTATTTATGTATGTCTGCTCTGGGGCTATACAAGATGGTGGGAGATGTGGGAAACATTTTGCACATCACTGTTGCAAGATAGTACTAGTATAAATGGTACTGATATAGCAATGTATCTTCCCACAGGCACTAATTAAAAAGCAATAAGCTCACTTGAGAAGCATTTGCTTCCATTTTTTTCCTTCAGCACTCTATGCACTGAAGTTTTTCTCCTTTCCTCCCTGATTACAACTGCACATTAAAACTTAAGACAAATAAAAGTAGGAGATAATTTCTTCTAAAAAATATATATATATAACCAAAATCTCCCTTGCTACTCTCCTGTGCGTGCTTTTGTATAATGAGTTACAGCTAAAATTTTCTGACTAGAGAGCCTTGTTTTAGAAATCCGGCTTTGAAAGAGCTGCTTATTAACAGAAGCCTGGGTTCTGAAAACAGGCTTCTGACTTGACTGCCAGTTTGTGATGAAATAACAATATTTAGTATATTTTCTGCAAAATGTTAACTTCTTTAATAGTTATCACATACCCATCACTATTAAGAACAAGTATTATAACATGTGCATAAAATATATATTCCTGTGTGAATATAGTAGGTTATTCAGATTATATTCTGACAGCAGAGCAAGAGCAAAATCAGTGCAAGTTAATGAAGATGATTCACCTTGCCTGTAAATAAAATGCAGACCAATGACAGAGCAAAAATTGGGAACAAACAGGACCTCAGAAGTCACCAACAGGCAAAGAAAGGAATAGGAGAAGGAAAGAAGTGAAGGCATTTCACTTTTATTTAAGCCTATCAACAGCTATCCCTTTACTTCCTGTGATTCCAAATTGTCCGTTGTCTCATTGTTTATACACCTGGTCACTATATAAAGACATCAAATACAGAAACTTCAGTAAATTTTTTCAGTACCTAAATAGAGAGCAAAACAGGTTTTAATACTGAGGACCCAAGGACACAGTCCTTGCTTTCCTGCTGAAGGAGATATGTGATGAGTTTAAGCCTAAGGACTGAGTCATAAACTGTAACTCTACTTCCTATAAGTCTGTAAGTCTCCTTGGTCTCCATCTCTCTGAGATAATGTAACTGAATTCAATAAAGTGCATTTAATTAATTGATTAACTTTTAATTGGGACTTTAAACAGGAAAGAACTGCCTCCTCATCCTGTGTAACGGGATGCTGATGTTCCTACTCTGTTTTTACATGAAAAATAGGCTTTATTCCTACAATAGACCTGGAGATATAAGAATGTCAGACCTTAAAAAGGGCTATATTAGGTACTGGTAGAATTTTAGACAGAGCAAAATGGAGCTCAACAGGGGCTACAAACATAACAGAGAAGTGGAGTCAGCTGGCCAGTATGGAGTTCCTGACCTTCTGTCTAAGGGGTCCAACATAACAAGTTTAAAGCCCACTTCAGTTTATTTACAGGTCTACAGTCAATCTACTACAGTCTGCAATGAAGAAGTGTATGAAATCTGGTTAAGATTTCTACCCGTCATCCCACAATGGATTTCAATATTTGAATTTATGTCTTTCCCTCCCCATATATACTTCTTATATTCATAATCAGAGCATAAAACTTTTTTCCTCTAGAAGGAAAAATACTGTGCAAATGAAAAGACTATGTAAAATGACTATCAAGAATTTCCCTTTTATCTCAGAGAAAGAAAAAATAATCTTCTTGGATAAATACATAGATTCTCCCCTTAAGTTGCTAAATCATGAGCAGGGGAAATAAAAGGTCCTGGTGGGTTGAAGATTAGAAGTGTAACACAGAAAAAACAGAAGTAACTTTGGCATTATGGCATCTTATCTGTTGAAGGAAATCACATGTTCTGAAAGTGATATGCTTGGTCCGGGGGCAGGGGGAGAAGAACGAAAACAATTATAATACCATTAGCAGATGTACTTTACATTGGGATTTACAATATCTTTAGAAAGTGTTTAACAGCTGACTCTTCAGCACCAAGAGTGGTGTGTCACAGGGGTCAGGAAGCTCTGCTGTAACCACCCACACAGGATGAGGTTCTGCTCTGTTTTATAATTCATGAGGACCATCCCACTGGCAAACAAGAAGATAGCAAATTAAAATGAATCCCCAAATTCAAGTGCAGACAGGTGGTGACAGGAATCTAAATCTAGGAAACTAAATTACCATTTTTGTAAATCTCTTGGCATAGTTAATGACAGATCTACTTTTCTCACAAGTGGAAGTTTTGATTCCATCCTTGCTACTGGCATCTGAACTGAAAACATTTATGTATCAAACAAGTCAATTTACAAACGGATCTTCTCTTTAACCAGTCCACATAGGATTTTATGTTATAGTAGTCCCAGAAGTAGTAGTCTGTATTTTCTGTCTTTCATATGGTGCTGAGTAAATGCTGCAGCAAATACTATTATTTTCTAAACACCATTACAAAAATAGAAAATCATGATGGAAAGTTTCTACCACAACACAAAGGCAGGAAAGGTTTGTTTCAGCCATAAAAATTTCCGAAGATGATGAAAAGGAGAGTGAAACTTTTGAAGATTAATTTTTCACAGAGAATTAATTTTTCTTTCACTTTTATGGGTGAGGGTTAAGTATAACTTCACCCAAGTCAGTCAAGTATTATAGATCTAAAAATTTTAATTTAATGTAAAACAGTTATAAGTGACAGAGAATAAACCACCTGCTTTTTATGAACTTTCAAAGTCTATAGATACTGTGCTTGGTTACTAAACACTATAAACAATATATTACTCTAATATTTTTATAGTATGTTGTTAATTAACCATGAATATTGTATACTGATGAACACATAAAAAGACTCTGTCTACAGTAACACCTTGATTTCCAAACTGTGAATAGGCATAATACAATGTAAAATTAAAGAGAGAACTGTATTATTTTATTATACAACACCCTTGTTAACAGATTGTGAGTCTCTGAGTATCAGTGTCAGCCCAGCTTCGCACACACAGGTGCCTGAGGAGAGTCTCAGCCAGAGGGACTTCCTGCAGACAAAGCTACACTGCATGGATCTTGTTGTTTACTTGATTTTACACTACAGTGAAACTGTAAAATAACATAGTTGAAGCCAAGCAAAGTGCTGTATAAAATTCAATTTGCTTATTAGTCGCTATTTCTCCAAAAGAGACCAAGGATTCTCTCCACTTATTCCCAAACCGAAATTTTATTCTGATGCAGACATGTTGCTGGTAGTGACAAGTGGAGAGGCCTCTTCCCTCATGACTCCCATTTGAAAAGGTATTTTACAGACACACACCCAAAACTTTGTTCCCCTGGTCCTCTCTCAAAAAGTCCTCATCTGTGTCTGTATTATCCCTCCTCTCTTGAGTCTTGTTTGCAAAGTGACAGCAGCAGGACAGCCAAGGAGTTGCTACAGTCATGTCCTTCTTCACTTCATATGGAGACCTATTGCCAGCAAATTCATCAAATATTAGCAGGATAATTGAAGATGACATAAGGTTGTGACGGACCACAAAATAACTTCTATTTTCAGCTATGGTCTTCCAAGTTCTGTATAAATATGAGATGCCTTGTTAATAGGTGTGTTGCATTGTGCTGAGTTTTAGCTCTGTATGTAGTAGGCGGAAAAAGCCTTGTCATTTCATCTTAAATGTAAAGGCATACTGAGAGATTTCACTCCACATATTTCAAGAACAAAGATATTAACTGAGTCAAATACCAAGAAACATAACATTCCATAACATATCAGAGCTATTGACAATATAACATATTAAATACTGCATAATGGCAAGAATTAATAAAATAAATCCTTTCCTTTACCCACTTTATTTTACTATATTTTGTTTTCAGGAGGCTAACTAGGGTTTTTACATCTTTCCACTAGATTTTGCAACCATATGGTCAAACGGAGAACACAGTGACTAAGTGGTAGACTTCCAGCCTCAACAATCTGCATTTGAAAAGGAGCAGATCCATATGTTTTTCTCCTTCTCTTTCTATCTCTTTTCTTTTTCTTTCTTTTTTTTTTTTTTTTTTTTTTTTTTTTTTTTTTTTTTTTTTTTTTTTTTTTTTTTTTTTTGGTGTGTCCTGTACCAGTTGCTTCAAAACTTGTCCTTTTTTTGTGTAGGACACAGGATTTACAGGAGCACTTTGTACTCTGAAACAGTTCAAATTCCTGACAATACAGGAAGCTTAAGTTTGCTCATTAAAAAGAGCCTTTCCCAGAAGTTAATCCAATACCTTAGGATCTACCAGCAGCTTTTGGATTTATGCATCATTGGAGAACATTTATGTATAATTAAAGTACATACAGACAGGTATGTCTAATGCAAATTGTTTTTCTAAGTGGGATGCATCTATTTACTGTAAACTAATGCCAAGATTGTTGCAGCCTAATTCCTTACAGATCTGCCTTCTGAAATTGCTAGCTATACATTACTGAGACTCATTAAAAGTCAGTATTAATGGCATGAAAGTTTTTGATCTTTTCTTTATCATTAACCTCTATGTCACTTAAAATACTGGCTTAGACCAGATTCTGCACCAGCTGTTCTGAGGTAAAATCTTCTTTCTTCAGCTGAAAGAATAATAAATACAAGATCTTCCATTTTATGAATTTAGTCATTTTATACATACCGCATACATGTGTGCTTTGAACAGAAAATCCTCACTGCAAGGTAAAAGTGCCAAAGGACAGGTGAGGTTGCTCATGCAATATGCTCTAATAAATGAAGTGCATCACTCCTAATATGCTTGATCACATACAGTTTTAATCACTACTTTACTATTTAGAGGTGAATCTTTAAAGAGGAGGGAGACTAGAGTATTCATTTATGTTTATTCTCACTTGTGTATTGTTTATGGGTCTCACATAACTTTAATACTGTAAATCAGACACTGATTTGGCTCACTAGCAGCAGTAGCCCTTCTTTTTTGAGAGAAGCCCCCAATTCAATTTCTTGCTGGAATGGATTTTTCACAAATAAGGATAATCCTTCATTTAGTCTTTACACACTTGGTTACCTCTTAGCATTCCTGCCTGTCATATCAAGTTTTAAAATTTTATTGAAAATTGCCAGAATTCATTTATGCATTAGTTGGTTTTATTATAGTTATGGACGAGCTGGCATTCAACAAATTTTGCATTAGGAAGTAATAGTCATGATTTTATCAGAATATAACAGGACCCACACCAAATTTTGCTTCATTTTCTTGTGACATGTTACTGTCCATGCATGTCCAACATATGCAGCCGCACAAAATGACGACTCGTACTGGCAAAAAGTAAACTATTTTCACTCTCCCACCTTCTTTCTCCCCTTGCCACCTTAGACAGACAAAAAGCACTCAGGCCCCCTAATTTATTTTACCAGAGAGTACAGGGCAACATGGATTGTATCTAACCATGTGTCCTCCCTGAAGGATACGGGAAGATCGTGCTCACCACACAAAGTTAAGGTTCAAGTATATCAGTTATATTCCAAATAAGAAAGCTACAAAGTGCCTGTTCTCTTCAGTAGAATATACAAATTGAATATGATAGAAAGAAGTAAAAGCAGCAGAGAAACATAAGAGTTAAACTGAAGAAAACTTTTTCTAGAGTTCTAACCTTTTAAATAAAATGACAAAAACTGTAGAGTTACAAGAATCCTAATCTAGCAATTTCATTCTAGTTGAAGTAAATAAAGCCTATTAATTCCATTTTCTGCTTTAAATTACTGTTTTTCTAAGATGCCAAAGTCAGCAATCTTAGCCCTCATCACTGGACCTGAATTTCATGAAATAACTTCTTAAATCAGAAAAAAAAGAGACAGAAGGGGACAGAGAACCAAAGAGAGAACTTGCTGGCTCTTGTTTCTGATCACAGTTCAGCCAAGAATCTGAACTGCCCCATCCTGAATTCCTCCTTAATTGGGGTGGCCACAGGGATAAGGAGGAAATCAGGTCTAACATATGATAACATCAACTGACTAATTATAAATACATATTAAAGAACTATTGTCATAAGGTCAAGACCTGTAGGAGAATTAAGAGAAAGATGAAAAAAAAAAAAAAAAGTCTTTGACACTGTTCTAAAAGGCAGGGAGTGAGGCAACATTAGTTTATTTTTTAAATCTGTCTTCAATAAATAAATCTGTACATCACCATCAAGAACTGACGGTATTTTATGATAAGGTCTAATACCAAAACACCCACCAGGAATGACACTACATAATAAACACATTGCCTAAAATGCAAGCAAATAAAAGTGAAAGAAAACACAAATAAAACTATTGCAAAGTGAAAGGACCCTTGCTTCAATAAGTTGGTATTCTGGCCTTTGTTTGCTTTTCTTTTTAAGAATTTTAAAATAATTTTTATACTGTACAAAACCACAGAATGTCCTTTCCTATAAGTTCAGAAAAAAAACAACCCTCAATTTGTCATACAATTGACTGAACTAATTTATATACTATAAGACAGGAGATGCATATATAAACTGCTAATTTCTGATGGCACCTGACTGCAATATTTTAAACCCATTTTGCTTCTCACCAAAAGTACTGACACACTTCATTCAGGCAGAGACTCACTCAGGTGACTTGACCTCAACAGAAAGGTCCAAGAGGCTCAAGACTCAAGCAAGTAACCAGAAAGCCTTTCAGTTTGGTGACTGTTTTTTACAAAATTGTATGAAATTATTTCTAACCTCATATAGAAGGACCTTGAAAGTTTGGGAGCTGAGCTAAAGCACATATAACTACAGATTTAGAAGAGATTGCATATGAAAACAAAATTATTCTCCCACTCTTAAGCACCACATAAAATACCAGGAAAACTTTGGGTTAAACACATTCCTGCCTAGCTGCCCAAGTGTTAGATCAAAACAGAGAAAGCAATTAGACCGGACTGAAATGAAAAACCTAACTTCAAGGGAATTAATTTTCTCCATCTGAAACTAAATTTTTCAAATCAAGCAAGTCAAAACATACACAGATAGTGTGAACACCCAGAAAGAACATGTTGCTCAGAGCAGGATAGTGAAAAATAGTACGTCCTCTTAGACACACAAGTCATAGTGTCTGAGCAGACAGGCAATCTGCAACCTGAGTGAGGACCAACACACTTCAGGGAAATATTTTTTTTTTATGTTTTGAGAATATGCCCTACCATCTTTATTGATAACAGACAAATAACACCATCTTTGGTCATTTTTTCAAAGTTACAAACATTATTCTGCAACACTCCTGAGTCAGGATGGGGCAGCAGTGTTTTCATCTGGCAGGGTATGTGCAGAGCTAAGCAGAAGAAAGCCAGCAAAAACATCTCTTGGTGCTCTTTACAGGAATCTGAGGCATCAGCTAAAATGCAGTGCCTTACTCTGAAAAAAGTAGCTTCTGCCAACTGAAGTGACTTTTTTGACAGCACTTACAGAAATAAGGACATGTAGAACACACTGATTTTAGTTATTAAAATCTGAATTCTTCTTTTTTTTTTTTTTAAGCAATAAAATCTAGAACTTGGTGATGTACAGATATATTCAAAACAACTATGAAGTGCTTCTACCATCAGATCATAAATAGCTGATGTGCACATGCAGATCAAATCTATACAAATATACCACTGATACTCTCTTTACTCATCTTTTATGGCAGTGTGCAAACAAAGCCTAGAAAATTTACAGGGTTCAATGGTACATGTGTATTTGTATAGTTATTTAAAAAAGAGGAACTGGACTCCTAAGACAATCAAGTTCTTAACACAGAAGCATTTATGGTATTTCAAAACTACCCCTAAACAAACATAACCCCCTTCTACATTCAGGATCTGAACTCTTTTCAGCACAAAGCAGCAAGCTTTAAACACATGCAATTACCACAGGGAACCAAGGATGTTTTGTTTTGACTGGTTGCTTACAGCAGAAAAACTTAAATAAGTACTAAGAATTTATTTGTGGATTGTTAACTGGTCATCACCCCCAAGAAGAAGGGGAAAATCTTCATTTAAACACCACATACCTCTGCCAAGAAAGTTAAATCAATATAACTACCCTGGTTGTGGCTCCCTCATGTTAAAGATGTTTTACAGTAATGAAGCCCTGAGGAAAGGTTTAATGAATGTGACCTTAATACCTTTAGATCACAAACCTATCCAAACAAGTCTAATCAATATAACCTACAACTAGCTGATTTTTTTAGTAAGAGAAATCTGAATTTTACTTACGTAATGTTTAAGTACCCTAAACCTTTCTTATTGAGTAATTCAGTCCAAAATTAGGAAAAACTGTGCAAGCTGAGACATTCCAAATATAGAGATTTGGAATTATTTCTTCCACAGTGAGTTAGAATAAATACCTGTTTATAGTTCTTTTATAGGTAAGCAGTCCCTTTAGTTATGTTTTAAATTAAACATTTATAATTATACATACCTTTTATGATAGTAATAATTATTAATAATTATAGTTGTTATTATTATCATTAAAATACATCCACTTCTTAACGGAGATGAAGGTACACTTGAAAGAAAATAGTTTGACATTTGCTACTTCTGCTACTACAATCCCTTAAATAAATACATTTATTTTTCCCTCCTGAGCCAGCTGGTGCCTTAGATATTCCAGCATTTAAAAAACTAGGATAAAAATTACTGACCCTTTATATTTGTCTAATATTCATCATTCTGAAAAATGTTGAAGTAATGTAGAGTGAGCATGATCTCTTTGTACCCACAGTTATCTAAGGAATAATACTGGGTAGACAGAAATTTGGCTGTACTTTAATAAAGAAAGCAAATTAGGAGAGTTATGCGTAGGGACATCTGAATCTCAGTAGCAGCTGTCATATTTTAAAAAAAAGAAAAAGCCCCACTGTCACATCCCATGATTTGTTTGTATTGTAATACATTCCAGCAACACATCCACAGCACATTTTGGTCTTATTGAGTAGAAAAGGGGATCTGGGAGGGATCAAAAAGGATTTACCTACATATGCAACTATGGCTCTAATGTCAAGAATGCTGATGAATATTCATTGTATCTCCTTTCAACATAAAAGGCTAAGAAACTTTAGAAAGGGGTCCTTTCTTTGTGAGAGGAGCAGGTACTGTATGGAGAGGAGGCCTTCTTTGCATGTAGTTAAGACAATGACCGCAGAGCTGCCAATAATTCTTGTGTAACTTTTGACTTTCCTGGCCAACAATACCAGTTTGTGGGTGCAATATGCAAGCAGAGGGAAAGAACGTTCCCTCTCTGGTTACGTTTCCACCCCCAAGAATAACCCAAACCATAGCTCAGTAAGGTTTACTTATCACATCTGTTGGTACTCTTTGCCAAAAGGTATACATCTAAACAAAAAGACATAACAACATTAATAGAAACAGCACAACACCTGTAAGAGTGAAACCGTTTAAAGTCCATATCTGATCTACATTTATACATTCGGAGAACGCAAAATATTACATGAAAAAAATTCAAATGCAACTAATACTTTTGACAAAACAAGTGTTAGTCAGAGCATGGTGTTTTTTACTAGTCCCAGGCCTTCCGTGATATACTGAAATAGACATTAGGGGCGATCTCACCTCATGGTATAAATATCTGAAGGGAGGATGTAAAGAAGACAGAGCCAGTCTCTTTTCAGAGGTGTCTTGTGACAGGACCAGAGGCAATGGGCACAAATTGAAACACGGGAGGTGCTGCCTGAGCATGAGGAGCAACTGTTGTACTGTGAGAGTCACTGAGTGCTGGCACAGGTTGAACAGAGAGGCTGTGGAGTCTCTGTCTTGGGAGATATTCTAAAGGACATGGTCCTGGGCAACTGGCTCCAAGTGGCCCTGCTCGAGCAGAGAGAGTTGGACCAGATGACCTTCAGAGCTCCTTTCCAACCTCAACCATTCTGAGTCTGCGCTTCCTGATATCACAGCAGCTGCAAGGACAAGATACAGAGAACATCATCTGTATTACTAGGCATAAATCTATCCTCTCTGGCAAAAGGGTTTATTAGACATTTGATTCAGAAACTCATGTAAAAGTCTTATCTGAAAGTAAATTTGGTAACTGTTTTCCTTTTCATTTATGACTGTTGTCACCCAGGCTGGAGAAACTCACTCTAGGCTTCACATTAAAAGGCAGTTTTATTTCACAGCATGACTTGAAGCAGTACATAATACTGAAGTCATTTTCCCCTCTTTCCAATGGTATTTTTTCCCAGCTTTTAAGATGTTTTATAATGTGTAACCTCACTGAAAACACATACTGCAATAAATATTATAAATCATGCAAAGATTTCTCAGAGCTTCTAACAAAATTAGGAGTTAAAATATAGTTTCTTATCCTATTAAAATAAAAGAACTTACATTATTTTTTCAACATGGAAGCAAAACTATTTCCTTAGCCAAGTTTATTTTGCATGAAAGAATTGCAGTTCCTGTCTTTTGAAATGGATGAGATTTTTTTTTTCATAAATCAAGTATGTGTTTTCTTTACTGTATATTACAATTTATGCACAATGTAATGAAATTTTTCTTAAGGGATATTTAAAAATAAATGAAAGAGGTAGCTAAAATTCTGAATAAAACGATGTCAAGTCTTTTGAATCCTCCAAACTACTCTCTTCAGATGGAGCTGAGCAATTTGGAAGCCATCCCCAATGGCATTGTCACTATGTGAGACAGGTGCAAGAGTGAGGCTGTCCTTTAAGACATTCAGTGTGAAGTAAGACTTAGAGCCAAAGAGAAGTGGAGAAGAAAGAATAAAATGGTGTGTTAGTTTTGCTTGCCCCAGTTTTTGCTAGTGGGAGGGGAGCCCACAAAATGGCTCCTGTGAAAGTGTCCAACAGAGCCAGTCCCTGGTGGCTCTGACCTGATGGACGTGCTGGCCAAGGCTGGGCCAATTAGAGATGTTGGTTACGCCTCTGTGAAAACATATTTAAGAAGAAACCAAGGTGGGGGGTGGGGGGGGCACGCACTTCTTTTGGCCAGAGGAGGAGGAGGTGGTGAAAATATGTGAGGGGAAACAGCAACAATGCAGACACCAAGGTCAGTGGAAAAGGTGGGGGAGGGGAAGCTCCAGCCACCAGAGCCAAAAATCTTCTGCGGGCTGTAGTGAGGACCATGGTGGAGCGGGATGTCCCCCTGCAGCCCATGGAGCCCACGAGGAATGCTAAGGTCCACGTGCAGCCCTACGCCAGAGCACGTGGATGCCTGGAGGAGGCCGTTTCCCAGCGGGAGTCTCAGTGGAGAAACAAGCTTTTACAGACTGAGTTAAGTGCCCCATGCTGATGCCTGAGAGAGACTATGGTTCAGCAAAGAGGAAAAAGCCTTGCTCCCGAAATGGAACAGCCAACTCGGAGGTCTGATCTGTGGACAAGAAACCCCATGTCACAGTAGTTTTGGGAAAAAACTGTCTGCTCCTGGAAAAAACTCACATGGCAGGGTCGGGCAGACTGCCATTTGTGAGATTTGGGACCCGCAGCTAAGCAGAAGAAAGGACTCCTCTCCCCTGAGCAGTGGAGAAACATCTTGGTGATGAACTGACCTACCCCTTCCCTGCCGCACCCCGTGCCTTGTTCCCTTGTGCAGCTGCTGGGAGGGAGGGGGGTGAGTGGAAAAATGATGTTTTAAAAGGTTTTATTTAATTCCTCATTGACTTCTCTGATTCTGTTAACAATAAAAGTTTTTAGCCTATTTTATGCCCTGGTGCAACTTTTTCTCCCAGTTTTCCTTATCTCAACTCATAAACCCTGCCTAAAATAGTAATTTGCACCTACCCAATGTTGAGCTTTCTTATTTCTGTCAGTGCCACTGTATCTTAAAGAGGCCCCAGGAATATTGTTTGGAAGAGCCTCCCCAGGGTGCATCTGGATTTGGCAATGTCTAACATATCATCAAAGAAAACAGACTTTTAAAGACAGAAATGTAGCCATTATCTTGGGGTTTTTTATTTTTTTCTGATATGCGTGTTATTAAAAGCAATCAAGACACTTGATGAGCAATGGCAGAATCAGACCTGCAGGTGCCCCGTGATCATCCTTAGGCAAGTTCCACCAGTAATTCCAAATTCAGAGTCAGCTCAGCACTAAATTTATATAATGCTGATGTTGTGCACCGAGTCACTGCAAGCAACATGAGAACAATAAGGAAGAGCGGAAGACACGAATTCCTTATGTGGGTGGTACCTGTGGAACTACAGTAAAAATACCAAAAATATTGGCCTCCTTTGTCAGGCAAATTAGTTGAAGATTCTCCGTTGCTATGCTGGAAAAATATCTCCTTTCTGAGAAAGATTTTGTTATTGGAAACTGCTCAAAATATCTAATGGATATGACAGAGGTTTTGTATCTACTTTAGCATGGATTTGGGCATGAATGACATTAGGAGACAGGGCTTACTATCAAATTATAGTTCTGCACTAAGAATCTCAGCAGTTCATATTCAGCATCCCTGTTACCATCAGATCACTTCATAAGAGAAATAAGCGCACAAAAGAGTACATTTCCCTGTGCAACAGGTAGGGAGAAGATCAAAATATGCCTGATTTCTCTCTGGAATCCTGGCACAGCTGGGCTTGGCCTACACAACGGTATAATGCATCCGTATTTAATGTGTTTCCCCTTTCTCAAAAAACCCACTGGTTCATTAGGAAAAAAACATTAGGCTTACAACTAAGTGTGCTGACTTAATATAACTAATGCAAAAGGATTTCCCGATTCTGTGGAAACCCTGGGAAAAATTGTTCCAAGGGCTTATTTTCCCTGGCCTAGTGTTCTCAAGGCAGAATTAACATCAGTGCGCAGTGGTGACAATTTAGATGTCAGAATTGAGACATTTTCTGTTATTTATGTAGAAAGAAGCACATATATTGAACACGTCATTTCCTGTAAATACTACTTCTGCCAGCCAAATACAGGGAAATTAAACTATTTTTGTATTAACACATTCATTAGCAGGAACCCAACAATAAATGGTTGTTTCATATTTGTTAGTTTGACCGCATTTGTTAGTTTGCACATTACAGTGGTAACTTTCTTATGCACAGTATTCAATAGAAGCATTTTAACACATAGTGCTTGTCATGCGTAAGCTATAATATACATCAAGAACATCTGTATACTCCCAGCACACATGTAATTTTGGAGAGACAAATACCTACATTACCCATTCTCAAGAATTCAATCACATTTTTAAGATCTCCCCAGCCTGTAAATGAGATCATACTTTTGGACGTACACTTCAATGGCTGTTTATTTTGCAGGTTAGCTTTAAAGGACAAACTGATTTTTTGTAATCTGTTTGCCATATTACCCCAGTAGTGTAACTAGCAGAGGGGAGAGGCTGATTCAGCAGCAGTAAGGGCTACATAATTTCAGAGGTGCTACTTGTCCCTTTTTCTTTCAGTAGCCTTGCTCTGATGCAGTGAGCAGTATTCTTTCCTTTCTCTGTCACTGAGGGAGGACACAAGCAATTAATTCCAGGAAAAAAATGTGACCTGAAATGAGCAGTGGTGAGAGGTTATGCACTTTGAAATGAAGTTTTACAATTATATATTTAAAAAAGAGGGATCAAAAATAAACTGCCTTTTTATTTTATATTATTGTAAAACCTGCTATGTTTATATTAATCAAAAAGAAAACACCATATTTCCATAGCTTAAGTGGAGTTAGGAAGTAAGAACTTAAAGGAAATTACTGTGTTACAGATCTTTCTGCTCCTAGGAAATATGAATGCATCAAATTCCAAACACTATACTATCATCTATTAGGAAGAGCACCTACACCATTTATGACCTGTTATTCATCAGTCACTGAAAGGTACTCAAAACACTCTTGTGCAAAACTGTGAAGTACCACATAGCCTATGCTGATAATCCACCCAAATCATAAGACTTTCATGGTTTCAGGGAAACAAAATTCAGCAAACGTCCATTTGCTATGTTAGGTATAAGATGAAAAGCAATAAATATAAGTAACATCTTTAATAAAACAAACAATGGAAGAGCATTGGCAGAGACAGTTTAACAAAACCTGTGAAGTCAGGAGGCTCCTCTGGAGCACAGAGGGCAGGGACAGCAATGGGACGGTTCACACCAGATACGCTCTAAGTGCCAGAAACTAAATTTCATCTCAGCTGCAGGGAGTTAGATCTGAAGATAACTCCCCATGTCTGAAAGATCTGACATAACAATGTGAATACTTGCAAAGTCTAGAAGGAGCTGTGACAAGCTCCTTTGGTGCTTGTGCTGGATGATACACTGAAAGCTCAGAACTAACCACCAAGGACACAGCAAGAAGAATGACCAAGTAGTGATGAGTCCCCACACTAGAAACGGCCTCACCATAGCACCTGTGCCTCAGTAGGGAGGCCCGAAGTTCATTTACCACACTTCAATTCAGACTCTTACTGTGGTTGAATTCTGAATTCTGACAGATACCAAATCAAATGTTCCTGTCTTTTTTTACCAGGAGTACACACAGAGTGAGTTACACTGGACAAATGTGGGTTTATGTACAGCCCGGTGCATATCAGCTTGCAGAATCAGGCCTTCCAGTCACAGATACACATTTTCCTTTTCATAGAGAACTAACACTGTGAATGTTAACACTGTCACAGCTCCAAAAGAAGAACTGCAAAAGTGCTGCTATAATCAGACCCTTTTTTGTGGATTTTTGTTTGTTTGTTTATTTTGAGTTTTCTGTTGTTTTGTTGTTTGTTTTGTTGTTTTTTGGTTTTGTTTTTGTTTTTTCCCGGAAAGAAGAATACCCTAATTATCTGAATCATGGCTACTAAAATGTTCAAGCTATATTAAAAAATCTTAATTACTGGTAGGCCTGTAGGTGGCCTACACAAGGCTCCCACTCTCCAATCCTTCCAGATATCTTTTGTGCTTGATTAATTAGAGAAACTAGGGAGATGTGATATTTTTACAGGGATGTTTTCTTATAATTAAATTAATCTGCATATATCTCTCATAAAGCATTAGGTCATGAAAGTTTTGTAAAGTGCCAGGTAAGTGCGAACTGGAAAATTACAAATTTAATATTTAGATGGTTGTCCTCCATACAAATAAAAACAGTGGTGTCTTTAATTTCATTTTAACATAGAATCATAAATTTACTCTGAGCATCATCTATTAAAATAATGCTATGCAAATAGGCATGACTGCTAAATATGGTTTTAGAATAAGACTACTTAAATGAATAAGTACTATTTTAAATGTCAGTCAACATACCATGAAAAAAGAAAGCTCAATTTAATTAGGCTGGTCATTTGTGGCTTAGGTAGTCAAAGGATTAGCACATAGAGCAAGTGAAGGCAGCACAAAGCTTTGTGCCGGTTTTAACACAGGTATTCACTTTCATCTCAATAAAAGATTTAGTGTAACAAATGCTGGCTTACAGGCTGCTTCAGTGCTTATGGCACAAAACGGCTTCTCAAGAAACTTGCTGTGTTGTCATGTAAAGGTCAGGCACAGTTTACCAAGACTGGGGGAAAAAAGAGATCAAAAAAAAAAGTGACTTTGCTGACAGATCTGTAGTATAGTGGTACAGACAAGTTTTTTTTTAATAGTTTGTTTATGTCAACTTTATTTTGACTAATTTCTCTATAAAAGGAGAATAACTGTAGCAGCAGTAGAGCGAATATCTATCAGCAATCAGTGGTACAACCCAATGGGATTGGAGGGGAAAGATAGAAAGTTTAGGGTAATATACTAACTTAGAACCTTTTTTAACCTTTTCAGCAGCCTTTGCCTACTGTAGACTGCAATGCATTGAACAAAGCACAGCAAACAACTCACAACTCACTTGCTGTGAAAGCCACACTTTTGCCTGGCCTTAACACAGAGAGGGCTCTACACAGTAAGAAATAAGTCTTAGTAGATATTAGAAGCCACCCCAGCTGGAATTATTTTCTGTCTCCTTGGAAGGTGGACCAGAAAAGAAGGTGGGTCAGGCACATGCAAAATCTGCACCTGTTGTTTATAACCACAGGACTGAGGTAGATGCTGTGTATTTATAAAACAAACCGACTGTTTCATAGCACATTCATGCCATTAAGTGTGCCCATATTGCAAATACTGCACTTTGGAAGCCCAGAGGACTACCAGCCCAAACTGCAGGAACAGCATGCTCACTGTTCCTAACTACTGTGCTCTGCTTCAATTCAGGAGGAAAAGAATGATAACAGATTTTCTTTGTTTTGGGGAGAAGGTAACAAGAATCTCAAGTGCAAATTATTTTCACAGCCAAGCATTATTTGAAAACTAAAACAGAATAAAATTACCATTTTAAACCCTCCAGAAGATATCTCCCTTTCCTCTTTTGTACTTTAATGCTGAAGTACCTTCTCAAATCTTCTAAAAGCTGGGATTTTTTGAATCAACCTTGAAAATTGGAACAGCTCCCACTACAAGTTTCCAGCTACTTTCTTTTCATATGTACTGTAAAATATGCTAATAGAAAAAAGAAGCAGCTGTAATCTGCTCATTCAATTGAATTTATCAGCCTGCATATATTTATTGTGTCATTGACCCTGTATTTCCCAAAAGAATGTAGGCCGATGTATATTCCAGGCAACCAGAACTTATTTGTAAGTATACCATACTGAAACTTTTTATAATAGGATTTCTACCATGGAGTTACGAGGAATTCCTGGCAGATAATATGGGGTTGGTGGGTTTTGTGTGGGAGGGTTATGTCTCCAAAACAAACAAGAGTGTTTAGCAGATACTAAAAGCTGAAAAAATTGGAAAAATATCTAGGTTTATTTAATACAAGGAATGAAATGATTCCAAATCAAACAGCACAGATGTGAAAGTCATTATTTCCAAAAGAGGGCGTGCTGAAGGAAGCCGTTGAGTCTAGCAAAGGACTCATGTTGTGTGATGTCAATGCAATCCACAAGATTCAGCCTCATCTAGTGATAACAGCAATGTCTTTCAGCAGCACTGACTTCATGTATTCAAGCTGAATACAATATTGTCTGTGTTTTTATCCAACCTACCATTGGAAATGTACATTAATGGTGTCTTCTCTTCTGTCTTGATTTATGTATGATTCAAGCCTATCTAATCACCAATATTTAAATGCAAATTTTGAGAGAAAATCCCCTTAGATGTGTTCATCTGGAACACCACAAAATGCAGCACTTCGAAGCCTCTGAAATAAATCAGAGACAGTCAGTTAATTCAGGAATAGCACACAAAGCTTGAGGGGGTTTGCTGTTGTGGCTTTTTGAATTAGATGTGTATGAGCATGGTATGGTTTAATCTTTTCAAAGAGAATATAGGAGCTGGGGTTTTAAGCGTTTTTTTTTTCACAGTGTTATTACATGTAAAGACATTGAAGCACTGTGCTAGATCAAGAACACAAAGCTGAAACTTTAAACCACAGCAAAAGACAAATTTAAACATTTGAACATGGGCCAAATATGAAAGTTCTTCCCCCTAGATAAGGCATGGTATGGCTCAGTCTCCTTCAAAACCTAAGCCTCTCACATAACAAACCTGGTTGACAAACACTGATTTAGGAGGGAGAAATTACTCTCATTCAACAGTAACATAATCAGTGAAATTTAGCAGCACTCAGACAAAAACCAAACCTCCAAAAGTTTACACTACTGTACATTCAAATCACTCCCCAACAGTCTCCCATTTTAGGGTGCAAACCAAGCTTGAGAGATCTCTGACTAGTTTTCTGTCCGAGAACAGTAACCTGCCTTTGACTTTACATGCTGCAGCTGGGCTGGAGTGATTAATATTCCCAACCACAGCCATTCAAAACCTTTTGGCCTCAGCCCATAATGGTCACAATCTAGATCTGAAGTCTTTCTGTGGCCTTTGCAACTGCTCCAAGCTTTGAATATATATCTATCATCCCATCTTTTTAGCACACATGTAGTTGCATAACCTGTGCATACTACCACGTTAATCATTAGTCCTTAAAATAAAGAGCTAAGTATGTCTTTCCAGGACTGGAGCTCTAGTCTGCACCCTATTCCTTGCATATGCTCCAAATAATGGAGATAAGCGAGTGAAATTTTCAAAATCCTTTGAATTACTCTTCTTGGCTATAAACAGCAAGAAATGAAAATGAGTAGGACTACATACATACACAGCCATATGTATGCAAATAGAAAAGACTAGATATATCATCTCCATACACCCCAAAACCTTGAAACAAATCCAAAGAAGCTTACCCTTGCCAACGTCAGGGTTCCTTGTTTACACACACTGCAGCGGACTCTCAGTTTCCCAGGCTTCACAGCTTGGCAGAAATTTTTGCAAAAAACATAAAAACTGTTGTAACTTGCTGCACCTATCAAGAGGAAAAACAAACAAACAGAAAACAACCATTTTTGATGTATACTGAAAATCCGTAGCAAACTGTTATGAAAGCTTTCTATTTGACTCTGTAAGTGATAAGTTAAAATTATTTTAAGTTCTGAAGACAGCTTTGTGATCACCTTATCTTGCCTGGTCTAGTTCCTAACACCTTCCAGTAACTCCTGCTTCTTGATCAGTAAGTACAGGTGAACTACACTGTAACTCCTTGAAAATGCATCCAGAGCTTACCACTGATGAGCACCAACAGAAATCCTTGGCAAGCGATCTATGAGATTAACTACCCCAGCCCTCCATAATTTGCATCTCACTTCTAGTCTAAAATTGTCTAGCTGCAATTTTTATGAGGTCAAATTGGATGAAAATTTCTTTAGACGAAGTTTAAAAGATGAGTTTGACTGATATCACAAAAATAAAACAAATATTTAATTTAGCAAATTTACTTCTATCCATGGAAGACTGGAAGCCATTTCTTTATTCTGGCTGGCAGCCTTATAACCTAGCAAAGTTTGCAAACTGCTGCCAAGATATTAGGCCAAGTAAATCTTCAAGGAAAATGAAGTAAGTGCATTCTATTCTGTGAAACTATGGAACAGAATGCGATATGCAGAGAATTGTGAAAGCCCAGGGCAATGCTAATGAATTTGATTTCACTGACAATGCTGATCACTGTTTTGAGTGAAACACTTTTTAAAATAGCTACGGCTATTTCTTAGAAAATGTTGGAATATCACTGGCATGATTTTAATCTTAACTGGACATCTCCAAGTTCAGAGACTCAAGCTTATTATCAGAAGTTGAACTGAGACCAGAATAAATTTTTAAACTGTTATTTCTCAATATCAAGAGGAGATTTGACCCATTAACAGTGATGAACTTAAGAATCAGTAGATTAAAAGCTTTTCACTGTCTTTTTCCTACTCTCTTATTTCTCCCTACATTCATCAGCAATATTTTCTTTATGTACATTTGAACCCTAGCACATTACCACAGCAAATATGACCTGGAATAATATTTTTAAACATGGCTCACTTCCTTTATTTTTACACATCCCTCACATAGTAAGAGTAAGACCCTGCATTCTCCCAATGCAAAATGCCAATCAATTGCATGTTATAGCTAGTCACAGATGTCCTGATTTAAATGTACTCGAATATAATATAAATATAACTCAAATACAATTTCAGTTTCCAAAACTTAACCTCAGAGTATTGCATCATCCAAAAAGCCTTTTTTTTCTAAGAAAAAGTATGTACATGTCTACAAAGAGCATGTACACCATTGAAAGAAGAAGTTTTGTTACACTTTTTCAATTTTTCAGAAACCTAAGCTACATAAGAGTATATCAGTGTTGTATCCAAAACTAATTTCAGTCAACTGATCTATCAAGTGTTTTCACTCTGCTTCCTTGGAGAGTATTAACCACCATGGCAGAACATAAAGTATTACAGAACATAAATCAAATTCAGTTTTTCTGGAAAAATGAAACACATCCATACATTCACACACTTACACACTTTTCATATGAATAATTGCAACTCAAAAGTCTGAGAGTACACTTCTTAAATCAGTCTAAAACACGGTTCTGGAATTAAAATAGTTAAAGTAAAGAAAAAAAAGTCTTATACAGAACTATTTAATATATAGTACAATGTTGAGAGGTGAAACAACTAAATATGACAAAGTCTTGGACATCTGGATATCTATTCCCTCATATTTGCTAGAGGCTCTGACTACTGGAACTGAGAGCACATCTGGATTAGACTCGATTTGAGCTAGAATCCACAACAATAATCTAAACTACGGTATTGCATATGAGAAGGAGGACACTTGCAAGTGACTTAATTTTGCTTTTGGCAGTTCCTCTATGCAGGATCAGCAGATCAATCAACAAGACTAAAGTTCAGTGCCTTTAGCACAAATCAAAGGAAATGCTACATGACTTAAGTAAGCAAGAATGCTATTGCTAGTAGAGGTCCATAATAAACAAGATGATTTCAGCCACTTATTCCTGACTCGGTCTCAAGAGCAGGAAGTGAGACCAGAGCCCGTTATCTATTCTGTTATCACCAGTCCTCTCCCACTGTTCCAATTTCATAGATGGGCTGTACAATGGGACTACCGAAACTGCTGCTTCTATTCACATGTAGAGACACTTATTCTGAGTAGGTCTGTGGTGCCACCATTCACTGTCCTCCTTCAGTCCTACACTCCAAAAGGATTCCTGCCATGACTCTAATGAAACCCTTCCAGTTAAGTAGAACCATCTTATTGAGTACATGAGCCCTTACAGCATGAAATTTGTTAATTGGCTGGTGCCTTTCCTGATCCAGTCCTCGACTCCCTGATGTCTTGTGTCTCTGTCTCACATTTTATGCCAAGGATTCAAATTTATTTCAAGGATTAAAATACTTGAAGCGGGAATCATGCTCTCTGTCTGCTTTGTGTTCTAAGCTCATTCCATCTGGACCCAAAGATAAAATTATTTTATTGATAATACTCTGCGAAATAGTCACAGGATAGTAAGGCATAAATCAGCATGACTGAACACTGCAGTAAAAAACAGTAGTCATAGGAGAGGCCTAAAATGAGACATATTGCTGATTTACTATAGAGGATAAATCTTATGCATTAGCTTGATATTTGCTCTGTGCAAAAATAGACTACATTAGCTCAATATTCATTTTTCTTAGCACTTTCAATTTTGTTTTCTGTTTTCATGAATATAAAAAGTCCCCCCAAACACATTCCCTGCACACAAATTTGAAACACAAGAAACAAATTTATAATATAATGGGTTGGAGCAGTTAAGCAGCACAGATCTATTCAGAGACACAGAATAACTTTAGAAATATCTGCTATAACAAGGAAGCTGGAAAGGCACAGCACGACAAAAGGAATGCACTGATTTTAGAAGGAATGTGTTAAATGGAGATTTTCAGCAACCCGTTCACCATTTTATGCAGATGTGCTCATCACCATCTCAGAAAGCACAGTTACATCATTAGACGTTTGTCCTGAGCAGCATCACCAGGAAAAACAAAGACTTAATTAAAAATGCAAACGCTGAAAGTCAGCTTACAGTAACACACTGATGGCCAGCATTAAGCTCTTTACTGACTTGCTCATGTCACTGACTATATTAGCATGGCCCTTGGCTGACACTGCATCCCCTTGGACCCCTTTTCAAAGAGAAACCGAAAGACACAGCAACAATAAATCTGTCTTATGCACCAGCTCTGACGTATCAGTATTAACAAAGAATGGAATTATGGCACCATGCCACTAATCACTAAAATTGCTGCAGAACCAACCATATAGTAAAAAACATTTGAAACACACACTTTTGGGGGTGTATAAATTAAAAAACTTTAATGAGAATTCAGAAAACAATCCCTATTTTGCAGTTTTCACTTCCAAATATTATCATATAAAGCCATTTATTATAGGCTAGTTTTAGGAAAATGCTTCATGGTTTTCTCTATGGAGTTCATTTAATTATGTTGCCTTTACTAGCCAAAAAAAAAAAAAAAAANAAAAAAAAAGAAAAAAACCAAAAAAGTAGGATGGTATGAATATAAGAGGCCTGTCATTTATGACCTGTGTCAGAACCTGTCTTCTCACCCCAGTGAGACACACTCTCTCTTTTCTACCTCTTCAAAGCTAATTTCCTTGCAAATATCACATCACAAAAAAAAAAAAAA
>VZRN01006644.1:477980-502167 GCA_013397935.1 Dasyornis broadbenti | reverse complement strand
AAAAAAAAAAGTCTTAAAACTGTTCTCTCTCTTTAGTGTTTTATATAAAAAGGGGAAGTAGCTTTCTCTGATGTGTATCCCAGTGTTTTGTACTGTCTCCCCATTTAGGTTTTTAAGCTCCTTAGGACTTGAATTACTTCCTTTTTTCTGTCTTGTTAATGATGACCATGCTGTGGGAGCTTTGTATATGTTAGTGATAGCACAGACCAATTATTTTGATATGCATGACTAGTTAATGAGAAAACATTAGTCATAATGACTATAAACTTGATCCTGAAATCTCTAATCAGTCAAAACACCCATTATCATCTCTATGACTGTTTAAGTGAATAAAATCTGAATAGGGATATTAGTAGCGACCCTACTGTTTTCATTTGAACTGCATTTTCATATAGATTATAATGATTACTGAGTCTTTCCTATAATCACCTATTTTAAACAGGACACAGCTACAGGAAATATTTCAACAGATTGAAAACTACATTAAGCTAGCATTGTTTCAGATTCCATTATATTTACATTTAGACTAGCTGTAATTTGTAAAATGTAGACTGACTGTCAGAGGCCTCAGACTATTTCAGCAATTTGCACCCACATAATGAAAAATACACAGTTAGAAGTGAACAACAAAAAAAAATATTCGTCCAACTGTATTCACTTTAAAGACTTTGCTTGATTCAACACAGTAGGAGGAAAAACATCTGAAGTATAGACCCAGAAGGCCCAAACTAGTGAAAATTTCCACATAAACTAAGTTTAAAAAAAAGTGTGGAGGTTGCATTTCTGCGCCCAAAAAAAGACAAATTGCTTATAAGATCCCATTCACTTTGCAAAAATACAACTAGTATGATCTGCCTTTAAACTTTTGTTCTTTAATCACTCTTCTTTGCCTGCAAAGATTTCACAGAGCATATAGCTTTCCTCCCCAGACCTGTGCATGTGGATGCACACATTTATAAAACTTTTCTACCTGATCTAGATTATACCTATTCTTTATGATGCCTATCTTATTTAGAACATGAAAATGGTATTTATTTAACAGCTAGATTCATCTAAACTGGTTGTACTATATACCAGTGAGAAAAATTGACACTTTTGTGGTTTGGTTTGATTCGATTCATCCTAAAGTAGATATAAAAATATATAAACATATCAGATAAATTGTGTCTAAAAGAGTCTGTTTGGTTTCTTTCTGTTGGGGGGATTTAGAACCACAAGGTGTGGTAGAAATATCTACTTTGCAAACCACTAAAATTAGGGAAGATGAACCCCACTTGGTGATGCTGTGCACAAGAACTCGTGACAAAGACCAGCAGTATTTTGAAATATGAATAACAATATGAAACAGACTAAACCTGAAAAAAAATTACAAAAAACAAACCACAATTATTTTTCTTGAGATTCAAATATGATTTGCAGAATGTCTATGGATCTCAGGTAATTAAAGCACATGGAAGACACAGCTATTTAGAAAAAAGAAATGGACTTGTCACTGTTACAAGGACTAAAAATTTAGGTAGAGTTGAAATTTGGCTTAAGAGGGTGTAATGCCTGTGTAAGAGGTGGAGTATCAGAAGTTACTTGACAAACACAATGGGGCACATTTATCTTTTTAATGCCTTTTCTGTGAAAAATTTTGTGTGAGAAAAACAACCAGGAGTCTTCTATGAATTATAGAAATGCAAAAAGCACAGCACTCAATCTATCTTAAATTCCTAGAATTCAGTATGGGTAGGAAAAATGTATATTAGGCATTCTCTTCCAATCATTACCATGAAAGAATCATTTGTTTCTGTTATCAGACCCCCAGTACCATTTACCTTCACCTTCTTTTATATTTCACCCAAATCTTCACTATCTTGTTACCCAGCTAACTTCTGTAATTACCTTTTCCCTGTCTCATCCCCTTTCCTGACCTCTACATAAGCTTCACTTTTCTCTTACTTCTCACAATATATCTTTCTTTCCTTCAGTTTGCTTTCTGATTTTCAGAAAAAGGAGCAAAATTCAACATTAATGCTAGCATAGGTCGTATTAGCAATAAGGAGTGAAGGAATCAAAAAGAGAAAAAAAATCCAGTTGTGATGATTGTGCCAGACAGCAAAACATGGAATAAAAAAAAGAGAAAACCCAGAAATTTCATGAAATTGCTGAAAGCTTGTCAAATATTACATAGGAGAAAAACAGTGATACAACAGCAAAGTGTTCAAGACTTAAGGGTATCAAAAGATCTCCCTGAAAATGTACTTCTTGTGCATGAGGAAACCACTATGCACCAACCATAACATTCCCCACAAAGCCCCACCCTGAGCTGCTTTTTACATCATTGAAGGGACCGAGTGTGACCTGTGGTGATGACAACTGGCTAGAACTGGTTTATTTGCAGCTGAAGGCAGCGACTTCTGGTTTAAGCCTAAGCATATGAAGAGAAGCAAAGCTGCTCCAGCAGTCTATGTGTGGGTGGCACACAGCAGTAGATCCAGTAGAGCACAGTTTCAGCAAATAAATTAAGAAATGTTTAAAAATTAAACGAGTGGTCATCAAGCCAGTCCATAAGGACAAAGCAGGTCCCAGGTCAGGCCAAAAAACCAAGAATATACAAGATATAAATCCAGACACAGCATACTTAAAACATAGCTGAGGGATGGAACAAAGGTAAGGATCTGAGCTGGGCCAGTGAGGATGTGTGAGGTGAAAACCTCTGACAAGGCTTCTAGCAGCTCTTTCTCACACAGCTCTTTTCACAGAAATCTGATCCATGGTTACACAACTGCCCATTTCACAGCTGGCCTTTGACACAACTAGCTAAACACCCAAGCAGTGAGGGAGGTTGGAGAAGGCAAAATAATGGCTATTCCTACTGAGCTGCTTCTCTGTATTAGCTCTCTAATTACTTCCAGTGTCCCAAGAACCCCAGCTCTACTCAATTTATGTTGTCCAGATATAGGTAAGTTAACATATCAATAGAAATTACAACTATGAAAGGCTGGAACCCAGCAGCAACAGTATTGCTGTTAGCTTTCTTACAGTCTGTCACCCTAATACAAAGCATTCTGGAAAAGTTTGTTTTTTAGAGCACCCAAGGAATACATAATGAGGTAGCAGGGCTTACGGAAGATAATTTATTCAGGGTGATAAAACTTTATCCTTGGAAGTGGTCAAGGCCTTCTTGGATAGGGCTTTGACCAAAGTGGTCTGGTGGAAGGCCCATGGAAGGGGATTGGAACTAGATGATCTCTAAGGTCCCTTCCAAGTCAAATAAGTCAATGATTCTATGATTAAAAAAACCTTTCTCACATGTTTTTTAATAGAAATTATATTGTTACCAAATGAAAGGCAAAATTCTGTTGTGTTCAGATACATAGTTAAAACATGGGAAATAAAGTTCGGGAATAAATGATCAGTTTTCTCTGTACAGTCCTACAAGAAAATTGATCCAGAACTTGAGTATTCACCATCAGAAACAGAGAAATGAACATCGAAGTGACAAAGATTGCTGGCGAGATGATTTTTTTCAGGATAGTAAAAATTAAGGCCAATCGGAAAAAACGCCAAAGTGTTTTTTATATGAAAACATCCTGAAGTCTGCAGGATGCTGAGTGACTAACAGTAAAATGAAAAATTAAATTCATTGTAGGTAAATGTGAGGTGATGTACATAGGAAAAATAATTTTACCCAAACAGTGATGGTCTTGATTAGTTATTACCACACAAAACCAGAATCTTAGGGCTATAATAGCTAGTTCTATGAAAATGTCAGTTCAATGCTCAGTAGCAATCAAAAAAGTAAATTGAATGCTAGGAATTATTAAGAGAGGAATCGAGAAGGAAAAAAAACCCAAGCAAACAAAAAACAACCAACCAAAAAATCCCCTACCCTAGAAAACAGTGTTGTACAAAACCTGTAAAAATCCATGATGTGGTCCATTTTCAGTAGCCTGTGTGATTCTATCTTTTCTTTGCATCCATAAATTCCACAGATACATTTTCACAGGACTGTCCATTAATGTACTAAATAACTTCCTAGTGCTTTTATTCTAACATTTCAGTGTGTTTCAGAATGTTGCACAATAACAGCGTACCATAGAAACTGTCTTTTCAAATGACCTGAGGTACTTCTTTTCATTCTCAATGTCATGCATGTCAGGCTCCTCACTCTGAAGCTCTCACAGAACTAGAATTTGAATGACAATTTACTTCTCTTAGAAATGAAAGAGATATGGAAAATGGCTTAGGAAAGATGTATCTATAACAGTTTATACAATTTTTTTTAATACAGACATAAAACACCACTACCGGTACTTTTAAAATTGAACTATTTAGTTTCCAAAACTTGCTATTTAATGACATGAGTAACTTATCTCAGTAAAAATAATATTTTGAGGAAGTTCCTTAGCTGGTTTTACAAGTGAAAAGACATATATTGACAATCCTTTTCTTAAAGACTTGTCCAAAAAAAATGAAAAAGATTGTGCGAAAATGGCACTTTATCATGCTTTGTTATCTCAACATAATGGCATGGTCACTGCAACACTTTTATATAATGCAATACCACACCTATGTTGTAAATAGTAGGAATAGATTTTCAGAAAAAGGTCAGTGTAGAATTTCACACACTCTGTTCACATATGCTCTAAACTGAAATGTTGGACATACAGCAACAGCCTTTTGTATTTAGAAGACAGTTTTGAAAATACAAACCTAAGTCAAGAGGTTTCTTTAACTCTTTAAAGCACTGAAGAAGGGATACAGTTTTTCCAGGCTATTAAAACCAGCCTAGGTATTTAAGCAATGGACAGTCAGCAGCTCTTTAAAGCAATTCAGTTGTGACACATGCTAAGAGCTAGCTTCCTTCTGTTGAGGAAGGAAAACACAGAACAAAGTATTTCAGGAAAAGAAGAAAAGACAGACAAAGAGAAAGACAGCGTGCACTTTAAGCTCAGAGCTTGAACCTCAAAGCTCCTCTAGCTCTGCATTAACTAACAGAATTCCCCATCCACAGATTAGCTGGAAGGCAGCAAGATTCATCACATTAAAGTTAAATGTGCAGAAAATGGAATCATAGTAATCCTCACTGACATGTTTACATGTACAGTCTGCTGAGCATCTACGTCTGTGATTTGATAAGAAGCACAGAAAGAATAGTCTCAGACTTTGAAACAATGATATGAACTAATCCTATCCTTGCAACCCTTACAGATGCCTCAACACATCTAAAAATTCCTCACAGAGAGGTGATGGTCGCTGTGGGATAGGGATCCCCCTTACAATGCCAAGATACATGGTTCTACATAAGAAAGCTTTGAGCTTCAGCTCATGACCATTCCACACTGCACTTTTGCAGTGACCCTTCAGCCAGATAAACCTGTTGGCTTCATCATCTTCATAAACAACAGGAAAACACACTTTATTATCCAGAAAGAATCAAGTGGCTTCTCTATCAGAATGAATTAGGCTAATGTTTAAATACTCAACTCAAAATGAAGTTACTAAGACTCTAAGTAGATATCTGTCACTATAACTCTTCATTACCTCTTTTTCTCTTAATGCAAATCTATGATGAAGTGAGAATGCAGTAATTTGAAGGCCCTGTGAGCCTTCTCAGTAAGAGATATTATCAAGATACATATGGTTCATTGACCAATATATTCTCTGAATCATCAATGATTAAATATTTTTTATACTATATGACTATATGTACATTGTCTTCAAATGTGACATCAGTATTAAATGTCCATTGCATTTTAGAGACTAGATTGCATAGCAATTCTCTGCTCAAGATTAATTTAAACCAAGTTCTGCTATCATTCCTCAACCTGTCAGTTTAGGAAACCACCCTCTGCCCCCCGTTAGGATTCCTACCACATGACCTGTAGAGACCCCACTCCTCACCACGCTGTGTACAGCACAGAGCTCTAGCAGCTGCTTGTTACCCTATTCCCAATTAGTGTGACACCAAAGCAGAGGCTGCCAGCTGAACTCTCCATTGTTCCCTGAGGTGCCACACCAATCAATTAAGCAAATTGATTTTGTAGAATGGTTTTGTTGAAGTTAAACAGAAATGCTGAAAGACTATTTTGTACATTCAGCTTGAGATGTACTTCGTACCTCTTAATCTCTACAAAAGCCTATCCCCCTTCTACCATCTCACATAAACCTAAGAGAGTTGTTTTGGTTTTTTTTCTTTCCGTACAACGTTTTTCACAGTTTGACAAAGGTACGTGCTGGAGGGGTTCTGCTTTCTAGTATTGAATTCCCAACTCACACTATAAAGTAGAAGATGTTCCTGCAGACTCTAAAGAGACAAGATTTTATCCCAATGCCTCCCTACTTCCTTCATTTGATCTCCAGTTGATTGTCTTAAAGAATTATGATAATCTAAGAAACAATCAAGATATTATATCTACATCTCCAGCACCTAATGCAGATTCCTGTTCTACTAAGTATCTGTGCAGGCAGTAATCAACCCTGCAGTTCTACCATATTTTTAGTATATTTATAAACCATTTAGCCAGAGAACGAGACTCCAGAGGGGGTTACGGGAGAACAGGGATATGAAATATGGATGAGATTGCACAGAAAAGAAGAATGATAGCTATTTTTAGATATGGCAATGTTTCATGAAGATGTTTTATTTATCTGCATATTGCTGGTCAAACACAGATGTTTGTGCCTGGATAGCAGATATAAAATGTGTTTGTTCACATTTCTACTGCTAGATTTTGTGTACCTGAAAACTAGATTACAGATTCGGAGACAAAATGTTGAGGACTGGTAACATTTCTGTTTGAAACATATTTTTTTCATCTCTATCCTAAATACTTCATAAGACTTAGGGTTATAAAGTAGATATTGCTCAAGATGAGTCAAATATTAGCTCAGCTACAGCCATTGTTATGTTCCTAACAAGTTACAAATTACTGTCACAATGTAATGGGGTTTAGAAACCAGAATAAGATGATCTATAACCATTCACCACATTTTGGGTATCAAGAGAGATAAAAATACAATATCCATAATCACTAATCAGCATCAAATCATGAATTTAGATCTTAACCTTTCACAGCTGAAGACTGGAGATTTGCTATTTATTTCATTATTATTAGCACTAACACAACATTCTTTTGAAGAGAACTAAAATTTGCTTATGAAAAGTCCCTGATAATGTTAGTAATGACCTTCACCTGGCCGTATCTCAAGCACAGACTTAATTTAAAACACTACTTATGTTTGATTCAGCTACTCCAAAAATGATTAGTGGAGGCTAATTATTAGGGAAGAGTTTAGTAGGCAAAAATTCAATTGCCAAGTGATATACCTTTATATCAGAAACCAACTGTTGCCAGCTAGAGTTTTCTTCCAGTAATATCTGCTGAGTATTTTTTGTGTGAAAAAGCTAAAGAGCAAACTGTGGTGAACAAAAGGAGGAACTGTGGCTCCTGGTACTTTAGTTGCTCAAGCGAACTTTTGATCTTTTTTACAATTTTGGTTTAACCACCATCATAGCAGAAAGGCAATAAAATAATGTCAGCCAGCACTGAAACCAAGGATACTGTGGCTTATAACAAAATCCTTGACAAGCTGTGCAGTGTTGCATGAAGCTGGACATCAGCAAGTACAGTATATGGTGAACAAGCTCAACGTGGAGCATGATGTGCTTCTGTTCCCTCTGCCCTGCATCTGAAGATCCCGTCTCCATAGCAATACATTTTCTTTCTTTTACTCTAGTCCTATCTTTTGGCAGGTAAATGTCAAGACCCATAGAACTGCCTGTTGCACCAGTAAGGCATCATGGAAGCTTGGAAAGAGACTGATGGTGCTCAGTGCACATGTTGGCTTTTAAACACCCCTGGGGCATTTTGCTCCAGGATGCAGCTGTCACCTTTGATATTTCAAACTGTGTTTTGCTGAGTGGGAGGACAGTTAAAATACGAACATAACTATATATACATATGTATGTATATTATGCATGCATTTATATTTGTATTGATGTATATATATGTATATGTATATCTACCACATGGGCTTACATTTTAAGTGGAAATGTAGTTGCAGATAGTCTACTCCAGAAATGCAGAAAACATTACAGGTAGATAGACTGTCAAAACTAAATCTGAAAAATTCATCTGCAAATACCAGTTATGGCAGTAGTTGTTTGTAACTGCTAATATATTAATAATATATAACTGAAAATATATCATATATGTCATGTTCTCAAGATAAGACCCAAGACTGAATACTCGCAGAGATGTCAACAGTACAGATAGGCTTGTAAGATGCAGTGTCAGGCATATAAGTGCATATAAAGATTCATCTTTTTTTGAACTTGAATTTGAAAATGGTATTTTGAGCCATAAGATTAATGGTTAAATAGGAATTTCCAGATCCTGGATACCTCGCTAAGAAAGCTGTGATACTGAGACAGTAGTTGCACAAAAAATTGGTGCCACAGGACACGTAATCCAGCTCAGAAATATTCCAGACACTTTCACTTGCAAGCCACTGTAGCATTCTGCCTCATATGTGAAAGGAAGATCAAGGAAAACATTTTCTTAGTTTATTTTCCTTTCAGTTTGATAATGTGATCACAAATGCTGTAATCCTATCTAGGTCAAACTTTCTGTCCAGTGCCAAGGGATCCCATAGAATACCAACATTCCAGAAACTTGTAGAAAATATTTATTAATTATAAAAGATGATAAATGTTGCTAAATATGCATCTTTTCTCCTGTTCCAACTGAATAAAATCTTAATTGCTGAGCATAATGTAGGCAGTGTTTTTTCATGACCAACCTCAAGGTTTACGCAAAAGGTTCAATGTGCCTCAGAGTAGGAGGAAAGAAACCCTGCACTGAAGGGTATTTGGAAATCCACATAAAGCTGATAGAGAATCTCAGTTTCTATGGTTAAATATTCTCTGAAAGAAAGAAAGAAGCAAACAGACACAAAGACAAAAGCACAGAGGCACAAAGGATGAATAAAACCAACTGAAATCCTGGCTTAGAGTCTGTGAAGAGAAGTGTGAATGGACCTGAAGGCCACTACCTGGGCACCTCTAACAATGGTCACTGAGGTAGCAGTGAAAATGTGAAATCTTGACCAAAACAAAGCTGATGGTAAAATCCTAAAGATTTTAGACACAGCAATGCAAGAGCATGCACTGACTTTAATTCTGCTTTCCTCTGAATATGAATTAGAACTTCTGAATTAACTGTACATTTTCCTTCAATGACCACTTTTCTCAAAAGAACCCAAAAAAACCCAAAACAAAACAAACGCACAAACAGAGAATCTGTCTTCCCCTGCCAAATGTAATGATTTTTTTCTTTCATAGAAGTTCAAATTTTATCCCACTGAAAATATTTGTATTTATAAGGAGAAAGCACGGTGTGTTTTGCATAACTGTTTTTTCACCTTCTCTTATCAACAGATTTTCTTAATCTCTTCCATGTAATTACTTTTTGTAGATCAAGCCTTTTTAATAGGTCTGTTCTCCCAATGTCCTTGCTGTGTGCACAGAGGTCCCAATGACTTTAATGAGGGCTGAGCACATGACTGGAGCACAGACTATGATTCCTGTCATTACAAGTGGTAAGAGCTCGTACCAGAGACCACGTAGTGCAAGCACTAAGCTGCACAGTGGCAGCAACCAGTTTTTTTAATGAGCTTTAAGGATTCTTAGAATACCATGGGATAAAGCCCAGGAGGAGAGAGGAGAACAAGAAAACTGGTTAATGTTCAAGGATCACCTCTTCCAAGATTAGGAGTGATGCGTCCCAACACAGAGGAATTCAGGAGCCCTTGGACAAACTGAAACACAAAATGGAAGCCTACAGAGGGTGGAAGCAAGGACAGGCAGCCTTAGAGGAATACACAGTGGTTGTCCAAGTAGATAGCGATCAGGCCAGGAAAGCTAAAGCCCTGATGGAATCAAATGTGTTCAGAAACACCAACGGCAATAAGAAAAGCTTCCGTAAGTAATACATCAATGACTAAAGGAAGACGAGGGAAAATGTGGGCCTGCTCAAAAAGGAAACAAGAGAACTGGTTACCCAGAATATGGAGAACATTGAGGTACTGAATGACTTTTTCAAATCAGCAAGCGCTCCAGCCACACCACCCAAGTGGCCCAAGGCAAAGGCAGGGATAGGTAGAATGAAGAAACATCCAGGTGGATACCAGGGACAAGTGGTGCTCCTTAGGGGTCACCTGTGTCGGTGACATGGACAGTGATGCAGCACTGTAGTGCAGCCGAGACACCGGAGGGAAGGGATGCCATCCAGAGGCACCTTGACACACTGGAGAGGTGGGCCTATGCAAACTTCATGAAGTTCAACAAGGCCAAGTTCAAGGTCCCACATGTGGGTCAGGGCAACCCTAAGCAGAAGTACAAGCTGGGCATAAAATGGGTTGAGAACAGCCCTGAGAAGAAGGACTTGGGGGTGTTGGTGGATGAGAAGACGACTTGCAGTGTGTGCTCGCAGCCCAGAAAGCTGATCGTGTCCTGGGCTGCATCAAGAGAACCATGGCCAGCAGATCAAGGGAGGCGATTCTCCTCTCTACTCTACTCTCATGAGACCCCACCGGGAGTCCTGCATCCAGTTCTGGGATCCCCAAAAAAAGGTTGTGGACATGTTGGAGCAGATCCAGAAGGCTGTGAAGATGATCAGAGGTCTGGAGCACCTCTCCTATAATGACAAGCTGAGAGAGCTGAGATTTTTCCACCCAGAGATGGGAAGGCTCTGGGAGCAAAATTCCCTTACCTAGAGGGGACTAAAAGAAATCTCGTGAGGGAGCTTTTGCAAGGGCTTGCAGTGACAGAACAAGGGAAAATGGCTTTAAAATAACAGAGGGTAGNGAGGTGGGCCTATGCAAACTTCATGAAGTTCAACAAGGCCAAGTTCAAGGTCCCACATGTGGGTCAGGGCAACCCTAAGCAGAAGTACAAGCTGGGCATAAAATGGGTTGAGAAAAGCCCTGAGAAGAAGGACTTGGGGGTGTTGGTGGATGAGAAGACGACTTGCAGTGTGTGCTCGCAGCCCAGAAAGCTGATCGTGTCCTGGGCTGCATCAAGAGAACCATGGCCAGCAGATCAAGGGAGGCGATTCTCCTCTCTACTCTACTCTCATGAGACCCCACCGGGAGTCCTGCATCCAGTTCTGGGATCCCCAAAAAAAGGTTGTGGACATGTTGGAGCAGATCCAGAAGGCCGTGAAGATGATCAGAGGTCTGGAGCACCTCTCCTATAATGACAAGCTGAGAGAGCTGAGATTTTTCCACCCAGAGATGGGAAGGCTCTGGGAGCAAAATTCCCTTACCTAGAGGGGACTAAAAGAAATCTCGTGAGGGAGCTTTTGCAAGGGCTTGCAGTGACAGAACAAGGGAAAATGGCTTTAAAATAACAGAGGGTAGGTTTAGATTGGATACAAGAAAGAAATTCTTTACTGAGAGGGTGGTGAGGCACTGGAATAGGTTGCTCAGAGAAGTTGTGAATGCCTCATCCCTGGCAGGTTGGATGGGACTTTGAGCGACCTGCTCTAGTGAAAGGTATCCTTTCCCATGGCAGAGGGGTTGGGATTAGATGATTTTTAAGGTCCCTCCCAACTCAAACCATTCTATGATTTTATGATTCTTACTCATGCTTCATAATTGGACTCTTCCTGTTAAAAAAGAATAATCCTAAAATTCTATGATCATGTTTTTATGTGTAAGAGAAATTTCCTAAGTGTTATTTTCCTATTTTTCCTAGTAGCATCAGTAATAAATTCATATCAACAACTATTCTGGAAAACATAAAATGCATAGTTTTGTTTAAGCAATACAGAACGTTTTCCATCTACAAATGCCACTTCCAGCTGGTGGTATAAAGATACAAGTGATGCATTTGCAGAAGAAAGACCATCCATGTTGTGCCCCATAAACAATCAAAATACAGTGTAAGAACACAACTCTGTTCCACCCCACTCCTTGACACAGGGGAGCAAATGCTACTGTTCAATTAACATGGAAGGGACTTTAAAAACAGTAATGTAATTAGATACGTTCATGAGAGATAATTATGTCATGTAAAGATTAGCATTCCCGGAAGAGCTTTAGTGTCTATTAGAAAGGAACATTTTTTACATTTTTCCTCTCAAATTAATTTCACAGACATGCAAGGTATGATGGTAAAGTGTGGGGAAATGGCACTATTCTCATCAGTGTTAAAAGCATATGATATGAATGAGGTCTCCAGCATGGCACTGGCTGCAATAAATTATCAAGTGTACGTTCTGTTTTCTGAAATGGGCTCAATTTATCATTTTATTGAAAAGGTTCCATTATGCTAATGTCTTATAAAATCACTTTCTGCTGTTGCTAGAAGGTGAAGAGGGGATATCAATTTTTATATATCGAACTTGGAAGTATTGCAGCAGTGAATTGTCAAGGGTTAATAACCCTAACAGAAGATAAAATACACATAAGAGCAAACTTCCAAGGACTTTGTAATGACAAATTTTCATAATGCTACTGGAAGCAGAATAGTTTTCTTAAGCTTAAATCTCTTAAAAGAAATGTTGACGGAATTAGCAATAGTTAATTTCAAGGCTGAAAACTCTTCCTCTCTTCTCCAATTAACTCTTGAATTGACACTGGAGACTGTGTTTTCCAATGAAGGTCAGATTAGAAAATACCATTAGCACCCTTGTCAACTTGCCCAGATAACAGACATGAAGGATAATCAGACAGGGGTACATAGGTGATTATTTGAAAAGGGGAATACTCCTTTAAATAAAACTTTTATGTTAAGAACATTTTTCTTCTTTGCAAGTATTGTATACAAAACAGGAAAGCATTAAAAAAAGAGAACTAGGTTTAGATAGACAGTTGGTTCGATCTCACATAATAGCAATTCTATGGTTTTGTGTTTTGTATCCAAAAAACCTCTCTTTTTCTTGTGCATCAAAAACTAGAGTACTGCTTCAGAAACACTATCCTACTTTTAATAGGAAGCATTTTCTTAGGGGCATGCCTTCCCTTCCTGTAAGCATATTTATAGAGCCTAATCCAAGAAAGTACAGCATCAAGAGGGATAATTTAATACATCCTGACATTAACAAGCTGCCCAGGGAAGGGATTGAGTCACCATTCCTGGAGGTATTTAAAATTCAGATGTGGCAGTTAGGGCTGTAGTTTAGTGGTAGGCTTGGTAGTGCTGTGTTAACCTTTGGACTCAATGACGTTAAGGTCTCTTCCAACCTAAGCAATTCCATGATTCTATGATTGCACTATATTTTAGCAGTTGAAAATAAGTAGAGCTAGAGCACTGTAACCATTATCTCAATAGATCATCAATAAACACTTCCCTCTGGATCTCACAGCTTCAAACATGGATCACAGTTCAACAACTTCTGTCATGCAACATTTACCAAACAGCTTGGAAACTTAAAAATTTTGAAACATTCTCATTCAATACATAGGAAATATTTAGTAAGATTGATTTAAAATCAAACCCCATGTCTCTTTACCATATGAAAATGTTATTGTTGTACTCTTCTGTTAATACACATGGATTTGTAGACCTGAGATGCACATACTTAAAAAATGGTTACTTCTGAAAAACATGTTCTAACACCATGACAAATTAGTCAGGGATGATGTGTAAGCATTTTTCATTAAGTATGTGAGCAATGTGACTACCAAAGGAAAACAGAAGTGTGTAGGTGCACACATCTTTGTCTCAGAAGGCATCCAAATGATAAAAAGGTTTAAAAAACACAAAACAAGCATGAGAGACTGCAAATGGGCAGATCATCTTCCAAGTACAGAACACCCATGAAAGGTAGCTGGCAAAAAAAAAAAACAAAAAAAACCCCAAAAAAAGCCAACAGAAGCAGTGAAGAGCAGAAAGGAGATTCAGGACAGGGACAAGTAGTATAAAAATACCAAATAAAAAAGGAAAAATGGAGAGGAAGGAAAACAAGTATTAGTTCCAGTTTCTCTTTTCGAAGAGTTCTCAGGCCTGATGAACTCAATTTTTGTGGCTAAAACACATCAGTGTAATGAACATGGCATCAGGTTATGTTATTGTACATTGACAGCAAATTTAAGATAAAAGATCTAACAGCGAAAGTCTAACAGTTTTATGTATGTAAGGAATAAATAGTGATAACAATTAACAACGTGCAGGACCTAAACACCAGCACAGACAGAGTTGTCAATGCAGAAATTTTGTAAAGATTTGTTTTGAACTTTTAAACAGAATTGTATACTGTAAATTTACACAGTGTGTAATAAAGATAAATGCAGCCTTGCTTCCCAGAAATTATTTGCCAAAATCAGAACTGGTATATTATTTCTGAGTTGATACTTTATTCTGCATTTCTAAAAAAGGTAAATTAATACCTTCCCTTTCCTTGGTGTAGATTGATCCTCAAATTACTATTGCATTGAATATTTAAAAGTTTGTAAAATAATGTATTCTAAAAAATCTGAATCAAATATAGGCTAAATCGCAATGTGCTGCATGATAAATTTTCATTTAAATTAAAAGTAGTTTAATCCTAATACAAAAGTAAACTGTCAGGGCACCAAATCCAAAAATAAATAGTAACCTAACAAGTTACTTGAATATATCTACTGAAACATTGGTTGCATATTAAGTAATTTACTACCTTTTTTCTTGTATGGCATTATAAATCTTATTCAAATGAATGTCTGTGAAAAAAAACTATCATAACAATCATGTAACAACCAGGAAATGCTGTATTACTATTTCAAGAAATTTAAGAAAGGTCAGTGTAAGTACTCTGGTTATCTGTTTTTAAAACAAAATTTTGCTAACTCTAGGAAAAAAGATTTACTAAATGTAAATTGCACAGAATATTGATTTTTCTTCTCCAAACTTCTGATTTACAAGACCATGGACCTAAGGTACATTTAGTTAATTCATTTATGCTATAATTAATCCACAAATTATTTGTACAGATGCCAAAGGAAATAAATCTTTATACTGATTAATTTCTTTTGAAAAAAATGCAATTAAATGACACAAGAGAAATTTTAGGAATGCTTTAGTCTCTCTTCTAAGGGAATAGAAAGATTTTAGATACTTGGATTTGTAACACTGAAAAGCGGTATTAGGTCATGGGAAAATACGTTCATTATTGTCTCAGTTTTGCCTGGTGCAGTTGCTGAACACTTACAGAGCTTCATGTTTCTGAGTGACAAAAAAAATTTTCTTTCCACACTGGAAGCCATTTTGAATGCCCACGTTTTGATGGAATTCTCAAAAAGAGATAAGAAATAGCTGCAGTTGTTCTCAGCTTGGTAATGGATAGGGGTACTCAGCCTAACACCACATACAAATACAGAAGTGGATGTATGTTTGTTTGTATGGATGTATGTATACACAACAGTGCCCAACCTGGATCTAATTTGAGATTATAAACTCTATAAAACCATGGTAATTTTACAAAACTTCAAGAGTTTAGACTATTCATTTACTTCAAACAGATTTGACACCAAAATTCTTATCCTTTTAGGCTTTTTGAGTAAAAGCATTATAATAAAGTGTAATATCAATTACAGAGCCCAGGAATTTTTAACACACAATCACCAGAATACTATTCAAAACCTATTTGTACCATGTCAGCAATTTCCCTGGTTAAATTGATATGGGTTTTTTATCCATCAGGGCTTCTCTCAAGTATGCACAATTCTGACTACCCAAACCCTAAATTGTGGCTCTCCCTTCTAAGCGTTTTCTACTATCTCTTTCATGTATGAGACTCTTACATAAAGTTCATCACTTTATGTATCACTGACAATACTGAGGTTTTGGTAATGATGATTTCATCTGCCTTTACTGATACTTGTGTTATTTGGAAAGACAAGAAGTTTTAACGTATATTAAGTTATGGTAAAGCATTTCCTAACAAGACGGAAAACAACCAATCCCCTCATTTTGCTAGAATTTACAGCTTGGCACTCCTAAGTGAGTATATACCAGTACTTTATTTACTATTCTGTGAAAAGAGGAACATGGAAAGGTATGAAAATAGAGGTGCCTTGCATGAAGCATTTGTAAAAGACTACATAAAGAACACCAGGATGTTCTTTTTAACTGACAAGACGAACATTTAGAAGTTGAAAATAAAAAACCTAAGTAATGATGACCACAGCTAGTTGATTCAGACAAAATAATAAATCAGCTGATAATGGATTAACCTGGGAATTAAACAAGTAACAAAATTCATATAATCTTACAGAAAACAGATGCTGTTGAACTTTTTTTATATTACAAATTTGCTTGACATCAGTCACACATTTACAAAGAGGATGCAATGGGATTCTGCAGTCTGACTTCCTGCCTAGCACTATCCGTACTACTTCTAGGTGGAAGATCAACCTTCATTTTTCAGAAAAAAATGTTCTACATTTTTTTTAATGGACAAATATGGAAAATTCTTATAAACCAGAATAACTTGCATTGGTGGTTGATTTCTTAGCAAGTCAAAATGCATGTGTGATATTTCTATTTACTGGCTTGCACATTCTAGACAATGAGATCTAAAATCCTAAGATAGCTGGTAAGATCTAAGACTCACACATTACCAAACTTCAGCTCCCACAGATGCCAAAACAAATATAAACCAATCATGACCTGCACTTTTGTAGCATTCTCATGACTCTTCTTCTGAGCCTTCTAACAGTTTAGACATCAAAACAGTGTCTTATATATATTAGTTTTAGTTATACAAGTGTCAAAAGCAGAGAAAAAAACATATTCTCCACTCCACTCTGTTTTCTGTTTATACTTCCAAATATTTTATCGGCTTTCTTGGACCTGACATCATGATGCATTCTCATATTTGGCAGATAAGCCATACAAACTCTTCTGTTTTACCGATTCATGTTTTTCAGGTAGAAATAAGGGAATCACAGAACTTTTAAGGTTAGAAAAGACCTCTAAGGTCATCGAGTCGAACCATTATCTCTTCATCATATACATGTACCTACCGATACGCAAACATTACGGAACATAGTTGATTTACTTACACTGTGTTTATCGAAGCACTTTGTCCCAGATATTGGACAGATGTAACTTAGGAGGGGGTGAGGTAGGATGAAAACCCTGTGCTAAGATTTTTTTACATTTTCACTAGAAACCATGTGATGTTTTGATAAAAAACAACAACAACAACAAAAAGAATCAAACAAACAAAAAGCCCAACAACAACAACAACAAAGGCATTTCTACTACTTTTGCAAAGACAGGAAACCTGGAATTCTTAGATGAAGAGATTATTTGGATCCATTTCCGTGTCTTTTTCAGCTTGTTAATGACTTTCAAACTTCTGAATTTCTCGCAGAGAAACACACTGTAGTCTAAAAACACAATGCAAGTAAGATGCATCTCCAGACCAGTCAGGAATTGATTTCATTACTCACACTAGAGAGGGAGTGAGCTGGGAGGAGGATGTCCTGTTACATTTTTCTGCAAGGAGCAAATAATACCCCTTGGTGGACACACTATAGCCAGGTTATAAGAGCTTTTGTCTCAAGCGCAGCAGTTCATACTTCTTAAGTATTTTGTTTGTATAATAGCAGTACAGCAAAACAAGAGTTGCCTCCCTCCGGTTTGTCTGTTAAAATTTTGGCCTCCAAGCATTCATGTAAATACTTCAAAAATACTATTTTTGCAGTCAAATGCAAAATACTCTTGTATTTTTGTATTTTATTTTATATATATATAATATTATTTAATATATTTAACATTATCTATATTATATATATATTATTTTGTATTATTGTATCTTGCAAAATACTCTTGTATCTTGTGTGATATTTTGTGTGATGCAAAAATTACTACAAACCTTTCTCCTCAGAATTCAAAGGAGTGCAAATAAAACAAAATCAGGGCAAGAACACAGGGTCAGTATCCTGTGGTAACAAATAAAAATAACTGAGGCTTCAGAAAGATACGAAGTCTCAGTGTTTACAGCTGCAACTATGGAATAGCTGTGTAGCACGTTAGACTAAACAATATTAAGTTAATCAATTAATAAATCTTTTGCCTCTAAATTGTATGTTTAAATTTGTCATCTACACATAGGAAAAAAAAAGATTATGCTTGATTCAGCTATATAGATTGCTGCTGTAGACTGATCACCACACCCATCCACCTCATAAAACAACAGCTTGGTAACTATAATTTCAGCTGTGAGTGATAGAACCTGTCTTCTTCAGCCACTCATTCTCACTACTATTAATCATTTCAGCTGTGCCAAAGGAAATCCTTGCTATACAGTAAAGTTAACTGCAAAACTGATTTCTAGAATAATCTTCCTTTTTTTGTTTTCCTTGCTGTATTATTTTTAATCCAGACTATTCCTTAACTCGGTGAATTAAGTGACTACAAATTAACTCACCCAAAATGCATAATGCAAAGTCCCCCATATTGAACAAATGGGGCAGAGCTGGACAGACAAAAGGAAAAGCTTTCAACATCAAAACAAGGAAAGAATTTAACAGGCCTTTAAAAAGTACTTATTATTAACATCCTTCCACAAAGAACTATCAGTCATTAGAGTGGCTCTTCTTCTTTTTTTTTCTTCTTATGATAAAAAGCCTTTATAACTTAATCACACATAAAACTAGTCCACATATATTACCAATATAATTTTTTCCCTCAGTTTTCATTCCGACATGAAAATATTTGCTGGAATAGAAGACACTTCTTTGTGGAAAAACATGTCACATGAGAAATTCTAGAAGTTCTTACACATGTATAAAGTACTCTGTAAAGTCAAACACAGCTGTTAAAGCCCTGGACATATAATGTACAGCAGTAAAAAAGAAAATATAAGTGGTAATCTTTAAAAGCTCACACTTTTGCGTTGCTTCTGAGAATAAGCCCAGGCTGAAGCCCTTTCCCCAGTTTACCAGATTTAAATCAGCATGCGCCCCTCTTATCTCATTACTCATTCAGATTGGGAGATGTGGATCATTAAGCTGGGTACTAATTTGCTCCTAAACTGCACTCATTCATCATTAGTTGGCAGTGAGAGGTTGACCAAGTCAGTTGTGGAATACTTCTGTGACCCTCCCATGGATTGTATATTTTCTGCATGAGCTACTTAATAAATTCTCTAGAAGTTATTTTAACAGTTTTCGTAGGCATTTTGTTAAGCACGATGATTTCTGTGGTCAGGTTAGTCACAGCGGTATCTCTGTCATGTTCACAATTTATCTTCTGTACTCTGGATATCTATGTTTAGTATTATCTTCTGTATTGTGCAAAAAGGGTATTTGTGTACTGTTCTTTATAAAAAGACATCTCTGATGGACTATTGTGATAAATCATAACAGAATCTGTTATTGCACAGAGCGATGTGTCTTCACTGGAGCAACACAGTTGTCAGTAAGGGTTAGACAGTGAGCAGGGGCCTTCTCTGAGAAGATTCACGTAATTTCTAAGAGATTCTTATATTTGCATCTGACTTGCGCTTCTCTGTCATGAACAATTTTAAATATTATAGCAGAACCCATTTTGCATTAAATTGTGCCTCAGATTATTTTTCACAATGAAGATATTCTCTGTAATCATTTGGTCAATGAGCAACTGCTAATATCCATAATATGAACCATCACTATTAATGTGTTATGTCAGCAAAGCTTTAATAAATCTTAAATCTATTGCAAATATTTTTTTAATAAAATGTATGACTATGAAAACATCACAGCAGATTGGGAATTAAACACATTTGCAAGGCATAAGCTGCCCAACATTCTAGTTAAGGAAACGTCTATAATTTAAATTTTACAGGGACTATTTTTTGCCTTCTCATAAACCTCTGGGGGTTTTGTCATCTTATATAATTTGCAAAAATATTAGCATAATAAAAGTTAGAGACAGGAACAACACAAGAAATCACTCATTTTATCCGCAAAGCAAAATTATTTTGCTACAAGACACATCAGATGCTTATCACCTCTTAATATTGTTGTATTTTTTGTTTAATAAATAAAATAAACCATACATTTTGGGGGCTTTTTCCCAGTGGTATGGAACTAGAACTGTTCACCCTAAGAAAGAAAAAGATTTGTTTAGAAATGTATATTGAAATGTACTTAGTCACTGAATTACCTGATTTTTCAGAGGGAAGTGAAACACTGTTTTTTCCAGGATCCAGAATAACTGCCAGCCCTGCAGAGACTGATGGGAGGATGCTGGTACTGAGATCTACGCGAGTTAGACTTTCAGGTTCTCTTTTCAAGGCTTTTAGAACACCTCCAACACAGTGATCTTCTGTCTCCTCCTTGTTCTGACTGCACTTCTGAGGACCCTGAACAATATGAACAATGCTCTGCTGGGCCAGGTCGCAGTTCTGCAACACAAAACCAAAATTCCAATAAATAGTTAATTGTGACATAATGGATAAAATCCCTCTATCTCCAATTTGTTGTTTGTTAAATGGTCTCCAAGCCATTTTGTGGAGAATTCCAGTGTGCAGTAATGGAGTTTAAAGCAAAGTGACAAGTGTAAATTGCTGGAATTAGGATTACTTGCACTGCCAAAGGGGTCACAACACTTACAAGTTCTAAACATTTAACAAAGAAATAGTGGACAAGGGCCAACAGCTCTAAAAAAGTCCGGTTTATTAGCACAAAGTAAAAAAAAACTCCAGAGGGAGCACTACTAAATCAAGCACTAAGAATATTCGACACTTCAGAGGCGCTTGCACAGATAATGCTGAAACACATTCTTTATGTATCAATTTAGGGTCAAACTTGATGAACACAGAGACTTCACGAACAAGCTACTCCAAAATATTTTTATAAGCAGGAACACAAAAGATGATGTTACTGACGAAGACTGATACTTACTTCTTCTCCGTAACGTAATTTTCGGTCTATATCTGGTTTTAGATGTAGACTCAGTATGAGTTTCCCATTCATTCCAAAAGTGACATTTAACTGTTGACTTTAGATTTAGAGAAAGCCTGTCAAAGATCTCATGACTATTGTGGTCTTTCCTGATAAAACAAAAGAACTGCTAGACATTTAGCCCAAAATGAGACCATTTTATGGTCTCACATATACAGAAGCTTTTCTTCTTTTTCAGTCCTCATCAGAAGTGATTCTTAGAGAATCCTTGCAGGTCTTGTGTCTTAGAAAATAGCAGGGTGAATAAGGATCTTATGAAAGGTTTATCCATGATAAATCAGGATGTCTTTCATAACTTGTTCAGCATTTTCACAATACGGAACAGAAAAGCAAAATATTACCTCAGAACTAGAAACTACAGAGATTTTAGAAGACCTGTCATTAATGAAAGGCTTTCAAGAACGACTTGTATTAATCTTTCCACAACACATCTTGCCAGAAAAACTGTTCTTTATTGGGTGATACCTTCTGGAGACTCACACCTAATTCTCCAGTGTCATGAATGAACCACACACAAACACCAGTCTACACAGAAAGTAGCGAGTCTGTCAAGAAATTAATTTTCTGACTTTCTGCAGCATCATTAGGTTGGCTATCTCTGCCATGAAATGTCAAGACAGACTGTTGAATCCATTTGGGAGAAACAGAAAGAGTTCTGAAGCATTTGTCTCTGTATCTACACAATATTTAAAATTAGTACTTTGTATATGTGATTACTACATGCACTTTTAATTGCAAAAGATTCCTTTACAGATATTTTAGTGCTCTTTATACCCTTATTCTCCCACACTCTCTTCTACCACTTTTTATATTCTTGTCTCTTTTCTATTGAGTGGTTTTCCTTCATTCTCTTACATTACTTCTCAGTACTTCTCCCTCCCCACTTTCTTTCTTATGCAATGCAATTTAAAGGGCAAAAATCTGACTTTTGTTTTGTTTTAATTGAATTTTTAATAACACACTCTCTCCTTAGTGAAGCAGTAATCAGCCAGCAGAGATTTTTCAGAGCAAGGACACTGCAGTCTTAATATTCAATCAAAGCAATTTTTAGATTTCAACCTTAAAACGTTCTGTTGACATTAAAGGTCTCCTGGTTTTTTTGTTTGGTACAACTTGTTGCCCATAGCATTTTAACAAGATCCATTTAAATAGCTCAATAATTCCATTCATTAATACAATATCCAAAACATGTCTGTCACTCTAAAATTTGTCCAACTAAGAATACTGCATAATATTAAAGAATTTAATAATCTAAAAGAAATTAATAATGAAATTAATAACTAGGAAAATGAGGAGCTCAGAAGTGATTTGCTCAGCTACAGTGAGAGTTTAAAAAGAGAAATAGGTATACATGTAAAAACTCACAACCTTGAAAATCCCTAAAAAACTGTCAATCAGTCATAATGATCACCTTTTCTGGCAATTTTGCTTGCTTAAGCACATGCTGTTCTGCCTTTTATTTTTTTTCTCACCATCTACTGTCCTACTCAGTTGGTTGGTTTTTTTTCAAAGCTTGCATCAGTTCCTGATTCAGTTCACTGCTTGATGCTCTGGTACAATCACACTGAGAGGACAGCGCATATGAGAGGAAAAGAGGGATGGAAAGGGCTGCTTAAACAAAATAAAATTTCCCTGCAGCACCGCAAACTTTATCAACCACTCTTGCTTGATCTTGACTGCTGTATACATTTAGATGCCTGGTTTAAAACAACTGATCTTTTGAAACTATAGGTTTTTTTCCAGTTCTTTTTGCAAGCTGGAGGGTATGTGGTTAGCTTAGAAACGATGGAAGAGCTGACAAAAAAGAACTCAATTTTACCTATTACTCTCTCTTCAGCATATCAAGAACTACATACTTCAGAAAAAGATGTAAAATTTGCACTTTAGGCAATAATGTAGATTGCATCAGTTGGTTAGAGCATGGTGCTAATAATGTCAAGATTGTGGGTTTGATCCCTGCATGGGCTATTCACTTCAGAGTTGGACTCAATGATCCTTGTGGGTCTTCTCCAACTCATAATATTCTGTGATTCTGTACATGACCACAGCATTAGTGTATTTCTGTATTTCACTTAATAAAATTTCCATTTTAAAAAGACAGGTGAACACGTATCTTAGCTTACTTGCAGCTCTTTATCTAAAACAAAAACAAACTTTGAAAGATTGAATAACACTACTGATGATGACAGTGTAGATAATAGTCTCAGGAAAGCTTAATTAGCAGATCTCAGGATAATTTTTCAAAAAAAGAAGGTAGGAGAAAGAAACAACATGCTTTGATTTGTACCCTGTGTAAATTTCATATGGAAGTCACTGAGCAGTAATAAACAGTTTTGTAACATTTTCCTGACTACATTTGAATTGAATTTGACTTGTGTTTAAAGGAGGAAAGAAACTCTCAACCTTTGCAAGAAAAGTGATAAAACAGTACAAGAAGAAAATAAAAAAAAGCGTTGTGATCATATCTTAATTGTGGAGAGATCTGGATGGGAATATCACCAAGCATTTCCCAGAATTTGGGTGATTAATGCTTTAGAGCAGACTACATTTCATGGACAATAGATGGGCTAGATCTGGAGCTTTTTCATTGAGAAATGAGGTAGAATTCTAACTATTTCTGTGACTGTTTAGGTTTTGCCTTAGGTTACTATTGTAAGATACAATTGTTTATGTCAATGTCACTTTTATTTTCTTCACGTATTTGTTTTACGCCTCAGGAAACATTCTTTTGAGAATATCTATTATTAATGATTCTGGAGATATTGTCTTGTCTTATCTGTTGATCCAAATTAATGCCTGTGTTCCATATTCCAATGAGAAATACTGCAAGTATATATAAAGTAGATTATTAAGTATCTTCTTTCACCAGAGCAAAGGCAACTGAGAGGATCAAAAAATTATGAAACCCAGTAATAAGGACTGGTTCTTTAGAGAAAATGGGTTTTGGCCAACTTGGGAAAATGAGTTCATAGCAGAGAAGATTAAAACTTTTTTCCATTCAAGCCTTTTGCCTGTTTTTTTCTCTTTTTTTCCTGAATTTTCAAGTTGAATTTCACAAGGCTGAATCACCACATCCTGAGCGAACAACACAATATCCTTTGGTGCTGAGAGCTGCGGGCTAACTAGAAGGTCAGCTGGGAAGATCGAAATAAATTATGAAGAGGGAAAAGATGAATGTGTTTAAGTAACTCTGAAATCCTCTTGTTAGGCTCTGGGGAGACTTCACTGCAGCCTTTCAGTACTTAAAGGAGACATA
>VZRN01006644.1:444855-477928 GCA_013397935.1 Dasyornis broadbenti | reverse complement strand
AAAAAAAAAAAGAGAGAGACTTTTAACGTGGGCAGATAGTGGCAGGACACCAGGGAACACTTTTAAACTAAAAGATTAGATGTCAGGAAGAAATTCTTTACTGAAAGGGTGGTGAGGCACTGGCACAGGTACCCAGAAAGATTGTGGATGCCCCATCCGTGGAAGTGTTCAAGGCCAGGCTGGCTGGGGCCACCTCCTCTAGTGGGTGGCATCCCTGTGAATAGTGAGGGGGTGGAAACTAGATAATCTTTATTGTCCCTTCCAACCCAAACCATTCTGTGATTGACAGATTTCTGTTTGATATCTTCTTGACAAGACATTCTGATAGTAATATCAATACTGAAAGACGTGTTCTCAATCTAACAAACATAAAGGCCACTAGAGAAGTCGAATTTTCTGAAGTGCAATACACTTTATTTTGAAATGTTTTATTTAAAGAAACACTAGAGCAGAAAACAGTTTGAATCCAAAACTTTGTATGTGAATATAAAAAAGCTTGTGATGTTTAGTCTTAAAAATTAATTTGAAAAATTTCCATTTCCTGCTAACCACGAGTTGGGAGTTTTAAGGTGTTTGGGTATTTTTTTTTATTGCACATCAATCACAAAAAGAAATTCTTCGCATTCCACTACCTATTGTTCTGTTTGAACTTCCAATTTTCATGTTACTTGGAGATCCACACCTTTACCCATGAATCCTTGGGGCCTGTTGTGGATACAATAACAGTGGAATTGTCTAATTGTCTAGTAGCTGCCTATTCAGATCAAGCAGATAATAGACTGCCTGATGCCGTTCCCTAAGAGTTTCACACAAGGCCAATGCTCAAGAAGAGGTATTTTCTAGGGATGATCAACAAAAACCAAAAAATTGCTTTTCAGTTAGTTTTTTTCTTAACTGTGCTGCATTTCAGCATTAGACAGAAAAATAAGGGGAACACTTGTTTAATTAATCTGAAGAATGAATTAAATAATAAAATTGTTTTTCAGAGTATGCATAGAACAACACAACTCTTCAACAGGACCCATATAAAAGTGCAGATGACACACTGATTTTATTGGGAAAATGTTTTTTTCATGGATAACGTACAGAGACATTAAAGATGACCTTCTAAACAGAAAAATAAGCATATGAAGTTCCCAGAAGATAGAGGAAAAAAAGCTCACCAAGCCTTACTCTACTGTTGCTGTAACCCTTTCACAAGGACAGAGTCTAGGTCTCAAAAATAGCAGAAACAGAAAGGAAATCAATTGGAAGAGTAACATTATTTCATCCCCTGACCACAGTGAATGCAAAAAAGCAAGAAGAAGAAAGTTAACACCATGGTAATACACCTTATTACATAGGAAGCTAAAGCTGTTACATCAATGAATTTGAAAGTAGAGACTATCTAAAATAAAAAAAATACTGATATATCAATAATATTTTGTTGGGCCATGTTGGTTTATGAAAGCAGAAGCAAGATTTGCAAAAAGACTTAGTATCCTTTTTTTAACCAGCTAATATAGAAAGAAAAATCAGCTTCTGGGCTCAGAGAATCTTATGCAGGTCATGGCAAGGGGAAATCTGAAGGGAAAACTAAGCACTGTTAAAACAATGAAGCAAATCAGCACTCTGATCTGATATCACCATCCATTTGTGTGAATACTGTCTGCTCAGTGGCAGTGAACTAAATATTGCACCACATGGGGCAAGGAAAAAAGCCAGTGCACCACCAGGCCTAAATTACATAGACCACTTAGCAGTCAAATTCCAGCAATCAGAAACTACTTGTTATTTTATGGTGCTATGGAATACATCTATATTTCAGTTCACCTTTTCAACATTTTCAGTTATACATTACTGTTCTAGTTTAGCATTCAAAATATTGTGCGTGCTAAGCGACACCTAGAAATAGAAGGAAAAAAATAGATGTATTATTGAAAGCACCACACATTCAAATAAATGTGATGAAAGGCAGAAAAGCCTTCACTTAGCAGAATATTTGTACCCTAATTTTTATAAACTTTTCCTATTCAATTCTTATAGTAGTTTAACTATTAACCATGCCAAAGAAATAGAATAAAAGGAAAGATATAAAAAATGTGCTATGAAAAAGGATTCATTGCCTTCTAAGTCCAAACCCTAGTATCATTTTAAGGACTACTATTAGAGTCCAGTTGTTTTTCACATGGAGTCACACAGAAAACACAAGGGGTAATGGGTACACATTATTCCTGGGGAGACTCCAACTGGAACACAAGAAGAAGATTTTTCACAATGAGAACAATCAGTCATTGCAATAATCTCCCCAGTGTATTGGTGGGTGCCACAACATCGCACACTTTTCAGATTCGGCTGAACATCGTGTTGGCCCATCTTGTCCAGACCGCACTTTTGCCAAGACCCTTTGAACCAGATGATCCTTGAGGTCCCTTCCAAACTGATAGCAGACAAATGAAGTTTAGTGGAACGCAGGAAAGGCTCCTGAGTAACAAATCAGGGCCACTGTATATAACTTCTCTTTGAGAAACCCTCATGTCCTGCCAAGCTGTCACAGTCCTGATTCTGTTTGCCAATTGATAATTCAGGATTACAGCAACCAGTAAGCATAGCAGTCTATATTATAGTGGTATATAGTGCTGTATATTTTCTCTTCCTGTAACACTGAACTTTCTAAGGACACCTGTAAAGACTCCATCCCATATGTAAGTGCCAGGTGAGAGAAAGAAACTCCATCTACAATTTGTAAGGAAAGATAATCCTAAAATTCCTGAAATATTTGCCTAAAACCACAAATCTAACTGTTGCCTTGAACTTCCATGTGGAACATGCTTGCTACTTAGCTTCTGACAAGTACTTTTTATGTAATGCTATACAAAAAGAGTTAACTCAGACCCATTCAAATTTAGATTCTATTATTTTTCAGCCAAGAGAACAGTGGATGTTGAACAAGAGGAAATAAGTACATACTGTGTGATTTACCACAGTTCCTTCAGCTAATGGTCCCTCCGTGTAGCAAGAAGCCCTGACTAGCATTTACAAAAATAAAATCCCCTGATTTACAGTCAAACACAATAGTTCATATATTACAAAAGTTTTGCTCTGAATAATACTCTTTTAAGAGAAGTAAAAGACTTAGGATTTTAAACTGACTAGTCCCTTAATGAGTTAATAATTTGCTGGAAATGGAAATGTATTCAACTAAGTCAGATTTCCCCCTCTTCCTTCACTTACAAATCCCTTTATGCTTCATTTCCATCTTTTTCACATTATAACACAAAAATCTAATGTTAATTTCTAGCTCAGTGGAGGGAATGCAGAGTTAATGCTCAGTTAGGAACTTTGCAGGGTTATTACTTTTTGTACACAATCTAAGACCTTAGCAATGTTATATACATATTTCTAAATGGCATTACTAATAAAACGACACCATTAATATGATAACTTTCCTTGAATGTAGATCTTTTAGCAAAGATCCCCAAAAGATATATTAACCCTTCTAACAAATAAAAATGTTTTACTGGTAGCATATGAGACAGTTTGCAACATTAAAATACCTGCTTAGATTATTGTTATTCCCTTCAAAACTCTGCATAATGATCTGCAAAAGACACAGAAGGCAGCCAAACTTTTTGATATTATGTTTACAAAGCTATTAGTATCTCCACAGTGACATTAAGAACATACCATGCTGGTATAAAATGGAAGAGAAATAGCCAAATGAACACTAAATTAATATAAAACCTTTTTCAGTAAATGAACAACTTTTTCCTTGTTGTACTTTCATATATTGCACACAAAGAACAACCTATAAACCTGCCGTTCATTATAATGCTTGTATAGAAAGCAACAGGCCAAAGAAAAGCTTATAATGCTACCTTAAAAATGAATACAGTTAAGTTCTCATGGCCATTTGCTTGCCTTCTAAACACAGTTGAATGCACCTCGTTATTATTGCATCTTCCACACTGAACTACCCGATAGAATTTCTACTCGCTAAACATGTTATCTCCAACTGTAAACATAAAAAATGAAAGCTTATTATTTACTAGGTATGGATTGTATTTTCCATTGCTCTAATTTCTTCACAAGCCACACCAAAACAGAACAAGTAACAAGTGTATTCTGTAAAATGCTTGAATGAATTACATTTGGGCACATTTTGGTCTGGGTTAAATGGTGATAAAAGATACTGTGCTCAGAAAAGGTCTCATAAGTGAGCACGGTTCACAGTCTGCAGAGTGCAGCATGGCCTCAGGACTGTGGACTATCTGTTATTTGACTAACATAAGATCTCATTTTTATTTCCTCTTCCCCTTAAATTCTTCTTCAAGAAGATTTATCTCAGCAAGGCAGACACTGCCAATCTGCTCACACTTCCCTGTCTTCACTTAAGGCATACATTAAGCATTAGTGAGTATGTGAGGAACAGGCATAAAAGTGGCCTCACACTGACACCTAATAAGTGTCAGGACATTACTGAGATATAAATTCTATTTGAAAAACTGGAGAGTCACTTACTACGCAGAACTCTGAAAATATTTTAAAGACTGCAGTAGTCTCTCATGCTGATGGGGCACTATGGTGGCAGCTATAGAGCTGCAGAAAGGAATTTGGAAAATTCCCTTCTCCAAAGATCTCTGAAAGAGTTCCTATGTGTAGTAAATACTCCACTGTGGAAAGCAAATTTTTCCTGTGAATTTATTGTTTAGTGCATCAAAAGTTTAATAGCTATAAATATTTATTTCAATTACTTCAACTAGTCATTCACAGATGCCTTTTTCATGCTTTATGGCCAGCACCTGGTATATATCCCAACCAAAGAGCACTTTGGTCTTCTGCTTGTCCCAGTTCATGCATCTGTATATCAGTTTGAACAGCTGCTATGAGAACAGCTGTAAATAAAGCCTAGTGAGCAATCTATGTGGCCCTACTTGGTAACTTCTTAACTCACTAGTATAAACATAGACAAGAAATCAAATATTTTCCAGACTTTCCCTGATTTTACCTGAAGACTTCTTTTTGAACTAGCAGTTTTTATGACAGGTGAAAATGGTCTTAGAATTGATTTTTGGGCTATGCCTACCAAAATATCCCAGCAGGATAATGCTGGAAAATCTGTGCAGTGCAATATTATGCATCACACCTACATATCCAACTGGACTTTAAGACAGAAGAGACTGCTTTGCCATAGGTATAGCCATAGGTATGTTACAAAAGTGACAGTTTATAGATTCTTCCCAATCCCTAATGGGGGATCCACGCCATATCAGAAAACACTCTTACAATAAATTAATCCCTGTGCCCAGTACATGTAGGCGTAGCTTGTCACCTCATCTATTCTCATCCCATATGAAATCATGTCTTATTTTAAAAGGGAGAACATTCATGTTGTGGTTTGACCTGGCAGGCAGCTAAACACCCCCCAGCCACTCGCTCAGTTCTCTGCACCCACCCTACCCCTCAATGGGATGGGGGAGAGAATTGGGGAAAAAAGTAAAATTTGTGAGTTGAGACAGAGAGTCTATTAGGAAAGGAAAGGAGGGGAAAAAAATCAGTAATAATAAATCAAATTATACACAACGCAATTGCTCACCACCCAGCAACCGATGCAGCTCAGTCTCTGAGCAGCAGCCCTTGGCCAGCTTTCCCCCTTGTTTATATACTAATGCATATAGGAGGCCATAGAGTGTGGAATATCCCTTTGGTCAGTTGGGGTCAGCTTTCCTGGCTCTGTCTCCTCTCAACTTCTTCTGCCACCCCAGCCTGCTTGCTGCTGGGGTGGGGTGAGAAGCCAAAAACACCTTTACTCTGTGTAAACACTGCTAAGCAAGAATGAAAACATCAGTGTATCATCAAAGTATTCTCATTCGAAATCCAAAACACAGCACTTTACCAGCTATGGAGAAGAAAATTAACTCTATCCTAGCTGAAACCACAAATACACACCAATATGAATTAAGTGGATGCTATGAAGACACAATATAAATTATTAAAATTTGATACTCAAATGAAAAGATCCTTTTTATGCTTCTAAGTAACCTGTGTGATTTTTCAAAAAATTTATAGCATAAATGGAAAACATCATATAAATTTATCCAGATTGATTCTGCTAAATAACCAACCTATATATATTAAACATACCATTATAAAAGGGAGGTGAGAACACCTTGTTGAATCATAGATGAAAGCTGTTTTTTAACATCACAACAAGAGAATTATGACCCATAAAAAAGATAAAGAAAATGTGTTTTAAAAGTGTTCTTTTACCCTTATCTGGGGAAAAAAAAAAAAAGTTCTATTTCCCTCTGAGGCAATTCAATTCTAAGATAGAAATCTTCAGAGATATAGCATCAAGCTATGATAGAGAGGTTAAGAATTCAGATTTAGTAATAAGAACATAGATTATTAAGACAAACAAGTTCCTGAAAATTCTTTTGAAGATTTTTGTATCATGGCATTCTCCTGCATACATTCTGTTTGCAGCATACCATATGCTTTTCATGGGTGTGTGACATATAAGTTCAAACTCTTTGCTAAAAAAATCTGGTATCTACTTTATTTGCTCTGAGGATGCTCCACGATGCAAGCCAAAGCATGGTAAATAGGGATGGTGATGGTGGGAGATCCATTTCAAAAGCTGACTCCTGTTTCAAAGACACTAGCCCAGACACACTCTAATCTTCTGATTCTGAGTTCTAATCAAAGGCATAAGCAGACATATTTCAGATTATGTGAGGGGAGTGTTCTACTCCTAATTAAAGGTAATACCTTTATTAAAATAGCCAAAACTGCTGTCTAGTTACATACTTTTGTGCAGTGATTTTCTGGACGTTACGTTTATCTGTGTTTACAGAGATTAAAGGAAAGACAGAAAGTACCACAGAATGACTAAATGAAGATCAGCAATTGTATGCTGTCCTCTCTTCAAAACTAAACCACTTCTGTTTAAAAGATTAGTTGACCATTTTTCCTACAGTGTGGAGATCCAACAAGTTTTACAACTGTTTACTTTCTACTGGTGTATCAGGTAAAACCACCACAGTGATTTCCCCAGAGAATCAGACCTAGTTCGCTTGGCTAGCTCCACTAAAAATCAATTGAAAAAATCTATTATTTTAAAAACAAATGTCTTGTTAACAGTTGTGCCAAGAAAACATATAAGCTCCTGTGAACTTTCCTTAGCAATGGGAATTAAGCTTTGTAAACCTGGACTTGTAAGTCATCTCTGTCCCAAAGATGAACAAGTAGTACATTACAGACACATTTTAAAGCTGAAAAACAGGTAATTCAGCCACACAATAAAGGAGAGAAAAAAACAAACAAGACAAAGCCAATGACAGTCACACTTCAATAAGGGGAAGCAGAGGTACTACCAGCACAGCTTCTAGCTCTTTGTGACAGGGATTGTCATGTCAGGCAGCAAGCATCATCCCTTTTAGCACACTTTGCATCAGAGTGGATGCATACTCCAACGGGCAAGATGCACTCCTTACCCTCCCAGCACCCCTTTGTGTTAATCAGTATTTCGTGGTGGAGAACATTTTCTGACTTCAGCCAGGGACCAGCTTTAACAGTCCCACAATTCTCACTCTACTGAGAAGTAAAAGGTGATGCTCCTTTTATCCCTGCAACATTCAGCACTGTAATTTATAGAAGGGAAGCTAGAAATTCATCTCCCTAAAGGTCTTTGATCTTCTCCATCCTCAGCTCATGTCACCCAAAAAGAGACTGAGAACATTCATGCTGATGACAAAACAGTCACATTTCTTTTTTTTTTTACTTTCTTTTGTTTTCGTCCTCTTTGCTTTGAGTGGGAAAAGCTCTGAAATTAATTCAATGACAGCATGTCTGTCTTTAGAAGTTCACAGTTAAGAGTGACGTGGAGCTTTTATTTGCATGCTTTTATCAGGGTCCACTTGAATGATGCTAACCTTGACTGGCTGCAATTAACAGGTCATAAAACTGAAACCCTTACAAGTATTGCATAAATTATCTTTTCTTCAAATTAGCTACCACTGAAATTGAAACTAGAAAAGGTGCAGGGGAAAGAGTGATGGGCTGGTTTGAGTGGATCATGAGGGCCACGGATCTGGGAACTTCCCTGTTTTTCTACCAAGGGAAGGAATTTTCCTTAGTCTAGGCTGATATGTTTCTGTAATTTAAACATAAGGGAGAGCAGTTAGAAATGTGCAAATTTCAACACATTATTTCTTATTCCATCTCTAAAATGCTTGGAAATATGCATTTTTTTTTAAATTTATTCAAGTAGGGGACTCAAATTCATTTTATTTGGATTATAGTCACAGATGCTCTTTAGAGCATCCAGGGCTTTCATACCTGTAGGTAGATTTGAACCAGCAAGAATACCTTTAACTTTTTCTTTTACTTCTTTCACTTGTGCTGAGACTGAGAAGGGGAGGGAGAAAAAAATTGGGCCAAAGTTTGCAATATTATTTGCAAATAATTAAGGTCCTTGCTCAGACTTTGGATGCTGGTTGTCACAAAGCAGTGGTAGTTCAATATCGCTTTCTAGATAAGGAGGAATGGGACTTTCACGTGAAACAAGCAAGGTGAGAGATTCCTCTGCTGTGCTTAAGCTTCATCTCTTCAGATTTTAGCACTACTTTAGCTGTTTCTGGAGATGCAGCACCCAAGCTGCTTATTCAAGTTCCAGCAAGCTGCACACTCACACCCACAAATGCAAGCTGCCTCAGGGCACTCATTGCTGCTGTTTGTCACCTTTAATGATACAGCCACAAGGCCCTCACAAAAATGGTGGAATTTTGCACCATGAAGCATCATGTATAAAATGCAACAGTCCTGAAAAATCATAAAGGTTCTACAGCAGAAGTTTGGTGTTCTTAAAATGAGAGTGCTACATTTGTAAATCTGTGCTGTCATTTTCTGACAGCAATGATAAGTGACAACTCCCCATGTAACTGGCGGGGGGCGGGGGGCGGGGGGAACAAACTAAGAAGAAATTAGTAAAAAGTATATTTTCCAAATCATGTACTAAATCCTTAAAAAAACCCTTCATTCAGTGTTTGTATTAATCATAGTACACCAGTGGCATCCAGAATGTGTGGCAGAACAAAAATGCACAGAGAGCAGACTTCGCTTGGCTTAGAACAAACAATAATGCACCACTTATGCAGGCAGTGTTAATGCTCTCACAAAGACAAAATGATGCAATTCACTGCTAAAAGTTGTCTTGTCATTACTAAAAGAAAAAGGCTAATTTCAATCTGTGCTCCATTAATTGCACAAATCAGTGAGTGATAGAGATGAAAACATAGTTATACATATTTAAGTTACACTTGAAGGTTTCTCTAAATGAACATATGCAAATGCTTGAAGCCCAGGGGCAACTCTTTCTTTCACTCAGGACATTTACTTAGTTTTCCAAGCTAATATTTAATCTAGTATTCAGTAAAACATCATTAATTACTTTCATAAATTCCTAACATCCTGTGAGATGTCTTTTCCCTCTGAGCTGCAAAACAGAAACTTCAAATGCCTTCCTCAAGGAAGTGCAACAATTTTCACTCTCCAGTGCTTTTACTTGTAAGAAAAGATAATTTTTAGTTTTCATCTTATTGCTGAATGGTGATCTTTGTAGTTTTAAAGAAAACTAAAATATTATATTTTGGTAGGAAGAATTTTGGGGCAGCAAGGAATAAGGGGACTACAACACAGTTAAAAAAACTGGTGTGGTCTGTAAGAGTAATTTGACAACAAGGAAGAGAGATAGCTATAGTGAAGGACTCAAAAGGGTCGCTACCTCACCCACAGTTTCTTCAAGGCAATTTGTAAGAAACTGCAGAAGGCAGTTACAGCAAAATCTTATATATAACACCTGTAAAATTAGTGTTAGGATCCATTAATTTCCTAGTCCTTCTAGATACTTTTATTATTTGTACACAGACACACAGTTTTATAACACAAATGGAAAACTTCTAGGAAATCCACTGCCTTAATTCCCAATGGGACTGTCAACACAGCAGCCGAAATAACATTTGTGCTCAAACTACAGCACTCATACTATATAACTCCCATTACATCACACACACAAAACAGATGAATGAAAGTTTCTAATATCTAACCACTTTATAGCTGTTATTTTATATATGTTTATCATGTCAATCACCAATTTTCTCTCTCACATCAACAGTTCAAGTATTTTCAAGTATTTCAAGTACTGTCTTCTAGAAAAGTTTTCTCTGGTACTAGCAATTGTATATGAGTCACAATCCTCCCCACAGCTGCTCTTCTGATCTGACCTCAAGCATTTGATTACAGTAGCAGCCCTGCAATGTGCCAGGAGAAACAAGAAAAAAAAACCCCAAAACGCTAAGAAGTGTGGCAGCATCTGCACAGCTAGTGTCTAGACTGAACCACAATATAGTGTGGTGCCGTTTTAATGGATGATGCTCCTCTGCTACACAGAGCCCTTTTCTTCCCCTTCTCTTGACTTTTGTATTTATATTCCTGTTTGTTTAAATTAGACATAAAATCGGGTCCCACATGAAACAAGAACTCTACAAGAATATTGCAGAATACCTGCATAAGTAATTTCTTTTATTGATTTAAACCCTTAAGGTCTATTTAATGGATTTTAAAAAGAAAAAGAAAAAAAACATCTAAATAGGGCAGACTGCCCTAGCACCAGTCAATGTAATTTAACACAAATCCATAGAAGAGGATTGATCTTCCTGAGCTTATCTCTAATATGGTTTACAAATAGTGACTCTTAGTGTGTTAACTTAGGCCCTCTTTGCTCTGAAAAATATTTTTATACCTACTTTCATACCAGATGGGCACCCAAGTACTTTATAAAAGATGACAGAAAAAATACATTATATAAAGCTGAGAAGAGGCAAACTAATATCAAAACCAGAAAAAGATGTAATGAATTTGGCTGAACCAATCTCATATTTCATGACCTCATCATGCAGAAGCTGCCTATCTATTTCAGAACAAGTGATAAATATTAAAATGAAAATTTTTTTTGCATGTCTTATCAAAAGCTTCCAATATCAATTGTTTTCACAAATGTTTTCTCCTGCAAGCAGTGAATGCCTCTTCATCAATCTTTTATCAAAAGCAATCTTGTTCTGATTTCAGTCTTATCAGAGAAAGTTCTCTCTCTCCTTTGTTGTTCTTTTTTTTTTCCCTTTCTTGGCAGAAGGTACATGAATATCATTTTATACATGACTGTGGCTGCATCTCCATCAATCAGGAAATAAAAAGTAAGTGTGAAGGATATATCATGACCCTGCAGAGTTCCAAACAGTAGAAACATATCTGCCTGATAGTGAGAAAGTGGGAAAGCAAGTGTGCACATGTACCTGAATGTGCAAATATTCCTTTTTGCAAGGGATTCTTGCATTTCCAAATATTTCTAAACAGAGAAAATTAAGATTCAACAAAGGACTTGACTTCCAGAAATCTTCCTGACATGTCCATTGAGGCTGAAAGAGAATATTCAATATCAAAACACCGATATAACACAGAGCTTGGACTTTCAGCCCCCAGATTGGGGTCTGTGGTGGGAAGCTGAGCAGGGAGAGGCCACGAGCTGCCCTGTGCCAGTCTCAGCTGAGCCCAGACCCACCCTGGACTGGGTGACAGCAACACACAGAGTGCCAAAACTGCAGTCAGGCAGGTTAGCTGGCAGCAGCCCAGCTCCAGCCTACTTATGAATTACCTGCAGGCATCGGGGTGAAGAAGATGCGCACGGAGACTGATGGCTGGAGGCACATGACTGAGGAGACAGAGGCAGATGAGCTGCCGAAGGTGCTGTGGAGGAAACACAGCCAGAGGCATTCTTTGAAGGAAGGTCCCCATGCCAAAAGGGGTTGTTCACAGGGAATTTCAGCCCACAGGGGCAAGCCATACCAGGGTAGGGAGAGCCCTGAGGAACTGCAGCTCATGAGCCCCCCTCACTGTGGAGGAACACCTGTGAAGGTCTGAAACCCACAGGTGAACCTTGTCAAGCAGGGCCACAAAGGACAGACAAAGGCAAACCAGAAAGGAGTGTCAGACACAAACCATTATGTATTTTACTCCAATCACCCGTGCTGCCCATTACCTCACCAATGAGACTGTGAGGGACTGACCATAACCAGCAGTGAAAGCAAGGGGTCTTCAGATTAGGAAGGGGAAGACAAGATTTTTATATATGTTTTCTTTTTTTTGATTCAATGCTCAACTTGGTATTCCCAAGTTTTAGTTAACTGACAATAAATGAAATCTAGCAGATATTCCAAGTCCATAATATCTGGCCTGCAAGACTTGCTTGATCTCCTTGATCCCATAATGCATTGAGAACTATTCAGTCTGAAGGCTCTTTTTAAACGTCACCAAGGACTGTGGGGGAAGAAAACATTCTGAACAAATACCATATGTTTTCTGTTCCTAAAGCTGGCCAGCAACCAAGGTTTCAATATACCTGAACAAGATCTTCAGTTTGTACAAATCAATGTCATTCCAAAAGTCTGACAGCGCACGGAGGCCAATGCACAGTGACAGAGCACCAGAGCAGACTGAGCTGCTGCAGTGACAAAAGGTTGAATATATAATGACATCCATAGGAGAGACAAAGAGGCTGCAAAATTCCCATTTTTGACTCTTCAGGGGAAAAAACCACAATAATAATAAATAAAACCACTTTAAGAGAAAAGAGAAGAACGTTATGAATGAAATTAAGGTCTTGGGCAAATGACTGGAGCCTTGTGCTCCCTGCACAAGTGCTATGCATGTGTTTGCTTTATAAATATGCATCAGGCTTTTCCTGCCACTCACAGAAAGAATCCTGTCTTGAATATCCCAGACAGGAGAGAACTAAGGAGACAAAGAGCTTCCTTTAGATAAATCCATAAATGAAATTTATAGCTGTAGAGGCAGACTATAGTTAAACTGCTCCAACCAGGTTCTCAGCTCCTGGGCTGTTAAGGACAGGATCATCACAGATCCCCACTTTGTGATGTAAAGACTCCTTCCCATTATGCTATTTAAATTTATCTCTAATGTTTTGTTGTTTTGCTTTTTTTAAACTATTCCTGTATCTGACAGGATGCCTACAAGATAGATTGGCAGATTTGCTAAAGACTTTCCTTCCTGGGAAAGGTGTTAGTAATGCAAAAGAAGGAAAAATTCTCTTTGTAGAGAAAGCTTAAGTATGACATATGCAAACATTTAACATTTTCATCATGTTCCTGATGAAAAGAGGCAAAATTTTGCAAACTGGAGACTGGAGAGAAAGTGCATACAATGCTTTCTCATCTGGAAGTTACCAGTAGCTACCAGGTTAAGGCTCAAGCTAAAGTTTTCCACAATTTACTCCTAATGCAAATCTCTCAAAATGTCTTTCCTTTTGACTTTCTCCTCTAACATGGCCTCAGTAGCAGATTTTGCAACTAATAATGAAGGTCTCAAAGATCTGAGCCATGAAAGTAAATATGCTAATCTTTTAAGAAACTAATAACTGTAGTCAACATGCAGAGAAGCAGATTAGTCAGTAAAACACTATTCTGTTTTTCTGCTGACAGTAAATGAAAGAAAACTTATTTCATATAATATTTCATTTCAAATCACATTAAGAATTTAGAAGATGCATTTATATAATGATCCTTAAATTACTGCAAGATCCAAAATTGCAATGCCTCGTTCTTAAGAAGATTTTAGTGTTTTCAACTAGTACTAGAAAGATAGTCTCTGATTTTATACAAAACAGATGGAATGGTAGAGCCTATTGATATTATCTTGAGGTTTGTAAATGAGAATTGTCATGGTAAATATGCTTTGCAATATTGAAAGGCATGATGACATCTTTTCCTAAGAAGGGAGAAAATTTGCTAAATTCCTGTAATTTTTGAATGTTAATATTTTTGAATGTAATATACAGAGGAGAGTAATTGTGCTGTGGTGAAGAACACTTCAGCAAATTTTTGTCATGCTTTGTTTCAGCTTGATTTTTTCAAACAATCTTGAGTTTGAGTTTTCAAACAATCTTGAGCTTACAAATACATATAAAATCCTTAGAATATACACTACAAATGTGCATCATAAATATGTGGCATTAATATAATTTGCAATAATAATTTCTGAACTTGGGGAGAAACTAAAAATGAAGATTCCAGTTACTTGCTGTAAAAACTTAATAAATAAATTCCTATTAGACCTTAATTTATTTGTTTTGAGGGGTTTATTATTTTTTTTCCCCCACAGGGATGAGGTACAAAACATACAAAAGCATTTAATGAAAATGCCCTATAGGCTAAGGGTTTATTGTGGCAGTTTCCCAATATCAGTCATTATTTCACTCTGGTTTACATATTTCATAATAGAATGCTACATTGTAAGTATGTGGAATCAATTTTTTTTTTTCCCAGCAGAATTCTGTGTAAGGGTCAATGTTCAGGGAAAAATCTTAGTTTAAAGAATTCAGGCCCTTGTAAGCATGCGACTAAAGAAAAATGCAGTGTTTTTACCTCATTAGAAATACTTCTGATGATAATGAACTGGGTGGTGATGGTACAAAAGTTCAGTAACTGGCACAGGATATGGGACTATGAATGTGAGAAAAAGGCTGAGAGCTTAATGATACATGAAATTCAATAAACAAGTTGTCAGACAAGGACAACGGGATTTGAAGAAAAAGCCTGGGCAAATGGCCACCGGGTGAGATTCAACAAGTAGACACGGACTAGACACCAAATGAGAGAAAAGGGAGAGTGATTCCAAAGTCAGACTGAAAAAGAAATGAGAGAAATTGTCATGAGCAAAGAAAATAAAGTTAAAGGCCACTAGAGCACATTTCTTTCTTTAAACCACAATGGTGCTTGGAACGTGCAATCTCTGCTGTTAGAAAATATAAATGAAACTAGATGGCAAAGTGCTTCTTAAGTACTTCACTTCCTCTCTGAGTTTGACCAGAGATGATTATAACATAGCGCAAACATTGGTTACCCTGTTGTTTGATATGACAAAGGTCTGCGGGATGTATTAGTGATTTCAAATCTGTTACTGATTTCCAACAGTTTTTTGTTTCCAATTTTCAAGCCCAGTAAAGACTTCAATTATTGACATAATAAATTACTTTTCTTTTTTTTTCCCCCCTACAGGATCTCTGCTTCATTCAGTGACAGAACCATCTGTGAGACTGTGATGGAAGGTCTTGTTCAAAAGATGAGAGAACTATCTTTTGTTTCCATAAATAGAAGGGGATTGAGCAAACAAATGTATGAACTCCCAAAGCGCTCTTAAGAAAAAGACTAAAGAATGCTTCCTTAAAAAGACGTGTGTTGGTAAGCAAGATAAGTTATGCTTCAGAGGTGTTCTTTAATTAGTTGTTTCAAATTTGCTGTACATTTATCTTGAAACATAAACAATAAATGTTTGGGCAATAAAGAAATCTTGGACAATAAATAAATCTTGGAAGTTAAATTATTGTGAAAAAAGTTGGAAACAAATTGAGAGCCTACCTTTATAAAATCCTGACTATTCCGTTCACAACAGGAGTCTGGCTGTGTCATTAAAGGTTATATCACAAACCATGTGGACCACTGATAAGAAAATGTAAAAATCTATTTTTTCCTCCAATCCCTACCAGGTTATAGTATATTCTTCTGTTCTTTCTTTATTTCAAGACAAATGCATCTTGACAGAAATTATGTCTTCTTTTCTTTTTGCATTACTTGGCTGTCCCTTAATGAGAACAGACAGGCTAGGGTGTTTTTAATGCTCTATGAAGGACAGCAAAAAATAGCTCATCTAGGAGAATGGCTATGATGGACACATTCCTGCTTGTTTTTAAAAGTGATTAAGACAATAGCAATTTCAAGTTCATCTGTTTTGTGCAGAGGTCTGAAAAAAATAGATCGTTTGAAAGATTTTGCCAGACATAAGAAAAAGCTGGAATTTGCTGCATCATAATTATCTGAGCTATATTATTTATTCGCTAGATGGTCATCTTTAGAAGGATGTTCCTTTTACAGGGCCTCAGCTGTTACCAGATTGGTATGGAACTGGACACAGATGAACGTACAAATTGTCATCACAAACTTCATTAGCAGCTAAGATGGTCATATGTCCATATATCCAGAGTAAACCAAAGAGGCAAGGTGCAGTTGGCTCAATCCATCATGGGAAAATGCAGAATGTTACAAAATTAAAATTTGGTTCTGAACTATCTGTAGTCATCTCAGAACAAAGTCTAAGTAGTTAAATGACAGCACTTTGTGTTATAATGGCTGGGTGTCTTAATATTTTATGTCAAGCATAAAATATTGTTAGTTTTCTCATTGTGACACCATGCTCCACAATGTAAAGCTTTTATGTATATTTTTATGGCTTTTCCCAAACTTAAGACATCTTATAGGATAATCTACAATCAGTTAATAAATACTAAATAAACAAAACAAACTTTGAAGATTAAAGGGTGCGAGGCCTCCTGGTTTGGGGTTTTTTTTTTTTTTAATAACGATCTAGCTCTTGTGCTGAAGTATAATATATAACACAGTTCAGAAATACAAAATCAAGTCTGGTAAATCCCAGAGCTACTGGACACTACTTAAAGTTAAGAGAGCTTGGGGGATTTATGCAAACGCTTCCTGGGATGGAGAAGAGAACTGAAAGGAGAATACAGGAGGGAATAGGGCAGAATTTCAGAATATTCTGTAAGGGAATGTCAGCTTCATTGTGTCTGCCCTTGGAAGCTCAAAGGGACAGTTTTGAATGTCATACCCGGGCATAAGCCCTTCCTCTAGCCCAAACCTTATCGTGTCCACAGCACAGGAATGCATCCTTGTGTTGAGGATCCAGGACTTCAGCCCAGGGATGAGCTGACGTGTTCTGGATGCCTGTCTGCACACTCATCACATGACAAGCTGCCCTCGCCACACAGACTTACAGCACCGTAAAAGACATTTGATTTTATGGTAACATCAGCTGAGCTGGCCATTCTTCCTTACATGCATGCCTCTACAGAGCCTGCAGTCATCTCAGAACAAAGTCTAAATACCTCTTGGAGCTGAACACGGCGTGCCCTGTTTCTAGTTCATTCAGAAAAGTGGAAAAAGGTTAAGCAGCAGGTCAGATTTAGCCAGCAAACATCCACCCCTCTACCAACACACATCACTTAATATCTCCTGGTCATTTTCTAGGTATTGTGATCCGATCTGGGGCACAAAAGTTGGGTCTGTTGCACGGATGTTTGCAGGCACTAATTCCTCCTGTTCCAGCCCTCCCCTACATATGCCTTTTGCCTATGACTTGCCTAAAGCAAATATTATTTCAGATTGGAATCAAGACACTTCAACATAAGGGATCCTATCTGTTTTTTTCATATCTTGGTTTATAAAATTGCAGCTAATAACATTTATTACCCTTTTTTTTTTTTCCTCCCTGATGCAAGTTTTTTTTTTCTATTTCAAGGACATATAAGGCAAAACGATCTTATTTTCAGATTTTAAAACATATTACTCTACCTAGAGAGATCTAGTAAAAAGAAAGTTCTTAGCTCAAGATGTGACCACTTCTTTCAGCAGAAATGAAAAAGAGTTAATTAATCCTAAAGTTGCATTTGCAACTTTCAGCAATAACAAAATAGTACATGGCTGACTTGGTATACAGAGGGAGGGAGAAGGACCAAACAAGCCTGAAAAACACTTAAGAAAAGGCTTTTCATTATAATCTAAGCTGGAAAAAAATGTGAGAAGGTTGCTAGAGGCATTTCCATTGGCTGACTTATCTTTTAGATATTAGCATGAAGACCTGTTGAAGTCTTCAGTTATCTGAGTGAGCAATTATCTAAATTTTACACACAAAATTTTTGACCCAGCAAAGAAAGATGCACAACTAGGATAAACATGCATTTATGCATACTTCAGATTTTCTTAAAATAGCGTTGCTGTCTTCCTGTTCACACAATTCTGTTTATTGACTTAAATATATTACACAGAGCATACAAAGTCTAAGCAGGGAAAAGTCATTCTGGATCACTTTTTTTGCTAGGAAGGAAAGTGATGGCATTGAAGAAATTCTTTAGTTCAATGGTAACTTCGATGCTCATTTTTGGCAGTACTTGAATCCAAGGAACAGATTTGTTGAAAGAACACTGCATTTTTTTAAATAAGAAAGGTTTAAAGAGTTATGAATTCTTGTGCATGGAGGAAAAGAAGATAGACTATTAAGAGATAGTAATGAACATTCAAGAAATCATAAATAGATGTTACAAATAGTTGGTATAGGTATTAAAAACCAGGAAAATTCACAAAGATCATTGAAACCGTTTCATAAGAAAATGCAGTAAAAGATAAGGACTAAAAGCTTTATAGCATGTAGTGTAAAGAGGAAATGAGGGGACAAAGTAGAAAGAGCTATGACTACATGGAAACCCAGAAAGTCCACAGATGTGCTATAAAATCACTACTTTGAAGGTCATGACATGGCCTTTTCATTATTTCAGGGCTTCTGACGTAACAAGCTGCCAAAATTTTATAATTTATGCCACAGAGATAAAGGGCAGAAGTTATGCGTCAGCAGATGTTGAGGCTGAGCCATGTGCAGTGTGGATGCACCCAGGCTGGTGCCATGACACATTGGCATCGTGGGTCTGGGTGAATTCCCACCAGCTGACCCTGGGCCCAACACCTACTCCTCTCCAGAAACAGCATAGCTCTACCCAGTCCCATACTTATGTAAACGTAAAAATTCTTCTCCTCTTTGGAAATGACATTCCCACTCTTCTTTTCCTCTTTGGAAATGACATTCCCACTCTTCTTTAATTCACAGAAGAATGGCTCACCTGCTTCCCATGTATTTTTTCACTGATGAAGAACTGAATTTTGCCTTCTTTCTTCATTCCTGGTTATAATATATAGCATCACATAAAATGTGCGTAACTTGCTGACCTTTTTAGAGCTTTTCAGTGTGCATCTGTATTTTAGGCACGCTGAAGTTTGTTGATAAGCATACCTAAAGGTCTGTGCAAGTGTAGCACTAGCCAAGTTTTCCCCTCCATCTGACTTTGTCTCTCTGTTTTTTGAGGAAGTAAAACACTTCCTTCTTAGTCAGTGTTTTCAGTTTTTTTCTTATGCTTCAAGCCTGTTTATCCAATGCTCTGCATGTTCCAGTACAGGATCCACAAAGAGGAATGTAATTTAATGTGAATATTTGTTGATGAAGATAAACAGGATACTCGTACTTCTACCTACCAAATGTCACTGCAACACAGACAATGTAAGTTAGTACTGGTACGAGTTGAAATAACTTCTTCATACATTTATTTGTAGAAATACAGGCACCTAAGAGCTCTATGAACCTTTCCAGTTTCCAGTGTAAATCAAATACCTAAATGTTTAATCAACTGCTCAAGAAAAATCAAGTAAATTTATAGCACCAGCAGAGGAGTGTTCGATGCCTGGACCAATTAATAGGTTTCTCTCAGCTATACCAGTGACATACATTATTTTTTATTTTAATATATTATTGCTCTCATTTATAATCAGACTAAATATAACTGAATACAATATGAAGACACTAGATCAAAATGTACTTCCCCTTCATAAATTCTTATACCAAATTGTGCTGGCAAATATATCAGACAGGGGATTCCTGAAATAGAGTATTGAAAATGATTGGCCAAAGTATCCAATTTCTCAGTCAAATCTGCTCTGAAAACGACATAATCATGAAGAGGATATAAGGAAGTAATTTCTATTTCCACATCTGTGTTCTATTCCAGAATCAAACAATTTATAGAATTTTATGGAATAATTCATATTTGGGTTTTTGTTGAAATAAAATAGAATTTGGAATATATTGCATATATTATTCATAATAATTTTAGACCTTTTATACATATACAGATACTTCATAGGTGCATGTTGCTATCTCTGCAATCTAGTGAGGGTTTAGTATTAAACAAAAATTACCTTGATGTCTCTCTTGACTTCTGATCTAATATATTTGAAAACCGCTGTGCCCAAAGATAAGTGAGAGGAGATTTTTCAGCTGCACACACTGAAAAGTTAATTAGTAAATATTGTCAAATGAATATATCTGTCATGCAGTAGCAAACTAGTATGGATTTCAGCTGTTCTGAGTGTTTATCACAGGCTTTCATAGTCAGGAGAAATAATCACTTTGTTTAAAATACGCTCTTTTGTTCAATGATGAAATTACAACAGAACTTGACAAGAAATGGGCAAAAAAAAATAAGGAAATAGCACTTTACATTGATGCAAAAAGTAATGAGAGATGACCAAGATATAAAATGAAATTTATTTCATTGGGAAATAAGTAGTGTTTTAAGATGCATTCTGAAATAAAAAAATTAATTTGAAGAGTGGCATAACCCACTGCTAGAGACAGAAAAAATATTGATAATGCAAAAGGAGTGCACAGAATATTTTTACTCTCCATATGTAGAGAGGAATGAAAGAGAGTAACTGTATCATATAAGGATGAAGAAGCAGTTTCCATCCTAACAGCATCTAGGGAGGATGTTGACACATCTATAAGCAGTTTTAAGCCAAAAGACTTGGGTACTCTAGGTTCAAGGATTCTAACAAACCAGATAGGGAAGACCTCTGACTTCCTTATTTTAATTCGTACTTAAGTGTGAGACACTGTTTTGTAATAGTGGAAATCAGCATGATAACCTCCATGTTCCAGCATAGGAGAGGCATCTGGATGTAAATATGGGAAAAAGAAAAGCAAAACTATACAAATAATGCACTTTAATTTAAAGCTTTACAAATATATGTATTATCCTTTTGAGTCAATGAGACTGTATGGAATGGTAGATCTTGCTAAACAAGGCATAAATCTTAGCAACAGAAAGACAGAGAAAGCCAATGGTTCTTACAATAACTGGTTCCACGTCCTAAGAGACGCTTTGTAAAGACATTAGCATCCAGACTGTAAAAATGAAAGACTTCTGTAAATGTTACTCACACTATGTTTACACTAGTATTTTCTTCAGAGTCTTTTATGGAATTGTCAACACTTGCTGAATGCCTGATAATCCAAATCTTCCAAAACAGGTCTACAGAAATTCCTGCTAAGGTGTTAAAGAGAAAAGATACAAATGCCATCACAATTTGATGAAATTGACTTGACAAGAAGCAATTTTTAAATGAAAGATTGCTTCTTAACATGGAATATAAGTGCACCTGCTATATACATGAGCAACAAAAGCTTGTGTAACCTTTTGCAGTATCACAGATCTTTCTTAATAAAGCCAGAAACACTTTAATATTTTCTAATTTCCCATAATGCTGGCAATTACCATTAAAAATTAAATAGGTAGATGCCTCTATAAAAGTGTCAGAGTTTGATGCTTTACAGTCAGTGCTGCACAGCCCTGCTTTTCTTCATGACGGAAAGCAATTACCATTCTGTTGATCTCTCAGTATAACCAAACTCTTGTAATTTGTTTTGGTAGTGCTAACAACCCAAATCACATGAATCATAGCCCTAATTTTCTGAATGATCAGCCCAACATAATATCAGGGGGAACTCTTAGTAACAGACGCCTATGAGTCCTCTCAACCCACCCTCTCTAACACAGCTGTGGTCCTGTCAGGACTCCATCCTGAGCACGTACAAAGAAGAAACCAGAAAAAAAATGAACCTGACAATAAAAGGAGTAATTTTTGCTGGATTACGGTGTTACACAAGACCAGAGAGGAGTTCCACATGTTTGGGAGGTGAGCACTGGGAGCTAGTGGCTTCAAGCAGGGAAAACGGGGGAAACAGGGTGAAGGGAATTGGCTGGGTCCCAGCTGGTCACAACGAGCTAGACTGGCTCAGCCAAGCATTGAACTGCTGTTTCTTACACACTGCTATCTAGCTTTCTCTTTCTCACACTCATGCAACCTACCAAGCTACCTCTCTCGAGTTTGTAAATAGGCAACTTGTGATCTGCCTGGCTTGGCTTCTGCTCGGACCAGCCATGGTATTTGGTCACTGCACTGGAGAGGAATATTTTACCAAACTCACCAAAGAAAAGAGCCATATGTAGTTTCTTCCATTAAACTACATACTGGTGCTTAATACACACATAACCTCTAACTAGTTTTACAATTGTGTATAGATCAGAGAACAATCTGATGGGAGCAATAAAGCCATTGCTCGCCTGAGCTCTTGAAACTGGCATCTATTAACCACTGCTCTTTAAACCAGTATCTGTTGACCACTACTCCCTGACAGAATAAACAGGATAGAAATAGAATGTCTCCTATTTGAGATACATCTGTGATTGTTCTGTTAGCTGTATTTCAATCAGAGAATTAATAAAAAGCTATTACAAAAATAAAATCAAAAGATTTTTCAATATCACATGATATGCAATTATCTTAAATTGGGGGTATAAACTAGGGTCTGCTTATAAATTATAAGAGTAACTTACAAGTATTATAAGTAACTTACAGATGACATCACAACAAAGAAACAAGAATAATATAATTCTGGAACTTAATTTTCTTAAGACTTCCCCTGTATGAGAAACCATAGTAATATTTTTGTCCCTATCAACATTGGACTGATTAGACAGGACCCATATCTTTATTTTCTACTTCCTGACTCATTCGGCATCACCTACCCTCTACCCCAAAACTTTTAACTGTTTTCTTGGAATTAAATAAGTTGGATATTTTGTGTAAGAGCAACATATAAATAGATCTTTGTATATAGAAAACACTTCTACACTCCTGGAATAATCCCTGATATTTGCACTCAGCCTGATTCAGCAGCAGGAGACAACACCTACCCTCAATTTGCTCCCCATATACATAATTATTCTAACAGAGTGATTTAACACTGTGAGACAAAATGATCCCAAGGGTTTTCTCTAGCTGGGAGTCTCCAAGCCCCTGTAACAGAGCAGAAGGCCCTGACTGTACCGCATGTGTTTTTATTTACTGTGTATGTTCTTACTGATGGCCTAATAAGCAAGTAAGTCTCCCTCCTAAGCTCCATCCATGCAGTCACAGCTATATAAGTTGTCCCACACAAAACAATTTAAAGCAGGTACCTCCCTGACTAAACTGCAACCATTCCCTAACATCTATGGACACAATTTAACTAGGAAATCACAGGCTGTTCTACCTCTTTAACATGACGGGATCCTCTGCTTTATGTCTCTTTAGTTTAACGCAGAGACAACTCAGCTGCTCCAGAACCAAGCATGGTGGAAGATAGATGATAGGGTAAAATTTCAAAGTAATAAAACCCAAAAAACCCGAACCAAAACACTAGAAAGAAAGCTAGGAGCTTACCTCCTGATTTTGAATTTCTGTTTCACATTTTCTTCATCCTTTCCACAATGTTATGGTAGGAAATACCTTACATATCTTTCTTTTAGGCTGCAGTGCCCTTGCCACAATGGGATCCTGAACAGTGCTGACTAAAAAAACCACATAACTCTACAGAGAACTATATAAATCACTCTTCACATACTGTAAACATTATGGAACTATTCATCCTTATGAATTCAGGGGACATCTGACAGAAAAGCCAAAGAGCAGGCTGAGAGGGGCTTAGAGTCTCTCCTGTCCTTGGGTCTCAAAGACACTGATTATGAGTCATGCAAAGATAAGAGACATCCAACTGTGTGTGGTCTCACTGGGAGAATTGCTGGGCTGTCTAAAGTCAGAATACACAAACACTATATGTACAGATCATTTCTCTTCACCATCAAAACACTGTGAAACCTGACCTGTAATCTGGCAACTGCTGTGACAGACTCAGCATGTCAGTGGAAAAAAAAAAGGATAAAACCTAATCTAGCTGAAAATACAGAGAACTAAAGTCAACAGAGCACAATTATTCTATCTAGAACTCAGGCAAGGTGTGGAAACAGTTCTCAAATATGTCAAAAAAATCTTAATCATCATACCTATCAGATTGCCTCTTTTCTGTCTGCTTGAATCAAAAGCCGACGTCAGTTGAAGGCTGAACAACTACATAAATTAGGATTACAGCATACATTGCAAAAAAGCAAAACCCTGCCTCCAATATGACTGAAGTTCAATTCAATCTTTCACTGAGACCTGCAAGAACCTGCAAGAAGTGAACATGTTTTGGTTCTCATTCCCAGGACACACTAAAGTGAACCTTAAATTATTATTTTGGTGTCCATGATAGTCTGTTTCCTCAACATCAGCATGAAACATTGTTATGACTCTAAGATGTCAAATTTCATAGCCTTTTTAATTTTAGCCTATTTCACAGCACATCTATGGAAGGCAGGAATGTTTTAGAAATCACAGTGTTTAATTTCACAGTGATCATCCAGTGCAATTTCAACCATGCTTCTAAGGAAAATTCCAGTCTATGAAAACATTGACTCCCAGGATGTACATCATACCAACTGATAGAGAGAAAATGATATTTCACTCAACCCTCAGCTCCTTTGTTGTCTCCCCACTTCACACTTAACCCCCACAGAAAAAAACCAAATTCCTCCACATGCCCACTTGCCTGGGCAAACAAGCGGACAAATTTACAAGTTTTTTTTAATGTTATGGCCATGAACCCATCATTTAAGAAAAGAACTTTGAAATATCTTTATGTTCATTTCTAAAACAAAAGTCTAATAAAAACTTGTGAATTTGGTCTGTGAGACAAACCACCATCTGGAGCTCACTGAGATAAAAAGAGAGAAAACTTCCTTTCATCAAGGGTCATACTGAGGGTCACAGTGAAGTGCTAGCAATAATCTGTTGCTTCAGAGACTGCCTTAAAATCTTACACTCTTTGCAAAAGAAAAATAAAGACCTATATATTATCTGCCTGGTGATACTGCAGATTAGAAGAAATATTTATTATAAGTCTTTTACGGAAGCATTAGCAGAATTCAGATGGTTTTATAATTCCTTTGAGGAAACAACAACACCAAACTGGGAAATATAAGTCAAATATAATTAAACAAATAATATTTTGATATGCTGTTATGAGATACTACCCAAAGGCAAATTCTAAAGTTGTCCTTTTATTAATTGCCTAAGGATTAAAAATATTAATGATACTTACAATGACGTACACCTTTTACATTATGCAAATCTTAGACCTCAGCTTTAATCGCCTACTTAACAGTGAGAATTGTTCTTGCCTGAGGTCCCTACTACTCAAACTTCAAGAGATTAAAAATTGCTCTCCAAACCATATAACTTTTCTTTGATATAAAACAAGCTAAGCCTTTACAAAAAGGAAAAATGGCAGTAAGGAACTTGAAAAATAACCATGTTCCTCTGCTAATAAATGCTCTCATTTGAGACATCAGCTATTTTCTCTATGGCATTAGATTCAGAAACTGTGACTGTGGAGCTCTGCTGAAGCCCAGCAGTCTGTCAGGTAAGCAGAGACTTCTGTGTACATAAGCACATTTGTAAGGATAGCAAAAGAAGTGCCCCAATTCACAGAAAATTCAGAGGTTTCATTTAAGCCATAGATGTGCCCATCTATTTCTGCTTTGCCCAAGACCCTCATTAAACCAATGGTGGTTTGCCCAAGAACCTCATTAAACCAATGTGGGATAACACAGGGCAGACCAGCACCTTCTTCGTACTTTGGCAGGCTACCCTTAAACTGGAAGATGCTACCTTCATCTACTGTTTAAGGCTAAGAAAAGGCTTGCTTGGAACTGAAGGCTGAGGTAGGTTATTGTGTAAGAAATGTTTTTCCCTTTGAAGTTGAAGGAAGCAAACCAAAAGATATTTCATAAATTAAGTCCCAGGAAAACAGTATGATTTTTCAGTAGTTTTTCCAAAAATGAACTCTCTTTTATCCACAAATTCTATTTTACAACGTATTTTGTGAATCAGCACACTGTACACTGAAAAATGAATAAATGTTGGTCCTAACTGGTTTGAAACTGGATCAAAAGTGCTGAGAATCTGATGAAAACCAGACAAGAATAATTTATAGTTTTATTCATTTTGGAATGTGTCTGAATACTGATTTTTTTTTTTTTTGCAAACTCTGTATGTTGTGGGGCCAGAAGACACAAAGAGTCATGATGTAATGGGAAAGTTAGGTAACAAAGACAGAGTAGTTCTGAAAATTATGATCACTTGTGGGATTTCACACCATAGAAATAACACCTCCAGAGATTAAAACACTCAATAAAGAAACAATTCTGATCTTGTTGAGGGAGAGAGCAAGTTCAGCAGACAGAGAAGTTCATTGAATTAAGCACAGCACTGAGAGTAAAGTATCTTCAATTTCCCTGTACATCTGAACTGTAAGCATCTATTACAAGGTTGTCTGTAGTCAAGGAAAAGTAGCTGGCATCCATGGCTCTGACTGGTGCTTGGCTGGCCTCAAAATCACAGCTTATACATACCTCTCTGTTTAGGCTCTCCTTGGAGAATGAACTCTCAAGGGGTCTACAGTCCCTTTTTTGATCAGTCGAGCATCTTGCATGCTCTGTCCTCTAAACAGTCCAGAAACCTCGTATTTCAGTTTTAAAATTGGAATGGTCCAAACTGAACCACTGACTTTTGTAAAGAACTCTCCTCATCTTACCAATCCACTTTACAGAATGGTTTCAGAAGCAATTGCACAGCTACAGCTGATTAGGAGGTTAGTGAGAGCAGGATTTCTTAGACACATCATACCGACTGTGTGTCACAAGCGAAGCTGTCAGTCTCTAAACCACTCAGGTATCTGCTTTCCTTAGACCGCATTGGGACAGGTGAGCCCCATCAGATAGATGGGTAAGAAGAATGCTACAGCTTAGAGGGGAACTAGGTGTGCTCCAGGAGGAAATCTCCAACAGCCTAGACTACAAGGTGTGCCAGGGATGGGAAAGACTGAGACAAAAAAAGGGACACAGCAATGGAAAGAGACTCCTAAGAGAAAGGAACTGAAAAGACAAGCTTTAGAGGTAATGAAGAAAAGCCCAGTGTTTTATCACTCAGAGTTGGCTGACACTAAATTGAACCCATCTAGAAGGACACAGTGTGGAAAGAGCAAAGATGTTGATAAACTTCTTTTATTTCTATTCCTTTCTATACCACTTCGAGTTTTCCTAATTTAAAAAGTTGTACACTCATGAAAACCTGTAGTGAGGAGAAGTTGTTGAGTGAGTGAGGGCTGCTGAGTGAGTTTAAAACATTTTCCCCTTCAGATACTTCACTGCAGGAAGCGATCTAGGTAAATCCTTTAGAACTATCTTTTTTAAGGCTGGGTGTCATCATATAATTCGGGAATAAACACAGTAACATTTGCAAAACAATGCTTATTATTTCTTGGTGGACTCAGAATATTAAGAGTAATTCCTGTTTTTACAGATTCCAGCATGAGAATAGACCTTATAGCTTCAGTAAAATAGTGCCAGGATTCTCTAGAGCACATTTACTGTGATTCAGTGCAGTAAACATAACTACAATTAAACTAACTTGTCATAAGAAAAAACAAAGTATATTTTTATATTGTATTTTTTATTTGGTTAATATGAAAAAAACCCTGCATATTCCATAGTGAGTTTCCAATTCATAACTAATTAGTCATTTTTATTGAGTTTACTTTTACAAATATTTTGGTTTAAACAAAACCCCAAGAGGTCTGTAGGTTTAATTTGCATTTTGTTCAATTTCTTTTCATTGCCATGAAAAGCAACTCACTACTTGGCTCTGATAACTGTTCGAAGAATATCATCTAAGTTTTGAATTATATTTGGTGCCTATAATTGGGAAACCATTTAGCCTTACATATTGTATCAATCAACACAGCAAAAATGCTGTGCAGGTAAGCTTCATCAAAGAATGAGAGAAAGACTTCTTGAAATGATGTATTCTGCAAAGTCTAACTATTCTGCAATTTTATTTATTTATTTTTTTTTTTTAAATTACTGCCATGGCTGGCATATTTTTCCACATTTACTTCTTATATGCTGTGAAAGTTATTATTTCATTTTGACATATTTATTTTTTCCTGACAGGTCTGTATTCAATAGACAGATTAAATGAGTATGTACGTGTATGACTTATAAATATTTTAAACATTTCTTCACTGAACTTGGATATATATATTCTCTACAAAGAAGGAAAAGAATCACAGGTCACAGTAAAACCCCTATTGTTTGATCTTCAAATAACAAGGGAACAAAAAAGTTTGCGCTGCCACAGTTTATGCTTTTACAGTTTATGAAAGGAGACAAATATTCACATCACCAAAATACACTTACATTCAATTTTGCTGAAAATCTTTTTTAAAAAAATGGATATAAAAACTAAAGATGACAAAAACGATCACAAGAGTTTTCCCGATAGATTTATACTTATGATTTTCATAATCCTAAGGGAATTTAAACTGCAGATTTGCTGCTAAGTTAGCAGTAGACAGAAAAAGATGGTGAGACTATTTCCAGTGGAGAACCTACACATTTTATGAGAATCAAAGATGACAAGCTCACAAGTTGCAAAGAAGCATAACTTGTACTGTGAATATTATTCATCAGGTTGAAGCCTTTTTCAAAATATGCCAGGGGATAGTACAAGGTTGACAACTGCTCTCTGGGAAGTTTTATTTTGTCAAGAATTTCACAGCTGTGATTATGCTGTGTAATTTCAATATATTTTACCAGACTCCTTCAGGCATGGTTAACACTTTCCTGAAAAATGTATCAACAAAATTGGTGAAGTACTTCAACATACTCAGTGTCACTTATATTAGGCTGGCTGAATAATTGCAGGAGAATTAAAACTTCCTACTGAGTTATTTGGCACTATTTGTTTATTTGTTATTTGGCACTACCTGGTTATTAAGTGCAAGCCCTCACAGTAATAGATGACCATATAATATGTATTTATCCAGAACGGTACACAAGAAAACGCATTCTTTGCCCTTCACAGTTGACAAGTGAGAACTCAAGTGCATTATTCCACAAACAAATTTAAAACACAAGTACCAAAATTTATAAATTAAAAAAAAAAAAAAAGAAATGCCAAGAAAAAATGGAAAATACATTTATTCTATGTTTGTACTGGAAGGGAATTAATCAGGCAGAGCAAGTTGAGTAATTCAATGAAAAGAATTAAACCATGCTACAAATGAACACCAGAAAATCTCTTTGGTCTATTTTAAGGTAATAGGAGGAAAAATCATCTTAGCCATGTCTTTAAGGGCTATGCTGGGTTGGTGTGACAAGGTTTGGTAGCGGGGGGAGCTACAGTGGTGGCTTCTGCATGAAGCTGCCAGCAGCTTCCAGCAGCTTCCCCTGTGTCTGACAGACCCAATGCCAGCCGGCTCCAGCATGGACCTGCTGCCAGCCAAGGCCAGTGGCCGTGTTTGGGATAATGTGTTTAAGACAGGAGCGAGAATATGTGAGAGAAACATCCCTGCAGGCACAGAACATGGAGAAGGAATGGGAGAAGGTGCTCCAAGTGCTGGAGCAGAGATTCCCTTGCGGCCTGTGGGGCAGACTGTGGTGAGGGAGCTGTACCCCTCCAGTGCATGAAGGTCTATGGTGGAGCAGATATCCACCTGCAGCCCTTGGAGGAGCTACATATCAGAGCAGGTGCATGCCCAAAGGAGGCTGTGACATTATGGAAAGCCAATGAAAAACAGGTTTGTGGCAGGACCTGTGGATCTGTGGAGACAGAAGCCCATGCAGAAGCAGGTTTGCTGGCAGGATTTGTGAGTCCATGGTGGACCAAGGTGAAGCGGCCTATTTCTAAAGGATTACACCCCGTGGAAGAGACCTACCCTGGTGCAGATCCTAAAGAACTGCAGCTCATGGGAAGGATTCATGACAGAGAATTTTGTTGAGGACTGCCTCCCATGAGATGGACCTCAGGCTAGAAAGCCTGTGAGGAATACAGAGAGGACGGTGAGACACCTTCATAGCTTATCCAGAGAAGTTGTCACCAGAGGAAGTATACAAGGCCGGGTTGGATGGGGCTCTGAGCAACCTGATGTAGTGAAAGATATCCCTGCCCATGGCAGAGGGTTTGGCTAAATGATCTTTGAAAGTCTCTTCCAAACCCAACCATTCTGTGATTCCGTGCATCTGAGCCCTTCTCCTGAGGAGAAAGGAGCAGCAGAGACAACATGTGATGAACTGATTGCAACTTCCCTGTCCCCTTACACTACTGTAGGGAGGAGGTAATAAAAATCAGGAGTAAAGCTAAACACAGGAAGAAAGTAGGGCTGGAGGGTAGGTGGTTTAAGATTTGGGTTTATTTCTCATTATCCTACTCTGATTTAATTCATAATACTTTTTTTTTTTCTCCTAAGTTGAGTGTCTTTGGCCCGTGATGGTTACTGGGGAGTGATTTCTCCCTGCCCTTATGTCAGCCTAAGAGACGTTTCTTCTATTTTTCTATTCCCTGTCCAGCTGAGGAGGGAAGTGATAGAGCAGCTTTTGTAGGTCAGCCTATCACAAGAGCCTAACAAGACACACCAAACAAGCACTTTCCCTGAGAGGTTTTAGAGAGTCACTAAAGCTTCCTTGACCAGTATTCCATCTCTGTCTGTGGCCAAAAGAAAATGAAAAATGCTCAGAATTATAGCACACATAAAAATAAAATGCATTTTTCCTATTTTCTGCAGCAGACTGGCAAAAACATTGAACCATGAGATCATTTAAATGCAACACAAACATGTTACACAGGAACAATGAATGATATTTTCTTTAGTTATGTCAAAGGAACATTTATTTATAAATTCATCAGTTGCAGCTGCACATCTAATACTCATATGTCTAATTTCAGGACTGTCTCTATCCTGTCATACAGACATTTTGATTCATTCCTTTTGTTCCATCATGAGATCATTTTCCTTCTTTTCCTCCACAACTCTTCAAAAACACTTTCCACAGTCTCATTATGTTTTTAAAAATATTTCTATAATTACAAAAGAAATAATATTGCATGTCTCTTTTGTTGATTTTCATTACTTGAGTGATCACAGAAAAAAAAATTGATGACAGACAAATTCTAGCAACTGTATGGAAGGAAGAATTTATAATTATAATTCTATTAGGTTTTACATTTGTGATAATTATACATTCCTTAAAGTGTGAAAATCAGCTCAGAGCAACCTAAATTACAATAATACATAAAAACAAGGGAGCTTTACATAAATTTCTTCAAGAGAAATTGCTGTGCTCTCAAATCAGGCCTCTTTAAATATTACATTCTAGGCCCTGTCTCTTGGAGTATTTGTTATATTCCAAAAGCTTATCATAGGTGAAACCACTATCTCATCAAAGTCAAAAGATATTTTGACATTTACTTCAACATGGCCTGGACCTATCATAAGATCAAAAGATACAAACACGCAGGGAAAAAAAAAAGCAGAAACGTACATAAAACCAGTGTACTTTCTGAATTTTCTTTAAAAAGCAATTTATGGTCTCTGCTTCTATAAGTAGCTTTACAATTAGACTGATTTCTCACTGCTGTAGGGATAGCTGTATGAAAGACCATGTGTCGCCCAAACATTCAGTTGAGGTTTACGGATTTGTAGGTGTGTTTCAATGCATTCTTCTTCTTGACCCACGTTTGTATTTCAATTCTTGAACAGCTCAAGTCTTCTGATGTTTCAGTGGTGTGTTTATACTGCAGGGCAGTTTATCCAAATAGCCATTCCTGTTCTAAAAGTTAAAACCACCCATCTGGCACATAACTTGATGCCAACTGTTAAGCACTGAACTAACAGAGGATCGTGAAAAAATGCTAATTCTCTTCATGTTTTGCATGAGAACAGTAGAATGGATATGGAGACTATTATGCAAAATGATTGAGGCATGCCTCATCAACCGCATCTCCTACTCTTACCTCCAGTCAATGATTCAAAACATGTCAAGCCAACATTTTCAGAAAATGTGTAAGGAATTTGGCAGGTACTGCAGCTTTCCGGCTCATTTTATGAGTAGTTCCACAAAACCCAAGTCAAATAATCATCTCCTTCAAAGACTGTTCGCTAAAATAATATCAGACTGGTGTTAAAGAGGAGGTACTAAAACTTGCTTCTGCATTAGTAGTGGTAAGCTAGACTAAGTGCAAAGGGAGCAGTAGGGATTTGAATCCCCAGAACTTCACCTTTGATATTAATAAAGGGACATTTCAGAGGTATTTCTGATAGTTTCATGGACTAAATCTATAAATATGTCTGTGGGAGTCAGGGCCCTGGTGGCACCATGAGCCCTGACTGTCCTTTCCCAGCCCCACCATGCTTCCCCATGACCCAGGACCCCACATCAGCCGCTGCTCCCGGGATTCTGCAGCAGGGCCAACCTCCAGCTCCTCACAGACCTGCCTGCACTTTTCCCAGGGAGGTGCCCAATGCCCAGGGCTGGGGCTGCCCATGCCTGGACAGGGTGGGGACAGGCCCTGGCCCCTGACACCCCAGGAAACTCTGACACTTGAGTAGCACATTCTTTAGTCAGATATTAATTCTACCTCATGAATTAAGACAATTAAGTATCATACTAAAACTGTTAACATTATTATAAACTGCCCTTATTAACCATTCTTTCTACTGAGAACTTTCTCTGGTGAACCCTGCAAAAGGATGGTTTAGTAGTGATAAAGTGCTTGAGATGGCCAGGTCAAAACAACCCTTCAAGAGGATACAATAAGACTGAACATTTAACAACATTTAATAATACAGCAGATTCTGTAGGCATATAGAGTCCCTGTTTGCAAAAAACCCAGAGGTCTAAGTTGAAAAGAAATGAAGCATCCTGGTAGGCCCTGAGGAGGATAGTTTCAGGTGCAGAATATTCATTGTTGCTCTTGATCCCTCCTATTGCCCATTAAAAAACCACAACTATTCATTATTTGGTATAAATTATGGTCCAGTGTTTTTTCTCATGTCAGTCTCAATGTGACAAAAACATTGGTAGATAATTTTCAAAAAATAGCAATTCATGTCAAAAGCAATCAGAAATTCTCCAGCTGCAAATCAGAGAATAGGCTGCTTTGTTTCTATCTTACAAATAGGCTGGAGTAGTGCTTAATGCAAACATTAAGGCTCAATCTCAAAATCTCATATTCTGGTATGTGCTGTCCTAGTGCTTCCTTCAAAAAAAAAAAAAAAAAAAAAAAAAAAATTTATATAAAAAAGCTGAGCC
>VZRN01006644.1:406418-444849 GCA_013397935.1 Dasyornis broadbenti | reverse complement strand
AAAAAAAAAATTATATATAAACTGAGCTGGCCAAAGGGCCATCTATCCTAGCAATCCTATGTGGAGCAGTGGCTGTAAACAGCAGATGGAAGAAATACAATACAGCAAGCATATGTGACACTTGCCTTTCGCTCTTCAAATCTCCACTTATTTTCAGCTCAGGCATTTCCAAAGGTGGATAAGGATTGTGTGAATTTTCTACTGGTAAGACAACATTCTGTCTGGATCATGGCACTGCTTTTCAGATTCTGTGCTGCAAAAGACAGTCCTTATAACTGATAATAAAAACTGAAATAAAACTGAAAATAAATTCAAAGAAAGGGGCTGGCTGTTTTTAAAGGATAGTCCAGCTCATTAAAATTTTAAAATAATTTTAAAAAACCCTTTAAGACTAAAACCTAATAATTTCAAAGGGTACTGAGGAATTCCACTGCAGAGAATGACATTTAAAAAGCCTACCCCCCAACGTATCAAGAATTTGGTGAGATATAGCAGTCTTTGTATAGGAACCTGGGAAAAAATACACTACGAAACCCCTTGCTCCGGTCTTCTCAGTGCAGTCAAAGCTCACATCTGTGGAGATGTACTCACATGTACTTTTTTCAAAGGTTCACATCTCTTTCCAATGCCCCAATTTCAGCTTCTGTTTCAATAACTACAGTTTGTGGGCTCTGCTATCATACAACTATGGATGAGAAAACAGCATCATTTTCAAAAATAATAACTTTCTTCCAGATCAAAATCTATGTTTCTCTCTCTACCCAATTTTAGGATGGCACAAGGTCAATATTCCAAAGCAAAAGATTCCATTAAGTTTCAATACTTTTTCTTAATGTAATTCAAGAGATGACATACTATTAAATATGTATTTTCAAAATTCCCAAGCGGAGACCAGAAATGTTACTAAAACTGTCTGGAGCAAGGCTCTGTGTCTCTGCACATGTCAACTGCTGAAAACTCCAATTTCTACTTAGAGATTATGAAAGTCATTGAAATTCCACAATGCCACTGACTCCTGCCAGCACAAATTGAATCTCAACATCAAGTTCCACAATTTATGTGACTAAATTAATAACTTTTATTTTTCTTAATCAAAAAGACATGACAGCATAAAAACTAGGGATTTTAAGTAGTCAAATACCTACTAAGAAAACGAAAGTTTTTTTTAAAAATTACAAAACATAACAATTTTTTCTAAGTGTTAATTTTTGATTGCATACTTATTAAAAGTTCTCTGCATTATTGAGTTTCTAGAGAAATAATTTATATCATGTATTTTAAAGTATGGAATTGTTCTATACATAAATTAAATACAGGTGAGATGAATTTAATTTTTTTTTCATAACCGAAGCTGGGAAAAGCTGTTACAATAATATTCATATTCCAATGCAGTCTTACACAATTAGATTGCTATTCTGCCTCCATAATATCTCTTTCATTGTCAGTGGCAGCTGGAAGATCAGCAGGTTTTCATCTATTATCATTACTTACTGGGCTTGATGATGATTACTGTGCCACTTGAGTCTGGGATCAAGTAATTAGTACTTGTAACTGAGAATGTGAGCCTTATCACAGCTTCTGCCACTCTCATGGTAAATGTAAAGATAAAAACATGTTCTGTATGACTGTACTTAGTGTGAAGTTTGTACTGGAAGTTCTAATGGAGAACCATGACATGACCCCTGAAATATTAGTGAGATATCCCTAAAAGTGACCAATTATTAAAAGGAGTCTTCTGAGTACAATTAATAATGCACATACTTTGATAACCTGTAAAAAACAGGCTATGCTGTCTGAAACCTGCACAGAAACAAGATTTGTCTGCGATTGTATCTTCCCTATCAGATTTTAAAACATTAGGCATTTACAGTGTATGCTATGATGTCAACAACATCAGCACTGTGCTCACCTTACAGTCACCTGTAGGAGGACACATGGAATATTTGCCAAGAGCACACCAGTGGTGCTTTTGCCCCACTCCACTGAGTGGGTGCCCTCCATGGCCTGCTGAGTGCCTGCCTTGGAAATGCCCAGAGACAGAAGCCCCAGAGGGAGAACTACACTAAAGCTGTCACACAGGGCTGGCCAACTGCTCTTCCTCCGTATGTTGCCTCTCATACTGTTTCTAGCAGTGCTCATGAATATCTATGAATGATGTCAGAAGGGACCCCAAATTTCAACTGCTCCATGCTATTCTAATAAATTATGTTATTATTTGCACAATAAGACCACAGTGCAACAAAACATGAGAAAAATACTATGAACGACTTTGAAATAAATTCAAGCTATAGATAAAAAAATCTGCAAGAGATGTGTAGAATGATGATACTTCCCTGAGAATCTCCAAATACTAAGGGCCGAGAGACATTTCTGCTGGGAAAATAAAATAATATGTAATGAAGAAATACAGGAACAAATATGGATACTGTAAATGCCTTAAAGCAAAAGCTATTAAAAAAACAAGCCTGTGATCATTTCTTAGAAGAAGAAAATTCTGATTTAAAACTCTGAAGAAAAAAAAAAATGTTTCTGTAAAATGTACAATGAATAAACTTTTCCAGAATAGATACAATTTGAGAAATTTATCCCATGTTATTAAAATTAAAGCAAGTTTATATTACATTATTTTTAGAATTCTTTCACCATTCTTCTACTATTCTATCAGTAAGCAGAGATTTTTTTAAAGTAAGAAGGGTAAATTTCATTAAAATTCAGCTAACATTAAAATACTAATAATTTCAACTTTGTTTCTGGGCACAGGCTTAAGGAAAATTTTAATAACTAACATAAAACAATTATTGTTAGGTTTATACAGCGTAATCCATTACTAAGTAATATTTATCACATCTACATTGAACAACTTTATTTCCTACATAGAAAAATTACTGAACTGTGGCCACTTCAATTTTATAAATTGGAACACAGCCAGTGTGCCACAGTTCTGAGAGTTACACTGTGGAAAGTGATAACCACTGAATAGAAAAGCTTCTGGTAAAAAAATTCTATTAAAAATACTTAATCCGCTGGACTATGAAATTTTGATATGGTTATCACATTTATGGCTCCAAATTTTCAGGAAAGGGGAGGGAGAGAAAAAAAAGAAAAAGCTTTATTAAAAAATTTAAAACACTTTTATTTGGAAACAACAACTTTTTCTTTGAGTCAAGTATGAGTAAGAACCTTTTCTTGTGACAGAATTGTATCATTAATGTATCTATAAATAAAATAAGTAAAAATTTGCATTGGATTAGAAAATGTCCAATAGATAAAACTTTCATTTTTTTTCCAAATTATAAAAATGAGGACCTGGATAATGACTGGAAGCTGGAGGCTGAAGTTTAAGTGCATTCCTGCAGTTGATAAAGGACAAGAAAATATTGAATTTTGGAATGGACAATGGTTTGTCCAAGAGGCAATGCATCAGGGAAATTATAACAATCATTTTGGTGACCATCATAGCATGACTGCTAATCTACCTTTTTTTTTTTTTTTTTTAAGATAGTAGTTGAGTTTATACACCATTAGAGAACATAAAACTTCTGGGTAAACAAAAGAAGTTTATTCCTCAAAAAACATAAAAGGCGATTGAAGATGACTGAGCCTGACTCTCTCCAGCTGAGACACTAGTTGCTATTAGGGCACTCATGAAAAATATGGAAGACTGATTCTGGTACCACATCAAATGTTACAAAGATGTAAATCCTTCTCTCAAATATTGTGGTGTTTTTTCACAAAGACACTTGAATGTCATCAGATCTGAAATGGAATCAGATTTCCAAACCCGCAAATGTTTTGCAAAATGGCATTTCTGATTTTTTGGCTATTACTACTGATTGCATGACTTCCATTGACACTTTTGACAGAATTGAGAGTTTTGAGAAACATTTTTATTGCGTAAAATGAGCATTTTCCAAGGGGAAATTACTTCACTAGATATAATTATTTTGCTTTAACATATTCTCATACATTTTGCCTTCCACAAGAAAGCACAAGATACTCAATTCTGTTGTTAGAAGCAGCAGCAATTTCATTTTGAAACAAAGAATGATGTATTTAAATTTCTGCACAATTCCTTCTAAACTAAGAATATTTGCCTTGACAAAACCTTATAAAGAAAGGCACATTGTAATCTAACTGCCTTGGATCAAATGAAGCTAGTGACAATGCCATCTTTATTATGTTGTTCCTATTCTATCTTAATCTGTTTCTAAATAGTGATGAATTTATTAATCTCATCCACTTAGTTCTCACTTCCAAGATATGACAATGCCTTAGTGTCAAATATAAATGAAGCCAAATTTCCATACTTAAACCAATGCTGTTAAAGTATCACACAGTAGCATATGTGCAGGTGCAGATTTAATACAGAATCTCATTTGCCACAGTTTTCTCAAACATAATCCTTAGCATTCAAGAGCTGCAAAAGTTAGATCATTCTCTAGTACATTTTTTTTAATTCCCTGGCACAGCAGCATTACAAAATATTGTGAATTTAAATACATTTGTATAGCTACATTCAGGTCATGTCAGTTTTAATCACCACAGTTTCTAGTTACTATTAAAATCTCTGTTATATCTGTGTTTTCCTATTATTAGTCTTTCAAGATAAAAACAATTTACACTTGATTATTTTTAGACTCCCTAGGGCCTATTTGGAAAATGTAGCATTCTGTATAAATGTTTTGTATGCATCATATAAAAATGGTAGGAAAATATCTGATTTCGTAACACATTGTTGAATACAGGATACAGGCATTTGACAGAAGGGTGTTTACTTCCAGGTTATTCAACATGATGCAGAAAAGATAAAGATAACACCAGGTACGAAACCATCTGGGACTTTTATTAAATGAAAGTCACAGATTTTAGAGTCAGTCACAACTATTACGGTTTTCAGGTCTGGATCCAGATTCAGTTTTTGTCACAAAACTTTACAGAGTAATTTCTTCATGAAACCTATGAATGGCATGAGTTAAAGAATTTCTTTTGGGAATGCGTTCTTGGTTTACCCTGCATCTGATGAAGAATTTACTCTTCTGTAATATGCTTCACTATCAAGAATGTGTCATTGCCCACTTAGGTAGCAGAATGGCACAAAATACATTAAAAAAAGAAGAGCAAAGCCCTTTAATGGAGATGGCAATGTAAACGAATGTCCTTGCCCAACACAGATGGAATAGTGCTCACAGAAAAAAAAAAAAAAAGTACTATTTTTGAGTAAAACATAAAGTGAAAAAATACATAAGAAAAGGGGTCTGCAACCAAATAAGTTGCATGGAACCAGATTCCTGGGCTTTATACACTTGCCTTATATCTACCTCTTCCCATCAGATTCTATTAAAAAGAGCATATTTATTTTGCTTTTTCGTTCTTTATTTCTGGTTGGTTTTCTTGTTACAGACAAACCATTGCATTTTTTATTAAAGAAACACATTTCAAGTTGTATAGCTGAATCCCAGCCTATTAATCAACAATGTAGAATGCCTTCTTTTAACTGCAAAATAGAGCACAAACTGCTTGAAGTGTTTTATTTTAATGCTTTATAAATAGTGGCCAATACTTCAGCTATATAAAATGAGTTATTGATATTTCAGTGCATTCCTATTTGGAGTGCAGAAAGCTTCAATTTTTTTCATTTGTATATAATTAGGCTCTAAATTTCAATTATTTTCTCTACAAAGAAGGTAGAAAGTAGAGATACGAACATAAACTTTCTGCTGTATCCATGTCATTTAATCACCCTCATTTCACAGTCGAAAGTACAAAGCCTTTCTCAGTCACCTAATGAATGAGGTTCTTGAGTTATTGAATATAGGAATATGATTGAAGAGAACTAACTTTTTTATCATGTAAAAATGTTAGTTGAAAACAAAATATGTGAGCTTTAAAGGCTAAGTAACATGGAATATTTAAAATGGAATATTTAAAATGTTTTCTCTCTCAGGATGAAAAAAACAAATTAAAAAATGCTTTTATTCAGTTAATTTGATGTATGTGTATCCATGAGACTTATTCATCCTCGCAAATAAAGTTGCAAAAGTGCTTCTCTAAGTTTTCTAAGTTTTTGAATTGCTTAATTCCAGCACAGGCACAAGACAATAAAAAAGATTCCACCCTTCTTTGTACCTTATGGTTTTGACTGATCACTTGCCAATAAATTAACACTGTACAAACCAGTGGACAGCAAAGGGGTTGCATACATGGCATTGAACATAGACTTTGAAAACGGTGTCTTTCTTCCCCCCAGCATTCTGAATACTAATATATAGAAAACAAAATCTTGGTTTAAAGTGCCAGCTTCAGGCTGTGCCTTCAGGAACAGCAATTAGAATCTTCCTGTAAATTGAAAAATTTCAAACATAATTTAGAAGGAAAACAGAGAAAACATAGAAACATAGTTAAAAACTTTAAAAATTTTCTGTTTCAGATAATGTACTTTAAACATACTCTGGGATGGAATTAATCTATTGGTTTTAAAATTTTCAGGCATGACTTCCTACTTTCTTACGTGATTTCCTTTTCTTCTATTGTATCAGGGAATCAAAATTAATCAATGTGGGTTTTATTTTTTCCAATGCATTTTAGACTTAACTGTACTGCAAAAAAATGTTACTAGTTATTCTCTCTATCCAGGTGGTCTGTTTTCCTCTTCTAGATTCCTAATATGCAGTCGCACAGACAATAGATCAATATCCCTACTCACCCTGCCCTTACTCTTACTATAAGCTGCTCATGCATCTGAATGAAAATATTTCAGAAAAAACATATTTTTGACATGCCAAGTAGTTCTTAAAAAAATTATAAATTATCAGAATAGTCATTTATCCCACAATTTGGGTTTTAAAATATTTAAAAAAGGTCTCATCTGATGAGGTACCACAACTCATATATCTAAATCAGTTCTCATGCTTTTGGAAATAAAAAACCACCTCTGCTGAAAATAGGCATGCTAGTCTTCAGCTGAAAGAATATTTCAGGAAGTCGTGTGTCTGTAAAGTGGTGCTTATAAATAAAAGTGCCTCTCAGCTACAGTGGTATTGTGGACTTAAGCACATCTTCTAGTTTGTTTGATTTGCAGCCAATACTCTGATATAAAACCAACCACCCTTCTATGAGTTTCTTCTACTAAACTGTTTGTTGGTTTTGATGACTGTAAGAGCAGTGCACATGACAGGGCTGATAAGGAATCCAAATTTATGCCAGCCTGTGCCTACATCCTGTTTACATAACCCACTCTTTACTTCTATGGAAGCTGACACAGCTGCAAGGAAGATACTTGATTGTTCATTATGTCTTAAAAGAGCTTGTCTGACTAGATCAGTTCATCCTGGCAGTGCTTCTGAAAAACACCTTTATGGGTACGGACTTCACAGTCAAGTTCTCTTGAACATTCTCATTTCAGGAACCTTAATGAAGCATCGCAACTACAGCAGTTTGCATGTTTCTGTTCTAACCTTTCATTTTTCCATACTTGATGACTGGCCACTTAAACAACCACGATGCATTTAAAATCCACAAATGGATGTTAACATAATACTAGCAATGAAGGGGTTTTTGCATGACATTGAGGACAGAAGACAGGAGATGAAAAAGCCTTTGCAGTTACAAGATGTGTTATTAAATCGTGAAGCACATTTTTTGGTGAATTTTCCTTGTCATCACTTCAGAAGTACTCTCTAAGTTTGAGCACACACAAGGTTTTACATTCCCACCTTCTGTTACCCACTGGTACCAGAAGCTGAGCAAGCCTGACACTTTAACACTAATGGAAGGAATACCTCGTTGCATTCTGTCTAATCATAATTTGCTTCTGTTTAACTTCAGAGTTACCTATTGAGTTTGCTTTGGTATTATTTTTTCTGGTTTTCTTTGTCTTGATTACCAATTCTTTTAACTTTGAATTCCCCAAAGGCTTAGTTAGCTATGTGCACTTTAATGGGGAAAATTACTACCTTTTTGCCTTGCAAGGTTTAGAAATCATAATTATAAAAAGTTCCTGTTACAGCTTTTGCTCTGAAGCCAAGTCTTTGAAACAAAACTCATACAGCCTAACTTCAGCAATATTGTTATGTGAGCTCTCTAGCAAGACATTTCTTATAAAATTCACAGTAAGACTGACTTTTTTTGCTTTGCGTCCATACAGGGACACAAATTTGTTTTCAAAAACTCCATGTCTTTAGAGATTTTAGACTAATTTCAGGCTGCCTGACTGCCACAGTCTGTGTGCTGCCTGATCTGTTGCATCTGCTGCCAAATCCATTGTTGAACCACACTTACACTTCTCAGCACGAGTCTTCATTATGACACACTGCAGAAGATGAGAAACTTTCATCTTTGCATTACCACAATCAGACACATCCATCCTTAGATTCTTTACAATCCCAGAGTACCTGCAGATACACTGATAACCCACTGATGATATACATTGTTTCTTTTTTTGGCATTAATGATAATTAATTTATCAGATGGAGAACACTTTCTTCCAATTATAACTTTTTAAGTACATCTCAATGTGTGTGTTATTTTCTGCTCGCTTCTAAACATCTCTATGCTTTTTGTTTGAATGTCCTGATATTTTACATTTTCTTGAGCTTGTAGTATAGTCATGGTTTAAAAGTCAAGTTTTAAAAAACAACATCGTATCTTGTAATATCTTTTTTGAACAGGAAAAGAATCTCAGGGAGGAGAAATGGATGGACTCTCCAAGGAGATGCAGAAGATGCACCTCCTGCAATAGTTTCAGAAGTCAAATAACATTCACAGGGATACTGGTAGGATAGGGATTCTAGCATTGTATACTCACTCTTGAGACCTCTGTATGACCTAAATGGACCTAAATTTCAAATCAATTTCTACTATACAAAAATGTTAATATGAGAAGGCTCTCAGTGAGGGATCCCTGGTCAGTGAACACACTGTTAAGGTAAAGAACACCACTAGGCCTTAAGAGCAACCTGTAAGGGACACCAAGCCACCAGAGATGGAGAGTCTCACAAAACTAAATAGTCAAAGGTAATGTCCTGCATACAACACACAGCTGCCAGACTCAAAAAGCTCTGCAGACAGACTATGTAGCTTCCAAATAATCCTTGATACTTTTGAGTCTGACACTGCTCTAGAGAAGGAAAACAGTAAATAAAATGCACTAAAAACTAATCTCTGTTTCTCAGGCTGGCAACACAGCAGTTTTTATTCACTAGCAGAATTACTCAAAATAGAACAGTAGTATCTAAAGCGCCTGTTGGGAACAGATCCCAGCATATGCTGTTGACTCAAGCCACTCCTGAGAACTGTCTGGGAAATCGCTAGGTTGGAGCACATTAAAGCTACAACACAGAATATGCTGGTAATAAAAAAGTATGGATGGCTGCTTAGCAGTGCTAGAGCCCTTGCCACTGCCCTGTTCTATTCTCTAGCAAACACGTAAGCCAGGTGACCAGTGCCCACGCACTGAAATTGTTGTACTGCAAACAGCAGTACCAGAACTGTCACTGCTTTTCTAACATACTGCATGGTCCTTGTATGCCTGCTGTGATGCATGGGCTTACACAAGACTGAAGGACTCAGCTGCCGTAGCAAAGTCAGACTGAGGGGTCTTTAGAAAAGTATTTATTGGCAAAAATTTCACCCTTTTTATAGAAGCACTAGCTTGGGCCCCAGTTTTCACATATCAAGACAAGTGTCACTTTTTATATGAGGATTTAAGTCATACAGATCTGGCATAGAAACTAAAACTATAAAGACACAAGAACTGATCGAGCTGAGGTTGCCATGGAACATCCTAGATAGAGTATTATCCATGGAATTGCCGAAGTTGGATTTGAAGGTTATCTCAGTCTATAATGAAAAAAAAACGAACCATCCGCAAGAGCAGACAGGGAACAACTTTTTATGGTGCTATAATTTATCTTCAAGAGTTTACTCTTAAAACATTAACCAAGGATGTGGGATCTCCTTAGACAAGAAAGCATTTAACAAATTATGTAAAGACAGCAGCTAATTCTAGTTTAAACATCTTGATGAACTTCACTTAAGGGTGAAGTTCTAGCAACGTTTCTCCCATAGCAGAAGCCTGCAAGAATACATGCACAGGATCACAGCATTTACCTTGAAAGTGCGAGCACAGGAGGTATCAGAGGCCCAAAAGATTATAGCACAAATTGCAAATGAAAAGTTGCAAGTTTTATACGATTTCATGCCAAGGAAGGAGACTAAGAAAGCATATATCCAACACAGCTGAACTATACACTACACAATACACAGGAACACAAAGGACGTAACAAGAAAAATCGACAGTTCAATAAGCTGGACAGGTCTTCTTTTGGAAGTATCTAAAATTCCCTATTGAATAGAAACAGAAGTCAGGCAATTAGATCAGGCCACACACCCAGTTTTTAGAGGGCTACAATGTGAAAAAATGTAGCATGCTCTTTATATGGCCCTCATTTATTGACACAACAGCTTCCCAAGACAGAAATGACTTCTATCCAAAAGGACATACAAAGACGCATAAGGGAGAGAAAATCGGATAAAGGAATTCAAACTTAGAGAAAAATTCCTAAACAAATGCAGTAAAAACTATGCTGATGAACAAAACACAATGATGTTGAGGAGATACCTACTATTTAACATAGATAGTATAAAAATATCAAGAACATCTCCTGTGTATCGAAAAGAATGTGACTACTCTGGGGTTTTTTAGTCCTTCACTCTTACAGGAGGGAAAGATATAGGCCCTTAGGATGACTGTGACTTAATATTCCCAGAGAATTATTCGGTCACAGATAGATGGCTTCAGATGTGAAGCTGAGTGTCCCATCAGTCAACATGACTCCAGGAAGTGGCAAAAAACACCTGCTTTCTAGTTTCTTCTCCAAGTGCTGCCTGAAAGCCAGTTCGGCCTGGGTTTCTCTTTCCCCAGAATTATGTTGCTCATTATCTTAGAACCCTACCTTACTACTTTAGGTCAGATCTAACATGGCAAGAGCAGTCAAGCAAGTAGTGGTTGTTTTGGAGCCTAAAACAACAGAAGAAAATACCTGTGGGAGCTGAGACTATCATTTGAGTGAATTCAGTGTTTCACTATAGATGGGTGGAACTGCTGTTCTACCTATTTTCCATGCTTCCTAATTCATACTGTGCATATTATTACCAGTGGCAAAATTATAGCAGCAAAGCTTTCCCCATACAAAACAGTGTCACGGTGTCTAAAACACAGCCCCATTTTTCCCTTATAAAGGTATTTTGACTCTGCTCATCTCAGTTGCATCATTTATATAACAGATCTGTTAAAATTTATGACCCTTCCAGCAATAAATAATGGAGGTAGTATGAAATTATTTCAGTCAGAAACTGAAGGGAAATTCAATACTGTAAACTCAGTCAACTGGAAACCTGAATTTCAAATCATATGGCAAAATTTATTACAATGAGATCTGCAGCAGCTCTACTATTCATTTTTACCACTCCTATGCAAGTACCCTCTTCAATCAATGCAAGAATTTGACTTTGTCATTTTCAGAAATAGAATGTTTTTTGCTCTTAGCAAACTTCCTTGCCGTACTCAGTACCTTGATTCTACCTTCTACCACATCTGCCATTTGGAAATTTCTCTAGTGTCTCTAATTTTAATGGCTTCACTGTAAATAATTTATCGCTTGTATTTCTCCAGTTTTTATAAAAAGATAGTGAAAATTAATGACTGTTACTGGGAAAACTAGCACTACTTTAACACATGTTTGCCAGGGAAAGAAAATAATGCATGTCTGGGAAAAGTGGAAGAAGGGGAGACATGTTTCCCACATATAGATCCTCATTTCTTGTCTGTTTATTTTTGTTATTCTTTTTGATATAATCACTCACCTATAACAATATTCAATGTTTAATACAGTACTCAGTAACTGTTCAGCAATTATTGAAAACTTTTTAGTCAAAAGCTCACAGCTGTTAACCTAAACAGAAGTCACTCTTATCTTCTTAAGATGTGTGACTAAAAAATAAAATAAAATAAGAATTAAATAATCTGTCTTGATGATTTCAATCTTGAATTCTTTGTGCAACTACAAGCTGGTGCAGACTCAACAGGCAACTCACAAGGATTTTGTGACATTTCTTCTGCCCATACTTCACATCTGATTCATTTTTAAAGCACTGACTTTTGCACCTACGTTTTTAGTAATGTCTTTGGGCTATTTGTTCCACAGTGTTAAAAAATGCATTTAAGAAAATTGTTATCCAGCCACAGGTACTATTCTATGGTCTAGTCATGCATGCTGAGTGAAACCAGATCTGAAAATGTGCCAGGATATTTTTCCAGTGCTTGTACTCATTCCTTATGTTGCATAATTTTCTTTACTAATTGATTTTTTTATCCTGGAGTAGTGATATAATATTGCTAAATGTGTTACCTGGGAAGACAGAAATATGTTTTTCCTAGAACTATGTAATTTAGGAGTCTGACCTCTCAGTGTAACATCAAATTAAATTATTAGGTGCACTACTAATGAAGATTTTTCTACATGGAAAAGCTAAGAGATTTCTTTTCCAAGCATGCATAGGTTCAATAAAAAAGAAAAGTTACTTTCAATCTGCCTTTGATGAGGAGTTATGGTAATTTGGAAGGGGATACTTTAACCATAGGCTGGCTTTACACAGTCCTGAGTTTATTCTTTATTAAATACAGTAGCTAAAAAACAACTCTAAGTTGTTAGGTACTTAAACTTTTCAACTTAGCATCTCCTTTTCCTCTTACTAAATAAATATATTTAGCTTACACATGGAATTCTTAGGAAGTCAGCATTTAGTTGAATATTAATCTCACCAGTATTTACTTTGAAAGTCAGTGAAAGCAGACAACAGGAAAGGTTGAATACTTCTGAAAATGTCCCCTCAATTGTGTACATACATCCCAGCATTTTCTGGCAGAGGAAAGAGTAGAGATAAAAGCCTATTTTTAAATTACTTGTTTTTTAAACCCTTACTGTATTAGATGGTGATGACTTAAAGTCTCCCCATTTATGGAAAAATGCCAGGTTGGTAAAGGCAGCAGGGAGCAAAGAACTATCCAGCAAAATGCTTGACCTATTGCACCAGGTCTAACAGGTGTGTGCAGCAATCCTAACCAATACACAACATGAGAGCTTTGGGGGTGCACAGAGGGTACTTTTCTGTACAAAAAGAGGGAGAAAAAGGTCAATGAATATTGGATGAGAAACCTGACTTCATTAGATTAGGAGTATTGTAAACATCACAGAATTAGCATGAGAAAGGAGTGAAGTTAAGTGTAAATACTGCCATAGAAAGAGTTTCTAAATCATGAAAAAGCTTGTCACTCTAGACAAGCCATTTAATAATCCCTACAATCTCAATGCAAGAGTTTCCTCTTACTTTTATGATTCCTACTGTAGAGCATAAAATGACTCCAAAAATGTTTGCAACCAGAAATGCAACCGCCTAACAAGTTACTGAATGCAAAGCAAAACTAAGAAAACTGAATCAAATGACAAAATCTGGATGACTGTGGCATCAACCATGAGACACATAACTACATGTCAACAGTCTGTGAAGCCAACCACTAAATAAGTAAGAATGAAAGTAGATTACTAAGAGTACACCATGGAAAATAAAGATTCATTTGTAGCAATTATATTGGTTTTATTTCTCAGGATCACTCTCCTCCCATTTTTCAACACTGTCTGAGAAAAAATGGGAAGCAACATATTGTGATCAACATAATACCTTCTTCAGAATTTATGAAATAAAAATTAAACCGCTTATTGTAATTATCAGAATTGCTAGGAATAACTGTGATAGTGAAAGCTATCAAGAGTCATTTGATATTTCACTCATTTTCCTTTGGCTTAGAATGAATGTTTTGTCATCCTACTGCAGCAGATCAGATTGTTGTGTTGGGCCTTCATCCTTGATTTCATGGAAACAGGGTACCCTTGTCTTTGATGTCATTACCCCAAAAGATTAATGCTTGCATTAGATTCTATTCCTTTTTCCCCTCCCTTATTAAAGAAGTTACATTTTCTCAAATGACAGTAAATCTAATTCAGAAGACACTGAGTTGACATCAAAATGCTCTGATTATAAACTGCCTATTACAGAACTAAGAAAACATTAAGGATTAACAGTTGTTTGGTTGCATACTCTGAAAGTAGTCTTAATCCTCTATTCAGCATTGAATTTACTCTTTACAACTGAAGATGAGAAACTTGCTGTTCAGGGATGTTATAAAATTCAATAGGATTTTCATGCTCAATTATAGAAAGAGTTTTGCTTTTGTATTTTATCTGGCTAAAGGATGGATCTTCAATCACTCCAGTATATTTGGGAGCCATGTTCTTGAGGTTATTATCTATACTAACAGTAAGCACATAAGCACTACCAAATGAACAAAGAACAACTGGATATACAGACTTATGTAAGATGAAGAATAGATAGACACAAGCAACAAGAAGAATTTATTAGTTTAACTAGAACAAAATTAGCCTTTTATTAGTATGAAAACATTTTTGGTTAGTTTTCTGGTTAGATTGTGCTTTTGGCCTAAAGCCAAATGCCAAAATTTCTAGATCACATTTTCTATATGCTATAGAATAACCTTTGCTATGATCATTCTGAATAATTTTACAATTTTTCTTCTATTTAATAACTAATTTGTATTATATGTTTTCTATTCCCCTGTATTTTCATTATTTAGATTTTCTATGAAGCGGTAAAACATTGAAATATTTTCTGTTCATATCATACATGAGTGTTCACGTCAGAGCTGAGCTAATTTTTTTCAAAGTGATGAACAAATACAATGGATTAATAAGTAAAAGACTGCTCAGAAAACAATACAAATATAGAAAAAAACCCAACAATCATCTGTACATATACTGAAGAACGAATCTGTTTTAAATGCCAAAGGAATCACTGTCACAGTAACTGTCAAAGATATTTATAAACTGGAGCTTTAAATCAAGGTCTTAAGCGTTACATATAAAGAACTGTATATCAGATTAGCCCCTATCCTCCCTTAATTCAATGACAAAACTAATAACTTTCTTTAGTTCTCTGCATTCATCAAAAACTCAAAAGTGTATTTAGAAGTTTTCCTTACAGTTTATGCTTCATTTTCTTTTATGTTCCTTTATTTTTGTGCAGACTTACAGAAAATGCAGTTTGGCTGTCAATTTTAAAATACCTACGGTTTCTTAAGGTGTTTTGAAATTAAAAAAAAAATAAAAATAATAAAAAAAAAAGGTGTTGTTTTCACAGTCCAGTCTTATATACAAATGGAAAAGAAGTTTCAAGTCAACATTTTTACCACTAAGGTATCTTCTGAAGTTTTGAAGAAAGAGTTCCTAAAATAAAATTACTAAAAGAACAAAATCATACTGTGAGCGATAGCAAAGCTTTCCGGAAGTGCTCAGTCCCTAATTCTATCACCTGACCATCTGGTAATGCCACTTCGTGCTCTGCAAAAGCCTTCAATAGTGAACTACCTGACCATTGTCTCATCTAATTTCCCAGAAGGAGATGAACGACAACACTCTGGTTTTGCTTGATCCTGCAGTACAGAATATAAATCTAGGTGGTGGGAAGTCACTACATTGCTATGTCACCATGTGCTTCCCAGAAGGAGAGGCTGGAGAAATGAATTCGCATATGAAAAGATTCAAGTCTTCTGTTTAACTTAAGGTTTCACGCTCTGTAAAAGGATAGGGGTTTTTTGGAAATGATGCTCTGAAGGCTATGCGTGTACAGTGTTTTGGCACCAGCCAAAGAAAGAAATAATCAAAACTGATCTATCTTTTCTGATGCTTAATGAATGAAAATAGAAAACAAAACAAAAAAAAAAAGCAAAACTTTTACTCTTGCAAGGTATCTTTAACTTTGCTGTTTGCTGCCCGCATATAACAGCTGACATCGTACCTGTCACTCATCAGCATCTCAGGAGTGATGTGGTTCACAAACAATCCTTTTGCATATGTAAAAAGACAAACCACAAACACTGTTCCACACAGAATGAAAGATGCTTCCAGCCATCCCAAGTTCAAATATACTGAGAAAAAGAGTATGAAATGTATGTGAAAATGAAAAATTTGAGCACTTCAGAATCCCTTCTTTTATTCATTTAGATAGGTAAGTAATTGAATTTCATGCTGCCACAAATTTTCAAAAGGTCACAGATTGAAAAAACTAAACCTATGAATAACTGTAAAAGTTGTCAGATTTGAAGCTGAAGATTTTGGCAGCCAGGATGGGTGCAGCTGGAGCTCTGGCTACCTAACAAGTTGTGATAAATAGCTTAGACACTTGGGAGACCAAGGCTTTAAAGAGAAAATGGGTCTTTTTCTTTGCAATATGAAGTCTGGAATGGGAACTCTGGATGGGAGCCAACTGTTCTACAGTATTCTTCTGAAAAGCCTAACCATAATTTTGCCTAACCAACTCAGTTTAATTTAAATTATTATTGTTCATAGTTCAGCATGGTTGAAGCTTTCAGCTGAAATTTGGACTACTTTTTACTAGGTCCCTCAAGAGATAAAAAAAAAAAATGAGCAAAGAGCCTGAAACAGATAAGACTTCTGTGAAAACACAAGGCCCAGAGAAAAGTCACCAAAAGGTAAATAAAAGAACAGGTTTCCAGGTCTCCTAGATAAAATTGCTATTCTTATGCACGTGCTACTTCTCTCATTTCAAAAAGAGTAATGTTGACATTTCAAAGCTAACACTTTGGATTCAAACTTCTTATGACTACATATAAATGAGGAATTTCCCATCCCACCAGCTCAGAAATAATATTTCAAGCTGCCTGAATGATCAGAAGTTCAGCAGCATATGACCATGGCTCCTGCTTACATTCTTCCCACAGTTTGGAGAGTTATCTTTGGAACAGCAGGGAATTTTGAAATTAATCCTTTAAGTCCACTGCACCCTGCTATGATGGGTGATCACTACAGCAGATCTGCAGCTTTGCAGTCACATACTGTGTGGACAGAGAGATGCAGATATCTTTTTAAAATAAAGAATGAAATCAATGCTGTTAGTGAATGAAGCCGAAAACAATCCTACAGAATGTCAAATACACAGAGTGGTCTGCCAAGCAAAGCACAATGGAAAACAAAAGGAACAAGCATTATTGAATTAGTTATTGAACCCACAGACTCACATTTAGCAAAAGGCTCAAGTGGCCAGAACAAAATTATTAATACAAAAACCAATTGGAAGGATAGTCACTCACAGTAATCATGTTTTTATCATGTTGTGAACAGAGAGAGGAAGATAAAAGCATTCTCTTCCACTTTTGTGTTTTGCATTAATTTCCCCCCATTTTTTGACAGTTTCTGTTAGAATGACTACCCATAACCTTTTCCAAAACAAGATATTTTGCGGTGTTAAGAGAAAGTTTCCCCCAAAAAATATCAGCAGCTGTACTTATTTATCAAAAGCAAAAGGAAAAGCATTATATAAAACTATAGCTTTCCCTATAAGACCACAGGAAGACTCACAAGATCATTATAAAATAGTGTTTTATAACACGGCAGTTATAGTTATCTTTATCACAATCCCAGGTTAGTACATGATACTAACTTTCATTTGGAGAAAGGAGAATATAACTCATTTTCTCCCTGTAATTATCTGACATTTTGTAAATCAACAAACTTCAAATGTCAACATCCATTTAGATCATTGACAAAGGAGCGAGCCATGAAAATTAAAAGGGATCTCAGGAGGCACTACAGTAAAACACACTGCAGGAAAAATATCATACCATGAAAATGCAATTTTTTTTTTGCTTTTCCAACTTTATTTTTTTCAACCTTTGCTTATGAAATATAATCAAAGCTAAGTCACGAAGCATAAAATAAGCCTGGTAGGACAGATATTCTGATTCTAATCATTAACAGTACTTTCATCCTTTCGCTTTCTACTCACAAGTGATTCCACTGATACTTTAAAACACTTTTTCTCATGAATGGAAGTTGGTCTTCATGACAAAGTGGATAAATGCTGACTTTTAGAATGAAATACTGCGAAAGCTTTGAGCTGTAGTGAAAATTAGAAGGGGGAAAGAAAGTCCTAGATATTAAAAAAGCCTTTTATCACAACTGAAATATTTTCATAAGAAGCTGGCACTCCACTCAGTACCTTTGAAGTTGGCTGCAAAAGAAGACCCTCTTATTATCTGGGTAGAAATGCCTTTAAAATAGTGGTGAAACTATGGCCTGTAAACACCAGTCAGCTTGGAAATGGCTGCGTTTTCACTATGTACATCGGCTATGTGCCTACTATATCTAAGATTTCACAAGTGTGCTTAAGTTGTTTAAAGACATTAAAGAAGATTCTTTCTTTAATTCCACCTTTTTAGCCAACTGTGATGAACTGATGACCTACCTTAACTGAGTATTTGTAGAGGAATCAGTCAAAAGTATTCCACTAAATTTTTGACCAACTGTATAAAGATTAAGAATATTAAAGGAAAATTTACTATTTTCTTCTGCTGTTCATGTCTATGTGAGTAACTAAGGTTAAATATCAAAGTCACATTTTCAAGGCAAACAGAACATAAGCACATGGAAAGAAATTAAAATCACAGCTTATATAAAATTAAGGTTCAAGTATCATTTCTCTACAGAAAAGGTGTCACTAAATGAATTTATGAAATCACATCCAAATCTTCTTATATTACAGTATTCTACAAAAACACCAAAGACACAGAAAAAGAATCAAAATAAGCCATGAAATGTTTCAGAAAAAATTATTAAAAATTACATCTTTTTTAAAATTTAGCTTTTATAGATCTTTTATTATTTTTTAGAATACATACCTGCCATGTTGTGTCTTAAACAGGGATATGTAATCCTATGGGACTGTGTTCAATGAAAATATCAGTACCAGTCAATGCCACTCAATTTTTACATGCAACATTTTAAATATGTTCAAAAATATTTCTGCAGTATTTGAATTATTGAATCTGCATTTTAAACTACATTAAAATTTTGTTCCCTCTTGCAGTATTTGAATATATTTCCTACAAGCAGATTGTCATGTCACCTCTGAATAAATTTTAATTCAGTACCTACAAAAACTATTTATACAGTGTATTGATGAGAGTCTCAAATACTATTGAAAGTACCATGATTCAAGACAAATGGGGCCTTTCTGTATTTAGGATGTAGTTGGAAAGATACTTAAACATTAATGGGAGCTCGAAGCATTTCCTTTTTTTTTTTCTATTTTGCTTTTCTGAAGCACTGACTAAGAAAGAAAAAAGAAAGAAGCAGAAAAAAAAATGTTTACTCAGATCAACCAAACATGCTGGATAGAAATTTTAAGTTACAACCAAATTAACTTTTTTACAATATTTCAGCAGTCAGCAGCAGAGGCAATGAAGAGTCTTATCTTGCACATCCTTATTCACCTGGAAGTCCAATTAGCATGAATATTTACAGTGCCAGGTGTTTTGAAAGACAGGAAATAATTTTTGAATATATCCTCTGAAAGCAATATTGAATTTAATCTGTATTTTGTGATCACAGGATGCAACAGAAGTTTGTAAACAAAGACCACCTTGTTCACCTTCAAAATATATGCAGAGTTGTGGAGTTGTCTATAGCACTTTTTCTTGTTAATTTGGCAGGTGATTTGCTATCCACAGCTCTTTAAAGATATTCCAGACTGTTTTTTGACCAGGGAATTGATGTCAAAATCAATTTGATAAGTAAAGTTTCTCTTTCATCCACCGCTAAGCAATAGCTAATGAACAGATAGGTAGGGACCACATGCAGAATACATCAGCCAGTGTGCCAAAAAGTTAAGAGAAAAGAGCCTCAGAGATAATAGATACAGTGTCAATTGCCTGTAAATTAAAATGGGAAGTGAGACACAGAGAAATACACTTAAAATCAAAGAATCTTTTCCTCCTAAATCTCCAGTGCAGAGAAAATAAACACAAAGCAAGAAAAATGCCAGCTGTTCAAATAAATTACAGATCAACACAAAGGAAACAAGTAAGCCCAGCCACAGCACACTGCGGGCTGTCTGCAGACTCCAAGCAAGGAGAACAAACTGCTTTCCAGCAGCCAACAGTCTCTGGGGCAATTTCTGTAAAAGCTACCAACAGGAAACTGAAATACGAGCTTGCTTTTCACTTATGAAATGAGAAACCAACATAATTCCTGCTTTTTATCCCTATTCATTTCAGAACGTCGTGTAACAGAGCCAAATCCACACCTTTATTGGCTTACAATCTTAAATGCTGTAGGAGAATGTAAATCCCAGGAAAGCGTGGTAACTCCACTGGCGTCTTAGAAAACATAAAGAGCAGCCGTTCACTTGTCAGATAAACAGCCAGATGTGAAATATTCGAAACAATCAACTTTCCTCTCAGATTTTGGATTAATGTCTGACCAAGACACAACAAGCTTAGGAAGTTCATTCCAATACTTCTGTAATTAACACCAGCTATGTGCTACCAGGTCAGCTGTGGCAAGCTGACCTAATAGCAGCTGGGAAAGGAATTGCAAACTTCAAAGAAAGCTCTCAAATATCCAATCACAGAACAAAAAATACCCACTCTTAGCACCTTATCTTGGAAGCTCACACTGGTTAGATGGTGACCTTTACAGGATTACCTTAACACGGAAGAAAATCAGCCCCTCTCTGAAGTGTTCTTAAATTTGTAATAGAAGATGGCTGTGTGACTGACGTTTGTGGGGGGAAAAAGAAAGGAAAGAAAAAGGCTTAAATGTCTCCCAACACAAGCCGAAGCTCTGATTTACTTTCAAAGGAACGATGATAGCCGACTGCCAATTTACAGTACGCAACACAACACTCTCACTCCATCAACAGGGGCAGGGCAAAATGCAGCTTCCAGCATCTTAATATTTTTCTTTTTTCTTTCCACTCATGAATTTGCTCATTTTATCAATAAGAACAGGCTGATTCTTTCAAATATTTCCTTTGTTCCCCTCATCCTCCAAACATCCTGTTCAGTCTGGCAACAAAGGGAAGTTTAGAGAAAATGACAGAGATTCCAAGGACACATTTAAAAGCAATAACTGTTGTTATCCTCTATTTATCAAGCACAGGTGGAGAGTGGAGAGTAGATCTGTCAGACAGTTTTTCTGTCTTTTCATAGAACTAAAACATTTTTTACACTGAAAACATCTAGCTATCAGCCATTTATGTATTATTATACTTACTGAGCCCTCAACAGGTGTAGAAAATTTTCAGCTGTTCTAGAGAATTAAGAAAAGAACCCTTTCTGTTTAAGGGTATTAAACACATACTATCTTCTTCCTGATGTCGGATTTTGTTCCTGTGATGCAAAAGTCCAATTTCTTCTCTTACAGCTGATATATTGCTTTTTGCTATTTCATCACCACAGCCTGCTGGAATATCAAATTCACTTTAAATAGGCACAGAGTCCATATACAGACCAGCTATCTGTGTGATACTCTAAAATCAAAATAACTTCGGGGGGGGGGGGGGGAAGAACAAAAAGCATGAATAATGTGTCACCAGTTAATAGTTTTTCTTAAAGTCTTTTAATTAAAGCAAGTAGCCCAGGCAGTTGTTTTCAATTCCCCCTGGATACTGAATATAGAACAACAACAACAATAAAACCTCACAGCATTAAAACATGAATCAGTCACACCCTGAAAAATAAAATTAGTCTTGTGTTTTGAGAATATGTTATTTGAAAACTGTCTTACAGTTTCTACCACCAATGTAGTGCAATCATTAATCACAGGTTTTATTATGCAATAGAAGATGACCCTTTACAGTTTTCAAACATTTAGATATATAGAATACATAAGCTGTATTTACATTAGCATTCTGGCTCAGAGTACTGATGTCAGTTTTGAAAAGGATCCCTGAACCACATATACTAAAGATGTTGATGCTTTAATACAAAATGCTGGATCTACTGATCCCTTCCTATCCCACTCAAATAGTTGTTTGTTAATTAATTAACAACAGCTATGGAAGACTACAGAAAACACGCCAGCATGTTGCAGAACGTGGACTGAAATCAAACCTTACACCAACAATTCTGAACTAAGAATGTTCTGAACGTTGTTAGCCAAGCCATGATGGTACTCCTAACAAATACCGTAACATTTCCATTCACCTTCTAGGAATTGTTTCACTCACATACTTAGCATAAAAATCCCTATGTGGTACTTTACATTATCAGCTATCTTAAATTTAGGTAGCATTTCAGAATATACAGCAGGTGCCTGTAAAACATTCTCATATTACTCCTACTAGCATCAAGGGTGACATTTATTTACTGCATTTCACCACTGTTCAAAATAACTAGATGTATCAGGCCTATTTATTTTTGACCGATGAGATATAAACAAAGCTCCTGGGATGTTGTGGCACTTCAGGGCCAATTTGCAGCAAGGATCAGAGAATTTTGCACCTCATCTATGACAGTGAGAGCTTGAAGATGTGGAGACAGCACAGGCACACATGGGGAAGCGGTGCAAAAACATCGTACTCTCTTCAATCATTATTGCTGGTACAGTGAAAATTTTATATCCCCTCCTGCTAAGAAAGCTCTTCCTTTGAGACTGCAATCACAGCTCCTTGCAGATGAAAAATCACCAGGCAGTAAGAAGGACTCTGGAAGGCCAGAATGAGGGGCAAACATCAGGCTCTGTGCACAGGGCTGGCCCTGCTGTGCGGCAGTGTGGCAGGACCAGGCTGCTGGGATGGGATGTGAGCAGTGGGACAAACTCCCCTTGCTGGGCAGCTGCCTTCCAACCATGCCTGAGGGGCTGCAGCCATTCCTGTGCCTGGCCATGCATCTCCTGACCCCAAATCAAAGTCCCAGATCCACTCCAACCTGCCCCACTGCTGTGACTTGCCCAGTGTGGTGGGCTCGGGTTGCCGCTCCTGGGCCGGCTGGGTCCCCCCTGGCGTGGAGCTTGGCACAGCACGGCCCGGGCCAGCTCCCTCACTGCACCCTGACAAGGGCTCACCGACACTGCAGCTATCGTGCATTAACTACCTTGCAAAAACACACAGTCCAAGAGGGATGGACATACTTCTAGAGTGAATTAAACAAACCTCACATAATAAAGGCCAAGCTGTTCCCATCAGAGGTATAAATCTCATCCTGTGAAATCTCAGGCTAAAATCTCCTGAGATTAACAACCCTGAAATTTATAAACTGATGAAGATTTACTGTGTTTTCAAATGACCCATAAGGTGGAAGGCCATTTGAGGAGAATATGGGTGTCAGATATATCTGTGGGTGGCAAGCACAGAGTGGCTGTGGCTAGGATCTGGATTTCCAGCACAGGTGAAGCTCAGCAGGATTTGCCTTCAGAGAGGTACCAGGCACTATGGCCACCATCCCTCCAGACCTCTGGTCTTACAGCTGGGTGCAAGTTGAGATGCACTGAGACGGAAAATAGTATGTACTGGTTTGACCTTCATCTTGTAGGCAGGACAAGACGAGCAGTACTATAATATTTCTGATTTATCTATAACAAGATAAGTAAATAGAAATAAGAAATTATTCCCTTTGCTAAACTGAGGACATAGAGGGAATAAAAATACAAGGAAGCTGTTTCTGGTGAAAAAGGCATCAAGACTGAATTGTTTACCAAAGGAACATTTAAAACAAGTCTCTCTCCCCATTGACTGGAAGATGTGGCTCTCGGGTAGAAACCAGAGAGTTCCATTCCTAACCTCGTTTACTACTAGACTTCTTTTCCTCTTGTATTACATTTTCTCTTTGAAAAAGTGTTTTCAATTCACCTGCAGCAATTGTCAGGAGAATTCTTTCATTCCTTATCTTTTACTCTTCCTATCTTTATCCTGTAAACTGTTGATACTTGAATGTACTGTGATTTGTTCCTTGCTTCTCATTTTCATTACCAGTTTCCCTCTAGCACTTAATTTGTTTCAACTACCATTTCTTTGAGTAATACAAAGGGCAAAAGCCATCTTTTATTTTTCTTTGCTACTGTCACTTTAGAAACCAGCTTATTACCTTCTGTTCAATTACACGTACTGTTTCAACGCCCACTATGCTTTTTAGTGCATTTTTAAAGCCTTGCTTTCCACACTTACACCCTTCTTAAAGACTTCAACCAACGAGGCCATCAGTATACTCACTTTCTTTTTTAAAAAAGCTTATTTCTTGGTTCTATTTCTCCAGACATTTTATAGTATTCAGTCCTAACCCATTTCAGTGCCTCTGAGATTTTCAAATTTACATCCAGAAAAGGGTAACAGATGTAGGCATATCTCAAACATAATTTAATTGCACGTACCTCAGGTAACAGTCACAATGGAAATGTAGGATGCATATGATTTTGTACAGCCTATTAGCTCAGAGAAGCTTCTTCAGTCCTCACTCTGCCCATGTACAGCTGACACTGCAACCATGGCCCAGGCTAGCCAAACACCCATCTGGGCTGGCTCCAGATGCTCCTTGCACAGTAACCCAAATAATGCGCAAACGTACGCTTAATTTCTTTACAGTGGAGCTTTAGAAAAACTACCAAAATAAAGCTGTTAGCTAAAGACTGCATTGCCAAATAGTCTGCCAGGGGAAGAAGCTGACATCTCTAATTTGAAATGCCAGGTCAATTAAACATTTCATAAAGGGATCAATAAATCCATAAAGTTTGGAGATATTTTTTGGGTATATTTTCAGTTCTGTAGCTGTAATCTAATTTTGACTGAATTATCATCTAGGTGGTTAAAAACTGGAGAGCTAGAAATGAAAATGAATGAAAGATGAGCAAAGTAAATGCACAGCACTAAAACCCAACTATGCTAGATGAAATTATTATTTCAGCTATTAAATCAACCGATACACAAAACACATTCGGTTATTACGATTTAATGCTTTATCAACTGAAATCCTTCTCTGCAACACTCTGTGACTGGCAAACTCTACAAAGGCAAAATGTTATGCAAAAATATAGAAACAAACAAACCATGAATCTGAAAAGTACTGAAAAGATAATGCAAAGAAAGCCTGGTGCCAACAGTTATTCATCTACTAATCAATAAAAAGTAAACTGAAAAATAACACACAATGCTAGAAAACACTAAGAAAAGTGAAAAACAAGATGTTAACACATTGAATAAAGATAGAAAGGCTAGCCAAAATCTATAAACCTAGCCCAGTACACTGATTAAACTCTAGCTTCGTCAGTGTTTGCTCCCTATAAGGATCTAAAATAAGGAAGTAACTCTCAGAACATGAACAGAATGATTTAATCACAAAATGAGTTTCAGAGAAAAAAGTATACTTTTTACCTTTTCTATTTACATTTTAAAGAGTTCAAGTTTATATATTTCATTCAATAGACAACAAACTCAAAAAATCCATTACAATCTAATGTGAAATTTCATGAAAGCATCTCAGTTCAGTCTAACAACACTTCAAAGAGAGATTTAGTTAAATCTGATAAGTAGAATTACATGCAGATGTCAATCAATAGGTACTCCATATCTATCTGTATTTATAAAAAATTGAAATGTCATGCTTAATAATTACTTTTTAAATGTCCTTCTTATCTAACATAGCTTGAAAAGAATTGTGCAGAAACATGTTACAGTATGCCTGTGCTCTGCAGATTCACACTGTCATTAAGATATCACCTTCGGTTTAATAGTGCACTCATGTTTGTTAATGAAACCCATCTTTTGCCTTGAAATTCTGGGCATCCTGTATAAAAACAAATGCAGAAAGATTAAAAAAATAAAACAAAACTGCCCAGGCAGACCTAGGAGTAAAAAAAGAAAGAAAGAAAAAACTATAGAACTAACATAAATTTAGTTTTAAAAATTTCCATTAAATGAAAAATTGAAGATATCCAGACACCTTTTCCTTTCAGAGATGTCTACTAGAATAGACATTTCTTCATGATAAATAAGAAAAGATCCAAATAAAAGGATAAAAACACTTCAAAGTCTGCAGTTAAAAGTATTTTTAGGAGTTGGTGTATGACATGGTCATCTGGAATTTAAAGTCAATGCAGTATAATTGAGTTTTTTGCTTGTAAAAATATTGGCATACTCAAAAAGAAAAAAAATCTTATGCAATCCAACAAGCTTAGGCTTTTCAGGGGCTTACAGTGAATTACAGCACTATAGTGGTAAATAAGCAGCAAGAAAACAGAAACTGCTCACTTCTGCCTCTTTTGTTCAAACCAGTTAAACTGAGTGATCAGTAAATCCTTTCCATGCAACTATTTCTCTTAACCTGTCAAAGGGTCACACTAGCAGGCTTCTGGCCAATGTTTCCTGCTGCTGACACAGCCAGCTTTCCATGGCTCCATGTTTGTCAGTGACAAATGCCAGAGGCAGCTTGCTCCTGAGATTTGACTGTAAAGGTATCACTGTGTATCAGGAACTCATCCTCAAGGTATACTGGGAAAGCCAGAAAACCAGCCAATTTGCAGCTTTGCCCTTCTGTTTTTCTCCAGGACATAATTCAGTTCAATACATTCTCCAACAAAATTCAGCAAGGAGCTATTGTGGGCTGTGTATGCTTTTTCATGGCTTTCAATGTGCAGCATGTACAGAAAGTTAAAAAACCAAAAGCCTAAACCACAATATCAATGGAATAACAGAATCATGGGTGTTACTTTTAAAATCAGGATGTTATATTTAGCTGTCCTAATGAAAAGAAGGGAAATGAGTACAAAAGGCTTTAATTTTTCTTTGTAGTGGCCAGGTATAATCATGTCTCAGGTATCTTCCTGCTCAATATCTGAGGGAAGCAGCACCTTGGAACAGAAACCAAACAGGAAAGGAGCTGACAGTGCACAGATCCATTGGTGCTTCAGCAATGATCACAATACCCAGGCTCCCTTGAGTACCACAGCCACAGGCGAATTGCTTTATGTCCACGGAATATCTCCCTCCAACAGACCGGCTGAACAAACAAATGCTTTTATAACAGTGCAAACAGCAAGGTGAAAAAAGACTGTGGATTCAGCCAAACAAGCAGCACTTCTTGGAGCCCCCTTGGACCTTACTTATCTGTCCTTCCCAGGAAGCTCATTGCCTGTGAGCCCCTGCTCTATTAATCCTATATTGAGACACAGTTAAGAAGGCATTCCCTTAAAATTTGTTGAAACTAAGGAAATACAGAAAGCTAATTGAAGTCTATCAAACACTGATAGAATGACTGTCCACTGCCCAGATAACAGCAGACAGCAAAACATACCAGCCCTGCATCGTCTACACATGCACCTTTTAGGGAATAGGCCTATAACAGTGATTTACTCTAGGAAAATTATCAAAAGTATCCACCAATGCCGGTATCGCTTCAGCAGAGCCTCATAACCCACACTGGAGACCAAAGTGTCTTTTGATATGCCTTACTTTCAACTCAGGTTATTGAGGAGAGGCTCAGGAGCCTTCAGGACTCTGTTGCTTGAAAGAAGTGTAACAGCTGTGTACTACCATGAGAATTGGAACTTCCTAGTCTTTGCCTGAGTTGTAATTACTTGTATTTTTAAGTTGTATTTTTAATAGAAATGATTTTTCTATTCAAATTTTACATCCCTATGTCCCAAAATTTCAAGGGTATAAAATTTTTCAATTCCTTCTTGTTGGCAGGCATCACATTTGCTAACTTCCAGTGAACTGTGACTTCTGTTAGGCAGGACCACCGGCAAATGACAGAAAGTGGCTCAATAAACACTTCTGCCATGTCTCCCAGATGCTTGGGTGGATCCCATCTGGCTCCATAAACTTGTGGATGTTAAGGGGTGTAGCCAGCCACTGCCCATTTCTCCTCATATTACGGGGGCTGCATTTTGTGCCCCATTGCCATCTCACAGCTCAGGGGGCTGAGTAGCCTGAGAAAAGTGGTCTTATTGTCAAAGACTGAGGCAAAGGCCTTAAGTACCTCAGCCTTTTCCTCATCCTTTGTCATGGAGATTCTCCTTCAGCCTCCTGTTGTTGCTGATGTATTTATAGAAACATTTTTATTTTCTTTCATGCAGAAGCCAGATTAAGTCCTACTTGGGTTTTGGCCCTTCTAATTTTCTCCCTGCATAAACTAAGACAGCACAAGAGGTATTTAATTAACATCTATTTTATTCTATTACATCTTACTTGAAGCTGAAAATCATGCATGAAGAATTTTTTCCGAATCCTCTTAGTTTAAGCTAATCAAGTGTTTAATGCTTGATAGCTGAAAAAAAATTAAATTGCAAATGTGTTCTTAAACATAAAAAAACTAATTCATTTATAATGAAAATCACTGGAAGAAAATAAAACCAAAAACCCCACAGATAAAGTATACATATTTTTAATCTCAATTTTACTTTCAGGATCAAAATTCACAGTGGTTCCTGATGCTACTGTAAATTAATTGTTATTTTTTGAAAGATGGAATGAAAGGCAAGATCTATTACCTTTTATTAAGATATATATATATATAAGCTTAAAGTAAATAATAACATCCAGCTTCATTAAATGCTTAGGCTGGTTAAAGAATACATATAGGTCACATTGGAAACAGTGCATACCAGTTGGATGGAATAGCGTTTAATGATAGGTCTGTGTGCAGATGGAAACTGCTTTGTGGGATTTGTATTATAAAAAGAAGAGAGTTTTCTCATGTTTGCTCTTGAATGTTCACAATTTCTGCCAAAAATGTGTTTTTCAGACCTCAAGTATATGGAAGAGACAACTTTGTGTTTGTCAACATTGACAAAAAATTCTTTGCAGCATTATAATAAATACCCAGCAGTGTCTTATGCTGGTGAAAATGCTCCTAATGATAAAACATTGAAACAATTCTCGGAATGAAATACCAATAAAAGAAAGATTTTGTCTTCTACCCTAAGACCCATGTCTGTCTTAAGACTTTATCAACACTACTGAATCACTTGTACTTTTATCCATTCCTTAACCTACACAGCTATCCCTGTGACTTCCTAGAGGCACAGCAAGCCTCAGTGCATGTCTATTAACCCATTATTCTGTGAGTTAGTTATGGGCTAAAGAAACCCACAAAATGACGACAGAATTTAAAAAGACAATTCAGAAGAAAATTTGGGGCCAAGTGAAGGTAGTATGATGATTTGTAAGGGAAAACTACAACAGAGATACTTACTAAGAAATATTTTTAACCATTGCCAATCAGCCTCCTTAGATATCTGGATCATGCAACAACTTCAATATGTTTCCCTGGTATTCATGAAGCAAACATCTTTCTGTTTTCCTCTAAAAAAGAAATAAGTGTCTCCATTTTTTATGTGAATGTAAATGTATGGACTGATAATACTGATACAGGACTCATACTTCCCCTCAGTGACACAATTTCTGGTGCTTCCAACTTAATGTGTTATTTTAGACTTCAGAAAAAAGTAACCACAATAATACCAAATGACCAAGCAACAGAAACACTACTGACTTGTTTGTTATTATGCAGACAGAAATTTTGTCCTTTGTTAGTTTCCCTAACCTATAAACCTGCACTTGACCCTACTTAACATGATGAAGCTTATTAAAAAAATAAAAAGTATCATTAAATTCATAGTATGCAAGTAATAAATGAGTTTTTCTGATTAGGTGCCAAATTTCACAGGGAACATGAAACTCAAATGAATTTTGGCAAGAACTGATTCATGCATCCAAATCCCAGTGTCACTATGTGTTCTTTACATACCTCTTTTTCCCTTCAGCTGGGTACAGTGTGTTTCTTCATTTTGTGCCTAAAACTATCTTTAAGCTCCCTTTATACTGATGGACAGAATTTGACTTCTCTGTGTTTTGCATTTATTGGTTTCTGCATTAAAAATATTCCTACCACGTATTATGTAAGTGGAGATACAACCTAATTAAGCCTCGCCAGTTAGGTGATCCCCTTTTCAGCTGATGATAACTCAGCACTCACTCCAGCCCTCCAACACACAGAAATCCATACCTCTGGAAACTAGACTAGAGTCTGATTAGTCAATAAGAAGTCTGTATCAATAGACTCTCTCCCCCTTCGGCATTAACAGCAAAGTAATACATGGATAGTCTGGTAGCTTGAGGTGGGAAACCTGTTTAGTTTAAGAATTCAAGTCCCCAGCATCCTGAATGACACTACCAGGCAAGAGGTTTCCAGTAGTCCAGTCTATCGCAGCTTCCTTCTTTAGTCTCTTATTATACAGAAAATCAGGAATTGTCTGCAATAGCAGACTGCATAAGCACACTGAAGTTGCAAAGTCAAGCACTCGAAAGCTAGGAAATGCCACACTTACCCAGTTGCTTGTGTGAATTTAGTTCTCTCCTTGCTGCATGCACGTCTACACATTGTGGTATAATTTTAATTACCCGACTGGATACTGTTTATTCCACAGGACATGACTCAGCCCACCAGCTGAATGCAGAAAGGAGCTGAATTAACATTGTACCGATAGCCATAAAAATGCCGTTTTCAATTTGCAGGTGCTTGACTTTGCAACGAAAGTTACATTCTTTTGATACAAATCTGAATAAAATTTGGATTATATAAACATACACAGATTTGAAGGGGATGCAGCAAGAAGATTATTTATACATGACCAGCATGAATGAAATTAATAAAAATAGCAGGAGGTGTTAATATCTACATGTTTGAATATAAATTGCAAACACAAAGTCATCATCATAATTTAGATATTTCAAAACATTTTATAAACATACAACATTATTACTTGTGACCTTAATCCTTCCAAGACAATCTGCAGAAGCTGCAGTATAAGAAAGATAATGAAGACAAAACCAGAAAACTGGTATGCACCAAAATGTGTTCTTTATTCTTCAAGTTTAGCACAATCTGAAAAGGCAAAATATCCGTCCTTTTGTAAAAAGTGAGTGGATGTCTTTCTAAGATGCACTGGGGTTATACTGGTATTAGTTTTACAAAAATATCCGTATATAAAAGATGTAACTGAAAAAGAAGCAGAAACTGACCCAAGAGATGCACTAATGTCAAAAGCTCCAGCCCTATGGCATAGTCAGTCATCTGGAAAATTGAGGCTATATTTAGTTCACATTTTCATGCTTTTATTAGCAAAAATTAGCTATGGCTAAAACAATCCAAGCTAAATTTGTTATTTTAGATTAAATGAGTTTTTAACACAGTATTTGCCTGTTTATGCACAGAAGAGTCCAATGTTTTCCCTAATTTACAAATCTCCTCTGAATTCAAAGCCATATAACTGATGTCACATCAAAGGGGTAATTCCTTTTGTCTTATCACGTCTTGCTGTGATGCATCATGATGTTATTAAGTGCACTACTATATTAAAAAAACCACGAAAATTTAAACAAAAAGGCTCCCATTTGGAAAATAAATCATCACTGTTCTGTTGTAATATAGAGCACTAAATTCAAACATCTCCCTTCAGACAGACAACAGAATTCAGTAAGCAAGATACCTTTTTCCTTTTTTCTCTTGCAGTGGCTAGTTTTAATCTCACAGGTTCTGCTACAAACAAAAAACTTGATTAAGAATAAATATTCATCAAGTAGATAGATAAAGATATAATCATGTGATTATATCAGTTCTTTGTTTCTTGTAACACTGAATCGTTTATTTCTTTCTTTTCTTTCGCACTAGCTGCTCTGAAGGAAGTTTTCTAACAGTCTCTACAAAGCCAGCATGAATTTCTAAACAAATAGCTGGTTTTTTACTAGAAACAGAATTAAATTATATAGAAAGTCTTATGTCACGGTCATTCTACTTCTTTTTTTTAATAAATTGTCCCATCTTCTAAGACTCATTAAAAAAAAAAAAAAAGTCAGTTGAAGCACTGGAGACTGGATTCAGTCTTCATTAATTGCTGCAACACACTGCTGCTACCTGGATTCACAAATCTGCCCTGTCAGCACGAAATCTGGAATATTTCTCCTCAGCCAGCCCTGCTGCTTCCCATTCCATTTCCCAGTGTCCAGCCCCAACACCAGCTATCAGCCACACAGTTACACAGTTGGTTCTTACACTGTTTGAAAACACAGGTAACAAATTCACACTACTCTTTGAAAAAGAATAACTCTTTCGGGAAGTAAATTTAATGCAGGACATTAACTAAACCGATGCTGTCATTAGTGCAAATGTCAAGTTCATTATAGCAGATGTTTCAGCTGAAGATTGCGACACATTAAAAGCTCAAAACAAATGTGCAGAGCATTCACCATTTGATTTAGTGTGCCTGCTTCCGAGCTTACAACGTTGAGCCAGAAGAGGCTGTGGGCATCATTGCTTTGTCTGTAGCAGGAGCAGGGTTCTGTCTGGGCACTCCTGAAACATGCCCTGCACACAGCCTGCCGAGGTTCGTTTTTATCAGCGCTTGGACATGTAAGATGCTGGTGAAGTACAGGAGGCAAAAACCACAACTAATGCAGCTTGAGGCTGAAAAGAGCTCTAGTAAGGCAAGAGCAAGGAACCTCTTGTAACCGTATTGCACACGTTGTTGCAGAAACATCTTCATTTGGAGGAATCAGGTGGTGTGATTCTAGTAAATTGTATTGCTTTCTGTGAGCTTTACAGTTCTGGAATGGACCTGCCTTTGGTGTCTTCCCACAGAGAACAGCAGGAGAAGCTAATTACTAGGAAGTGGGATTTCTGAGACTCTTGTAATTCTCTACCCCTAGCTAGAGCACAAAATACTTTCCTGCCTTTCAGACCCAAACTAATTTACTGGAATAATAAATGCCAACAGTAATTTTAGAAAATACAAAGGACAAACTGTGTTCTTCAAAAAATAAAAAATAACCACGTGTTTTGAAAAGCTACTTCTAAACCTCTTTCCTAAGGTTATAATTCAGTTTTTCAACAGAAGTCTTAGTCTGATTTATAGGAACTTACAAACTGCAGCTGACTTTTCTAAAAGCACTAAGAGTCTGAAACAGATGAATTAAAAAAACCAAAAAAGCCTCTAGATGAACATAAGGAACCCACACTACATGATCTCCCTCAATCTTGCATAAGCCATGGTATAAGGGAGTCCAACAAATACTGCTTCAGAGAGAAAAAGATTTCATTATTGCCTTAGTCCCGTGATTTACATGCAAGGTTCTTTTTTGTGCTTAAAAAGCCCTTCCTCTGCTCCTCCTGGAACAGACTGGCCAGAAGCCACTTTAGACAATGATCAAATACAGAAAAAGTTTTCTTTCAGAGTTCCATGTATGAACAAGTGATTTAGGACACTACATTTGACAATGCAACAAACATTTATACACAAAATGTGACTCAGTATCAAATATCTGTTCACAAAAAAAGGCTAAAGAAAAGCCAAAGGTCCAAGGAAAGGTAAGAGAAAGAAGCTGTAACACATAAACTTGGAGACCACAGCTAAAGCAACAGTCCAAAAGCAATCCGTATTTAAGAAAAAAAAAACAAAAAAAACAAAAAACCAAAAAACCAAACAAACAACAAAAAAACCCTTAAAATTTCACTTCCCTTATAATTTCAGCTGACTGAAAAGATTTGTAAAGTATTGCAAATATTCTTGCAAAGGTCAGAACATGTACTTGGCTCTTGTGAGACCAGCCTCTCATGGAACCTTAAAATTTAGCTCCATGTTCTTGCAGATCCACTTGCAGCACCCTAGCAGCTCACAAGAGAGCACAGGAATGCACTTGCTAAAGGAATTTCTTGCTATCTTAAAGCTTCACTGTTGTCAAATGTATACTTAGTTGTTTCTGTTCTGCTAAGTCCTTTACATTGTCTACAACACAGTATTAGTAAAAATTTACTCCAACTGATGATTTTTTTCATGCAACAGTCCAATAAAAATAACTGGTTTTCATTTACCAGTATAAAGATGTTCCAAAACTAATCCACCCAGAGTGGAGTCAAGGATTTAATGTATAAAATTCAGTTCTGGGAGAGTAAGAGAGCATGGCTGGATTTTCTTTTTACAAGGTGTATGCATTTCTAGCAGTGTAAAAAAAGAAACAATCTAATTTTATTTTCATAACTGAAAACAGGTTCTCAATTGAGCAGCTTTCATTGAGCCAGCACATATATCAAAATATCTCATTGATGAAAATGAGAATATTGCATGATCAAACCTTTGCTTTTTCTACTGAACAGCTCTAAGATTTCACACTTTATAGCTGCATGAACAGATACTTCGCAAAAAAAAAAAAAAAAATCACACTTCCTTTTCTTCTGTTCAGAGATGATCTGCAAAGAATAAATACTTAGAATTGTTTTGAGGTTTTTTTATTTCTGGTAGAGATGGGTTCCCTTGGAAGCTGCTCGTATTCTACTGATACTTTTTTTCCCCAAAAGTAGAGTCCTTTTGACCTGTTCATTCTTTCCCTGGAAATCACAACTGATTTACTTTAGATGCTGAAACTACTCAAGTCATATTAATAATAAAATAAAATTTAGAATATGAAATACTTTGACACTGCTCATTTGAATGAAAAACCACTCCGTAAGAATAACAGACTGCATAATTTAAAGCTCTTCTCTTTTAAAGATATTCACCACAGACAAAAAAACCCCACCTAGTTAAATGTGAAATTCAAACACAAAAATAATTGGGTTACCTTAAAGGTGAAGTGGCTTAGGGTCACACTTTTTTTTGGACTGAGAAAAAGAATAAAGGAAGGCTGGTTTATCTCTTATATTGTGTGTGTGTAAAACTTTTTCTTTTCCCCCCTTTTTTATTTTTAGTTACTCCATATGTACTTTCCTTTAACCTTGCTGGTTAAACTTTTCTTTTAACCTTGCTGGGTCTGCCCTCTGTGCACAGTTTTCACTGCAATAAAAGGATACGGTATGCTGCAACCTTTCTCTGCTTTAGACTTCTCTGTGTCAAGATCCCAGTACCAGCTCTGCAGCTCTAGGGAAAGTGCTTCTCAGAAAAAAGACAATCCCCCTTCTTCTTAAACGCTACATGAAGTGGTATGGCAGCCACAAACAGAACAATCTTTGTAGCTTTACAACTATTTTTTTAGACAGGAAACTATCACCTGTGGTGAAAGTACTTCTTGAATTAGAGATGTGAACAGAAGTCTTACAGAAGGGATTCTTCTGACAACAAACGAAAAGAAAGCTTTTCTGGTACCTTAAATATGAGGGGATATCTCAGATCTGCAAACATACAGCTTAGGAAAACAAATAAACCAGCAGTTAATTTCCAAACTTAACTGAAATTCAAATAACACTGTAATAGAGACCCCATGCCAAAAAACAAAACAAGGAAGACAGCAGGGTGGGAAGTATTTGAAAGATCACCTAGGAGCAAAGGCTCTCTTCTCCCATCGTGCTGGAGGCCATGACCATAGACTCAAACAGCTGGTACATTAACGATGTAAGGACTAGATTAATGTGCCACAGCAGAACTGGGTCTTTTATTACCAGGGCAGGGAAGAAATGCACAGAAGAGGAGCCTCTAAACAAATCCTTAATGGATCTTAGTGTTAAAAACTAATAAATTCTCCATGTATACAAGACATCTAGATACAGTTGGTAATACACTTTGTGAGAGGTGGTGGAGAAACTGCCACCCCAGCAAGCAATGCAGAATAGCAAAGCTGTATGAGAGAGCCTGGTGGACACACACGCTACACTGAAAATCTGGATCTGCCTAGTGGAAACATTACTAGTATTAATCATACCTTTCCTGACTGGGGGCTGCAAGAGTAGTCTAATGCCCAAAGCCCCCCAGCTCCTGCACTTGAAAAATGGAGGTAAAGGCTCAGTGAAGAAGGTGTCGTTTTAGCCTTTTAATGTAAAGTGGCAAGGATCTAGATACCAAAAGCGTCTTGGTCAGTTGGTAACAGCATAATCACTCAAACACCATCTTTCTTTACACTGAATAGAGCACAAACAAAGAAGGCACCAGAGAAACAGGTTTATCAAAATCTCTGGGGAAGTAAAAATATATTTAACAGAAAAGCTAAAGGAGTAAACTGACTCTTCCTGTTGGTGTCAAGACAAAGTGGCAGACATGAGTCCCGGAAAATGACTCAGTGAAGAATAAACTAAATGTATACCAATTAAAAAATCTCTTCTTAAACTCTTCACTTTGACAGAGTGGTCCAAGAAAGGTCCAACGAATTCCACACCTTTAGCATACACTAAATTGATATGGTGTATCTGCTGTCTGTTTCAGAAGAGAATCTTTCACAGGTTCAGAGCACAAACCAATCCTTCAGGCAGAGGTCCTACTAATGCACAGAGCCACCACCTTTAAACTTCCAAACTTTCAAAAAATTACTCACCTTTTTTTAATGGAGCTCTAATCACCTTTAGTTGTCACAGCAGTAGCTGGTCTGTTGTGTAGATACTCATACAAGGACCTGCCAGCGAAGCAGGCTGCCATGAGAAAGATCCTCAGAAAGAGGCAGGGAATGGGATAGTTGATGGATGAAAGAAAGCTGGGCAGAAAAATCATATTGAGGGCTATGGTTTGATGATTGTCATTTTCGATAACAATTCAATAGTTGAAAAGTTTAGTTGTATAAACCTTTCTTCCTGGAATGTGGTGGATATAGAATTCCATTTCTAAAAATTCATCAACATGGCTTCCTAAGAGGACACAGAACCAACGGCGAGTGAGGAAAAGGGCTTTTCTTTTATTCTTTGTGCAGAGTTCCAGGGACTTATTCTTTCAGAGAACAAGACAGAAAAAAGAATCAAATCAGAAGGGTAAAAGTTGGAAAAATTCATGGGTTGAGATACAGGCACTTTAATTAGCAAAAGACACACACACAAGCAAAGCAAAACAAGGAGTTAAGTCACTGCTTCCCATGGACAAGCAGGTGTTTCAGGAGAACAGGGCCTCATCACATGCACTGGCTACTTGGGAAGACAAACACCATCACTCCAAATGTCCCTCCCTTCCTCCTTCTTCTCCCCAGCTTATATACTGAGTATGATGCCATATGGCCTGGAATATCCCTTTGGTCAGTTTGGGTCACCTGTCCGGGCTGTGTCTCCTCCCAACTTCCCATGCACCTCCAACTTCCTCACCAGTGTGGCCATAGGAAGAGCAGAAAAGGCCTTGGCTCTAAGCTCAACAACAACAAAAACTTACCTATATTATCAACTCTGTGCTCAGCACAAACACAGAACACAGGACAATTCAAACTGGAATAGTCTGGAAAGCAGGCTGGCAATTTTCCAGTGGCTGTTTCTTCATGTGCTCTTTCTGAAGCTGAAGCTTACCCATTGGCAGCATTCCTGGAGCTCCTAAGTGTAGTACCTTGGGTACAGGACACAGTTGCCTTTATCCTCTCACGTAACATAGGTTACTCAGCTGGTAGCTGTAGACATCATTAAGCTGTTTGTTCATTGAGCAAGTCCTAACTGTTCAGGAAAAAGCAGAATGCTGCTCTATGCTCTCAACATGTGAAGATGCCAAGTGACATCCACTGTATATTAGAGTCATACTGTAAACAGGGAGTGGCAGCCCTTGAAATCAGCAAGGTACCTAAGTGTGTGCCAGCCTGAGTGATAATGAGTGTCTTCTGAACTGGACAGTTCCATGTGTAATGCCAGAATCTTGCATGGTATGGAAATTTACTATGAAAATAACAAGATTTATCATCAAAAGATTTTTTGCTCAAAATATATTTGGGAATTGTAAATGCTTTGTATAATAGCATTTTTGCATGCATAAGAATGTGTTTTCCTGGGGAACACTAAGGAATACATTTCTATTTCCTGACATTTGCTAATAACGAAGAAATAATTGATACTAATCAGTGTTAATGCCTGCTATTAGAAATCACAGACTAAATAACCATATTATGCCATACAAACAATATCCAACACTGTTACAGAAAGACATTTAGCACTTAAACTAAAAAAAAATGTGTACTTTCTAATGATTGTCTAATGAGGGATAGTTTATGCTGAACCAAAAAAAGTAAGCAATTTCATAATTACATAATATAAACACATTCATTGCAACAAACTGGTAAAATATTTGGCACAAATCCACAAACTCCAGGGACCAGAATAGTGAGGGCATAAGAACAGCAGGTGTTGGTCGACCAGGTTGAAGCAGGAAGAGAGAAGAGAATGAACCCAACTGCCAAAGCAAGTCTGGGGAATGAGGGCCCAGAGAAAAGAGGCAACATAAGCTCCAGAGACCGGAGCTCAGTTCAGGAATTTTTAAGAGCAAATTCTACTGAAGTGGGTCAAAGAGCTTCAAGTACAGTCGCAATAAAATCATCATAATCTATATTTAGCTCCTGCATTTAGTTACCTACTTAAAAGAACAAGAGCACTTATTAGCTTACTAAAATTTTAACTCATATTTTGTCTTGCTGGGCCTGGGGATTGAAGTCTGAAGAATATTTTCTTTTTCAATTGATGTCTTTCTTCTCTTGATTGAAAAGGAACAAGCTCTGAAGATAAGTTACTTAGGAAGTTAGACTTTAATATTGGATAAAGAGAATGTTTTCCATTAATGAATATCAAAATAAAATACTT
>VZRN01006644.1:295561-406263 GCA_013397935.1 Dasyornis broadbenti | reverse complement strand
CCCCCCCCCCCCCCCGGATTTAACAAAGAAAAAGGGTCTGAATGGGATCACAAGAAGGAGCATGAATTTCAGTTATCTTCTGTCTTCCCCATCACTTTCAATTCAAGGTTTAGTTTGGTCTTTCCTCCAGCTCCTGAGCTTCGGTAATTTGCTCTAAGATTCATATTTCAGTAATACTGTCTGAGAGTCTGTTTACTCAGGGGGAAAAAAAAAAAACCTAACAAATATGCTAATACAAGTCAAGTTCCCACATGATTTTCTCTTTTTTAAATTAAGCTTCTATGGTTTTATAGTTATGTTTTAACCATCTCAAAAGTGAGACAAGCAAAACAACACTTCCTTATCTGGAAGAAGATTATCCATGTAGCATGTGGCAGCAGTGGGTGCCATTAAATTCCATTGAATTTAAATCATATCCAAATAAAAATTAATATCTAAGTACATATTACTTTTCCTGGTATACTTAACAGTCCAAGCTTGGCAGCAGGGCTTAAAAAATATGACAGTTTTTTCTTCCTGCAGAAAAATACCCAATGGAGACAATGCCAGATGTGTTCAGTGACTGTGATATATTTTTTAAAAAAAACCCCATATTTTCAAAAAGAATAAGCAGGACTTTTCAGCTTTTTCCAAAAAGACACTTCAGTATTTTGACATGAAGGTCCTTGTTACCTAACCTGAAGAAAAATAGCAAAGTTGTCACAAAGAATGACATGCCTTTATCTGAAAAAATTACATCCGGACAAAACCTATTGTATGTATATTGCCATGCAACATAATATTACAATAGCTCTTGTAGTTATCTTGATGATTTAACAGGCTTTTAAAAGGCTGCCTAAAGTCTGTATGTTCTTTGTATTTTCTCTTTTAATTAATTCAGCTAAAAAACTCACCCAACCCTTCCAACACAGGCAGAAGTCAAATAAATAGCGTAAATTATAGAGGTATTCTGCCAAGAAGAAGAAGTTGAGACAATATTTGCTTGAAACTAACAAATTCAATGAACTAGTAAATAAATGAAAAGCAATATATCATGCTGAAAATGAAGACAAAAAGTAGTATGAGCAATTGAAGAGTGTCTTTGTGTGGAAGGTGGTTGGATTACGAAACAAGTGATTGAGGCCAGCAATTTAGCTGATGTTCATTAGTTCAGGAAAGAGCTAGCAACAAACGTGAAGCAACAAATTATGGATTGGTTTGTTTGTACCAGAGACATACCAATCTCATTTATGTTTCATAAATGTCACTATTTTCTGAACTAGTCTTTTCCTAGTCTTGGTTCTTATGCATTAGAAATTTGCATTGAAACGTGCTAAAATAGTATTAGCCTGTAGTACCCTGAAACTGGCTAAAATCACACTTTTTTCATCCAGAAACTGTCAATTAATTGGAGTTTTATTTGGGGGGGGGGGGGCCGGAAGGACCCTTCAAGCTAAATAAGTACACATTTTTGCCAGCTCAATTTTATTTAAAGCATTTAAAATTCATTAAATTAAAATTTATTTGGAATTTTACGGTGGTAGATAGGAGGGAAAATATAATACTGTCTGCTATTACCTTACATTGCAAAGACAATCACTCTAACAACAAAAATGGGGTAAATCAGGGTATGCTTTGAGGTTTCATCCCTCTCTGCATATCTAGCAACAATTATCTCCATAAGATATACTTCTTAGCAGTTCCTAGGCTTTCCAGAGCACGGAAAGGAAATGCCACTGTGATGTGATGACTTTCTGCTGCTGTTTTGATATGACAGAAGCATGAGCTGACTGATGTCTCAAGTACTAAGTAATTTGAATTCCAGATATTCCTAGATAATTCTCTGTCTAAATACACTTAATTTGAACAATTGTTCTTTTCTGTTAAAACCATATTTCAAAGAAATATTTGAGCAAATATAGCTGTTCCTAGATTAATTCCATGTTACTTATGTCTGGAAAATACAGAGATTGTGTTCATTTGGTGCTCAGTTACGCGGCAAACCCTAGAAAAAGCCAGGATATTATATTCTACAGCTTGATTCCATGCCTTCTTGTCTTGAAAACTGTTGCAATTGAAAACCAGCATAAAATGGAAGGATGGGGAAATGATTGCTTCCAATCTGAAGAAATGAAATTCCTACCTAATGGTTTTGGGTTTTTTCTGTTCATCTAGAATTTGAACACCATTAATTTCTGGAACATAAAAAGAAATTGGAACAACTAGGCTTGACATTATCAAAACCTGTAATATATAAAACCCCTTAAGACAAAACCAGAATAATTTATATGTAATAAACAGAATGACATGTTTAAGCATTTTGGAAAGCACTTTATCAACACTGATGCAGATCCCCAAATTATTCAAAATCTGAACAATACATAAGAGATGCAGTGAAGACATATACTTACTGTGAATAAAACCACCAGTAAATATTAATAACTTGCAAGGAAAGTTCCCTCCTAAATCTTCCAAATACCTACAGCAGGGCAAATGAAACAGTGTCTTGAGGGCTAACTTTGTACTGGGAGCTAGAAAGACTAGAAAGTCATATGTGTGTGTATATATATACACACACACCGCACATTCAACACATGCAGGCTATATAGGACATAAGAGCTGCTTGTGATTATGAAATTTGATACATTTCCCTAAAACCCAAACTACACTAAATTAACTATTCACTAAAATGCTCAGAAAATTATATATACTGTCTGGACATACACATAATTCTGAAAGTATGGCATCCTCTAAAGAAAAATATAAAGGGCTGCCACCTTTAAAAGTTATACGAAACTGAAACTAATCTGCAGTTGTAATTAAATCACTATTCTACAAGACCATGTCACTGTGTTTTTCTGTATCACTTTGTAATAAGATATTTTCAGAGAATTTTTTTAGTGTACAAGTAACGAAACCATGGTTATTTCTCTGTGGAAATCTTTAGTGTTCCTGGGTTAGGGAAGAGAGGAAATACAGAATGGAGTTAAGTAAATGCAGTTACAAACTATGACAGCCCAAATATAAGTTTGAATTCTAAAACTAATAAAGATGGGGGGGGGGAAGGAGGTTTGCAATGGCAAGAAAAAAATCTTTGTTTGACTTTTTAAAATTTCAAGCAAATCACAGAACTGTTAGGGTTGGAAGGAATCTCTGGAGATCGAGTCCAGCTCCACTGCCAAGGCAGGGTCACCTTATGAGCATCCTAATGTATGCAATCAGCATTAGCATATGTCTTTGCCTTCCAGTTTTATTGTTTCCAAACCAACAGCTGAAAATTAACTGGGAGCAAGATTTATGTATTATCCAGCCACATATTGCATAACAAAATGCACATCTTCCCAGTGAACCGAAAAGGAAGACTGCTCTAGGCAGGAGGGAAGAACATAGCACCACGGTTCTTCTGCAAATACTCAATTTAAAATGCAAATATTTCTTTATGGGCAGCACTTGACTTTTCCTACATAAAAGCAAACAAATTGAAGAAGATGTAAAGTATAGAACTAACAAAAACATGAAAGCCCAGATGTTTAAATGGAAGTTTGATAAAAAAGAATGCAAGTTTGATTAATACAATTTCAGCCCCAGGATAGGAAGTCTCCAAAATGCTGGTCTGTGAGACCTCAGATCATCAACCTGAATTCTGCATTGGAACGAATACTTGACTATAGCAAGTGCAACTGAAAACAACAAAAACAAACAAACAAACAAGAAGTTTGAATAAGAAGTAAATAAGCAGGGTGTGCAGGAAGAGTACTTCTTCTTGCACAGTCTGTGTATCTTGACTACACAAGAAAGAACTAGAAAGAATCTCTCACATAGTCTACATGAGAGTAGACTAAATTTCAAAAGCAGTAATATTGGCAGATTGCATTGCAAGTCACTTGGACTCACAGCAGCAGGTTGTAGAACCTCTTCCAATTCAAAATCATCAGTTCACGTTCCAGGATGAGAGGCTACAAATTAATTAATGCACTCCCATAAAATCAAATCACATGGATGTAAATTACTAACACAATGAAAATGGTTAAAAAATGATTAGTATAAATACATTTCTATCAGAAATATAAGTGAATGTCACAAGCTTTTTCTGACTCTTGCAGGACGCTTCCAGTCTAACATAGCCAGGTAAGTCATGTTGTCTTTAAGTAACATCTTCCTCAAGAAAATGGAAGCAGTCTTCTTCAAAACAATATAAAGTTACAGAACTATGAGGATTATTAGTTATAAGGGCATTAAAAAGCATATTTCAACCTCCTTCCTGTAGTGTAATGAAGTCAGGACATGACACAATTCTTCAGCAACAGGACTTCTCATGCTGTCCACCATATGCATCTTTTAAGAACACATTGGCATGCTGACAATTTCTAAAGGGATTTCACAGAGATTTCAAAGTGGGCAATGGCAAAACAAGTCTCCAAAGAAAACCTCATCCTTCTCTCACTTTAGGAAAGGTTTTTTCTTTCAAATACTCCTTTTTTTTTTTTTTTTTTTAAACTCCAATGCAACTTCTCTTATGTAAGCAGCACTAGAACCCTTGGTGTTGACTAATAGCCTCCAGTACAGTGCAACTTTAAAACTGCAGGTACTGGCCTAACTAGTGAGCTGGTGTATATCCTGCAGGGTTGTTACTGTTCTCTGCTGCAGTGAAACAACAGAACATATGGAAGTTTCCATAAATGTGAACAAAATGAACTATCTCTCCAGTTCTATATTTAATGTATTTATTGATAGCAATCTTTTTAAATATTTTCTATAGCCCACTGTGGCCTTGCAAAGTCAATCCTTCTTTTTAAGAGAAAAATAACATTTCTGAGAGATTTGAATTATGTCAGGAGATAAGTAATTCAAAGATTGCTTTATGACTGACACATATACACCCAGAGACGCAAGGAGATTAAATCCTGTGGCTACTTGAGGCATGAACCCATTTTGTGTCAATCTTCCTCCATTTGTTTCTGGAAACTGACACTGAGCATTGCTCACAAGTCAGAAAAGCATCAATCCTTCAGAGAAACGGGAGAGAGAGCTTTCATTTGCATTCACTTAAATAGATGAGATCAGCAATGAATTCTATTGGAAATGAACACTTCTGGGATGCTGCTTTTATTACCTCTGCAGTGATAAAGAATGGCATTTACAGAATGGTCCACTGAAAAGCAAGTGCACAAATCATTGCAGGCATATAGTGTAGGTACTAATACTGTTATGTGCTACTGCACCCAGCTTCTCCACTCTTCTGAAATCAGAACTCATAGCTCTAATTCATAATAAGGCTAAATGCTTGCTTGGCTGAATAGTGCTTATATGGCCAACATTTCTGGTTGAAAATATATCCCACCAAATCAACGGCTACCAGTTCAACCTCTCCAAATCTTGTTTCCTATAATGTATTTAGAATTGCATGCACTTCTGCACTACATAATTCTTCAGCTGCCTTGCCGGATTATAGGATAAAAATTTCCAGTATCTGCCTTCAATAAAAATGGTGATAAATATTGAGTATGGTGAGCAAGTTTATTATTTTGTTTCAACTTATTGTTGTAGGTAATGCATTCACTGCATAGCTCAAGTCAGGTAAATGAGCTGGAGTATTTCCTAAATGGGTTTCCCAGACAATAAACTTGTATGGATTACTGCTCTTCAATTTGGATTTCTATTTTAATTTCTTAAAAAATGTACTGAAGAAGTTTCTAGACTTTTAAATTTTTAAAAAATGTTACAATTTTGCAAGGTAAAAGTGTTTAATCTTATCTGATGATAGGCTTAAAGAATTACTTGATTCTAATGGCCACTAAGTGGGTCTACCACATGAGGTTGATTTCTGTAAAGTAATCACATCTCTTTAAAAAGTTATAACGTTCATCTCTGCTATTTTAGGTCTCAGACCTTGAATGCACATCTTTATATCCTCCACAAATAGCCTTACATTGCAAATGATATTAACTCATTGAACACTTACTGTTTGGTTTTGTTCTGGTTTAGATATGGGCTTAACAGTGGTTGCTGTCAAATCATATATTTTTGAAATTCAGTTCTTTGGGTTTCCTTGCTTTTGCAGGCATCTATAGTATATCTCACCCTTCACTTTATCTCTTGTTTTCCTGCCTGGTAGGACAACCTCAGATACTTCATGAGCCATATGATTTTCTTTTTTTTTTTTTTTTTTTTTGGCTGCTCATCTAATCTCCACCACATTTAGTAAATACCATTTAATTAAACAGAACCCTCTCTGTCCAACCTTTCAGGTCTACCTGAAATCTTTTTATCTGAAATTCCAAAAATTCCTCTAGACTTCTGATACTCAGGCATGGCATATCCTTTCTTGTCCTTGTTATTGTGCTGTATTGTTGCACCACTTGCTCACTTCCTTTTTTTGTCATACCACAAAAAAATTACAAAATTATTTTTAGAAAACTCACAGAAGCTTCCACGACTACTTGGTGATGAGAAACAAAAATTACACCTGTATTATAAAGCTAAACATCTTAGTACATTCAGAAGAAAGGTACTGCAGTTTTCACCGTTTATAAAGAAAAAGGGACACTTTCACAAAGAATAATGTGTCCAATTATATATATTCAGCTAGTCACTTTAACTTATTTATTGCCATTTATGGTCTTTGAGACATTTTTGCTATAAAAGTCTGACAGTAGAAACATTAAGATGCTTTAAAAGTGGATTGTTTCTTCCTTTCCTGAAGCTCTGACACTTTAAATTAGATGTGTTTAAACTGTAGTAATAAACACACTGCTGCAAGATAAATAGTAAACAAAGACCCAAAATTACCATCTAGGGTAATGAAAATAAGGCAGGAATAAAGGTTATATGATATTGGTTAAAGAGGTGAGCAGCTACTATTTTCTTTCCTTAAACATACTTGCATACATTTATTTCTTTTGTACACACAATTTGCTGCACACCATGAAAGATACAAATGAATAGATTGCAATGTTAAAGATGGCAAGGTAGTACAGTAAAAATACTTTATAGGATAATTTGGGATGAGCTGTATAAGAAACAAATCATGAAGTCAGAGCTCTGCTATATCACGCATACCAAATATATGACAATAAAACTTTTATATGTTTCCATTGCACTGTTTTATGTCAGATAGTTAATAGGGAAAAACGGTATTAGAAATGTTTTTGCAGTTTAAAGATGTTTCATTATTGGTATCCCTTTTTGGTTTTAATTCTACCATAAAAATAGAAATTGGGTTTTTTTTTACTTCTCTTCATGAGAAGTATAACCTCATCAAGCAAAACCTGCCAACATTTACACACCTTTTCAAAATTACCTAAAATAAGGTGATGAGCTTTTATACATTATCACACATAGATACCTTAGTTGTACACATAGAGATCAACAGATGATACAGAAGCGTATCACCCAATAAAAGACAGAAACCATAGGTAGAAGGAAATTTTCACTCATTGGCATATAGAATAGATCTGCAAGGCAAATTAGTTTTGTCATTCTCTCCCCATTATATCTTAGGCTGGGAAAGGGAAAGATTAGAAAGGACAATTAGTTTCCTAAGCTGATTTAATGGGCAACAAATGTTAGATACGAACAGGATTTCAGAGACCTGGGATTGATTGGGAAAAGCAGAAATGGAAGCAGGAGAAGTGGCCTGAACTGTGGAAAACAAATAATAAGAAAAGTAATACAGGTGAGAAAAACACTGATCAAGTCTTTCAGGAACAGCACTGAAAACTGGACTCCCACAGGAATGGGAATCACATCTGTACCTCTATGGATGGAAGGTATATATCATTCTGCACCAGCTGAGAAGCTTCCCTAGGACAGCAAGGATTTTGTGTGTTTGCAAGAGAAAAAGGGAAGGAGAAGAAGAAGGAGAGAATAAGTGAGAGGGAAAATGAGAATGAGAGAAAATGAAGGGGAGAATGCTGGCTCATGGAAAGTCAATGGCATAATTTTCATTAAATCAATGGAACCAAGGTTTTACCTGAAATAAATGAAATAACCACCTGCTCTGTATATGAGAAAAATGATTTATTTGTGGAACAGGTACTTTTGCTCCTTTATTTAGTCTAAATGAGAAGACAAAATTGCATTGCTCTACTGTATTCCTTCTTAGTGAATTTTTGTTTTTTTTTGAACACTTTACTTTCATTTTTCAACAGGTTTTTAGAGTTCACAAGAAAGCTTCTAGGAATTTAAAATGCATTGAGTGTTGTTGCAAGGATACACAAGGAAATACATGCATACATTTGCTTCAATAACTAAAATAATTATCTTCTTTCTCATTAAGCCTGTACTGGTGTTATTGCTTTTAGGATGACCAATTTTATTTACTTTCATGGGGCCTTTGCTGTCATAATGAAACTCTGTTTTTTACATTTCTTCTCCCATCACCCACCAAAGCCATGCCTCACAGGAATAATTCTGCATTCCCTAGAGTATGGAGGTTCATCCGTGATGAAAACTGTAACCAGATATGAAGCATTTAAGTTTTCCTCCCACATTCTCATCTACAATTAATGAAAAAACTTGAAAAGGAAAAAGAAAATAAGGAAATTCAGAATGGTTTATTAAATAGCTGTGTAATAATAATTACACATTTGATAATTACAAACATATATATTACAGTTGACATTTCAGAGAATCAGAGCTGTAAAGATTTAGATAAGTAGAATTTAGAAAAATAGATTCAGATAAGTAGAAAAGCAAAGAAATAATGGCCAGGAACTGCATGCCACCTTTTTATTGAGCAGATGTATTTGGTACGCTAGGTGCTATTTAAAAAAAAAATCCAACACTGAACTTTCCATTCTTCCTTTACAATGTTCAATGTTAAAAAAATTTCACAGATACTCTGTAGCAATTTCCCATTTCTTAATCTAGTAATTTCACTATGTAAAGTGTTAATTAAATCCTAATTTTTGCGTATTTTTTGAGACAATACAAATATTTGCAAATTATTCTTCTATTTTAGTTATTAATTATAAAGTACATAGTATCTATTGATCCTTCCTTATAAAAGTAGTCTAGTAGAACAATGAATACCATGTTTTTTCTTTGAGGGAAAGGAAGGAAGAAGGAAGGAAACATCCCTACTTTCCTTGACCTTCTGCTTATTCAACTACAGTTTTTGGTAATGATGTTCTGTATGCTAAACATCTTTTCACCAAAGCAATTTAGAAAGGTGATGAATGAAAGATGTGGGCTGACCTTTCGTTTACTGTCATGATTTAGAGACTCATAAAAGTTATTACTCACTGTCACCACTTCAACAACTACAGCTTTTTTAAGTTTTTACTTACTCATTTTCTCTTCTGTAACCTAAAGATGGATCCAAATTATAAAATGGACAGCATTGTAAATATATGAATTCGGTTATACTTATGACAAGCGGAAAAGATTCAACAAATGTCTGCCTAATGCAAGTCTGTAGGTAGAAAACACAAGCCACATCTAATATTGGGGCAATTTTCAAGATAATTTCATTCTGAAAGACAATATATGTCTTGAAACGAACTAGAGTGTTTTGCCAGAGGACTTTCTTATCAGCATACTGTATTTCATGCAAACAGTATTGCAGTTTCTCTACCAGACTCACACAAAGCAAATGCTCTTTCAAAAATGGATTTTGCAAAATTCACTTAATGGCCTCAATACAGTGAAATGCCTAAGAGAAATGAAGTCTAAGTAAAATTCATCTGTTGCCTGAACATGTTCTCACATATAAGAAAGTAATAACAACCATACGTGAAATAAAAATTAATTCAATAGATTCAGAACTTACTGAAACTGTCAGCAAGGGGGAACACAAAATAAACTCGTATTTAGAAATTTGGAAACTAACCTAAAAGGGCAGCATAGGTCATCCAGAAATACTATGAGTCAGTAAGACTCCTATAAGAATACTGGCACCAGCATCCCTATTCCAGGAACCCATGAACCAGACTCAGCAGACAATACAGAATTCATCTAGGTACCACACCCTAGATACCTCTAGAAATTAAAACCACATTTGTACTGAGTGCACACTGCAGAAAGTTTGCAAAGAAAACCCTGTCAGAGTTTGTCCTCAATCATCAGAAGGCCAACTAAAACACATTAAGAAATGTCAAAAGATTCGAGAAGGACCCAGAAAACTTCAATGCCATGTTAGAACCTGTATCCCCTATCAGAAATGGCCCATTCACTTTTTGAAATTACAAAACTACGTGAAGATAATTTATCCCTCATTTAGCTATAGTTATATATTTTTCATAGTCTTCTAATTCCAGGAAAAACTTAGCATAAAAAGAATAGAACACAAGTGCATTCAAAAGCAGAATGGAAATGTGTTTCTGGGCTTGAAGGTCTAATCTGTAACTGCATTTAGCTCTTGATGTGCCAGAACAAATAATGAGCAGTGTATATTCTTAAACAATATGGAAAATCTGTAGACCCAAGCTAGCCTGACTTGATATCACAGTAAATATGGCTCCCCGGTACTTTCCACATGCATCGTGAGCACATAACACCATGAGGCCCAACACAAGCCTTGGAAAAATTTATTCACCATGTCTCTGTTGTTACAGTGAGTCTGCAGCTATCAAAAGAACCAAGAGTGAGCGGTACTGCCATCCTCTCATTTAGCCAAATTCACATTACTTGGCAACAAGATGGAGCATCTCTAGATTTCCCTGTTACTACAATATACCCAAGTATTTTCCACCCAGCTTTTCCTGTTTTGAAGAAGTACAATACACATCTCTTCCACCTTTACAAGAAAGAAAAGACCCACAGAACAATCAAATATTGATCAAAAATACTGATTTAAACATACACACACATAAAATGATTTTCTCTCTTTGAATTTCAGCTGTGATGATTGATTCAGTCAGTATGTCTATGGGCAATTCTCTACAGACAGCATTTAAGTATGCAAATATTGGCTCAACAGTATTCTGTAACCCACAAAACTGCTGAATATCAAAGTTGTTTCTGTGAGTGATTTGGTGTCCTATATATAAAATTGTAGATTGTAGCACAAGGCAGTAACTGTGTCAAAAGACCCAATCTAATCTTAACATTCAGTAGTTTATAATTAAATATCGGGGGGTTTTTGCTGGTTAGGGACCCATTTTGCACTGTGTCACCTGGTTTCTTCTTTGAACCCTCAGTAAAATGAAACATTTTAATGAACTGTAATGAAAATTAAATACTTAAGAACTGCTGGAAGCTCTGTTGTACTGGGCTGTGCTTAGAGAGCAAGAAAGTTGCCATACCTTTCTGTACACAAGGTCCTTCTTTGATGAAATGCAATATTCCATTGTTCAAATACCTGTTCCTGCTAAAAAACAGCACCATTTCTCCCCATCACTTCTCTTTTCCCTCCTCTGCATAGATGATCATCTATATTGCTACTGCAGTTGTGCCATTCCTTTTTACTCATTTTCAGTTATGTTTATGAGCTTGCAAACCACTGTTTAACAATAACTTCTAGTCGTGCTTGTTTGTTTCTTGAATCTATGTATAAATTAGTTTGGGCAAGTACCTATTATGGATGGATGCAGTCAAAGCCAAATTCACGTGGTACCTATGCTCCAAGCCTCAAGCCTATGCTGCAGTCAAATGCAAGCAAACACTGACTCAGAAGCTGTCTCAGGGGAGCACTGCTGTTAGCACAAAGCTAACAAGTCCTGCTACTTACCACATGCTTAGACTTCTTCTGTTTCAAAGAACAGTATTTTCTAGCTTTACCTCATAAAGGAAACACTGTCAAAAAGAAATGGTACAGGACTGGGAAACAAGACTTAATTCTATCCCTGTTTTGCTACTGACTACGGACAAGCTAAGCTACTGATTCCCATCACATCATTTGTCTGCTTTCTTCATTTACACTGTAAGCCCTGCAAGGCAGGGAATCTCTCCTATAAAATGTTTGCAAAGAGCTTCTTCATACAAAGGGACTTTGTACTCTCCAAGAAAGAGGAAGTCTGTACTAATATAATACTACTGCTATTACCAGTAGTAAATTTCAAATTGCTTGCATTGAGCAAAATTGTTTATCAATACATATTACATACTTTACTACTAGAAGCTTTGTTAACTAATTGTGCCATTCTCGGAGGCAATGACAATACTGTAAGCATCCACCTCCTGTTAGAACACTTTGAGGTCCCTGATACACAGCTACCTCCTATTTATTCTCTTGGTGACTCTATTATGATTCTGTTCTTTCCATCTTAGGATTGCTACAAGAAGATCTTTCCACCATTCTCCCATACTCATGACAACCTTCTGAAAGAATTCCTATTTTTGGGTCCATATCCATTAATTACTTCTACTCATTCCAAAGTGAACTGTAATCAGCAGGGAGCTCTTCATCATTCTTCAGAATGTTCAGCACCCTTAAAGTGACACCCTTTGCCATGCTTTTAGGAAACAGCTTATTGCTCTAATTCCTTTTGATGAGATTCAAATTTGCAGGTCTCATTCTTCAACCAGTTTTTACCAATCTTTGCTTACCATGGCTCTAATTTCACTACTTGTCCCTTAGTCACTAGCTTAGATACTGATCTCCTCTGTGCACAGTCTAATCAGTGTCCAATCTCCCTTCCTTTTTTTAAGGACAAAACACTTATCTGTGGTACCAAATTAAATGTTTCCACACATATTTCACTTCTACCCCTCTTACAATTTTTTTTCTGTTGTTGTTGATATCAAATTACTTATTTAAGATCTCGACTTGGCACTTCCTTTCTTACAATAATTTCTCTTTAACATCTGTCCATTCCAGCTTCATTTATTTTTTACAAGTTTTAGCTGCCAGGAAAGGTTTTTCCTTCTCTCCAAACAGGAAAACAAACACAACTTTCACATTCTCAGTTATGTTTTGTATATGCTGTCTGACTTTCGAAGGTAGCTGTCAAGCCAAATCTAGTTGTTCTTTGAGCTGTGAAACCAATAAAGTTTGCTGTCCTGGAGTATTTCCTATATCCTTGCCCCACGCTTCTGCAATTACTACAGCTTTTCTCATGTCCTCTATAATCTCATTATCTGTACTACCATCAGTTCTTCTTCCTGACCTCTAGATTCTTCTACAGTACCTTGGTCAAATAAGTTCAAAAGTAATTTACTAACAACAGAAGGACAAAATGGTTTTACTAGAAATTCTGTTACTATAAAATGAAATAACTTTAAAGCATCAGCTGAGTAGAATTTTTCTTATTTTGCATGCAAATCCATAGATCTACAAAACAAGAGTTAGTTAATCTGCTCATATATGATGTTAACTCTGAAATTGCAGATGCAACACAAATGCCAGCAGTTAGTATTTCACTAGCACCCCAGTTTTATTACAATTAAGCTTCTTATACAACAAACCTGGACAGCTTACCACAGGAACCCAAACACCTCAAATATTCATCTGTTCTTCTTGTGTTTCCACAATAAATAAATATACATACACAATTATATGACAGAAAAAAAATGCAAATGCAGAAGCAAAGTAGAATACATTTAATCAAAAATCAAGAATAAAAGTGTAGTTGATACATGCTGATGATATTAATCATTGCAATATTTAAGACACCTAAATACAGAAGTATGAATTGTACCATCTGAAACAGCTTTTGAACTTCCTATTTTCTTTAGAAACCAAGAGTCAAAGCAATCAATCTAGATTCAGTTTACTAAATAATAGAAAGTCTTGACTAGACATGATAATTCTGACATTCCAAGGAAATGACATCATCAGCAGGTCTGTATATCCGGAAGCCAATTTTTAACTTACCCTGGCAACAGCCTGTACGTTGTAGCCAACAACAAACTTGGTTGCAAGTGTCAAACTGGGCTGAAAATCTGTTTTTCATGCTGACATAAAATGGCAGTAATACCAACATGTACAGCTTCCCAGGAAAAGCAAAGTGGTTCAGAAGCTTCTGACAGAACAACACAGACACCCCAATCTAGCAACAGGCAACTAACAGCATCTACAATTCACATGATTTTTTTTTTATTCTTACACTTTCAATATATACATATGTTTTCACATGTAGGTGGAGCATACTGCTGTTTATGCTGTGCAGGTATGCATTAACACTATTCACAGCTGATGCACTGGAGACTGACAGCAATTCACATTTCTACACCTTCCTTTGTGTGCAGGAACTCCCTAAAGCCCTTTGCAAAGCAACAAATACCATACCCAAAGAGAAACAGTGACAGGTCATCAATACAGTAGTGACTTTCTGTACTCAGGCTTAGCAGCCATTTTGAGTACAACAATATGTCTACAATATGAGTACCAATTAATCTGAATAGTTCTGCATGCGAGGGATCTTTTATTCAATCACCTGCATTACTACAGATTGTATCTGCAGCTCTTTGATACCACTGTAGAAGGATAGTAATTTCATTAAACCACAATTTGCACTCTACTGAAAGGCCAATGGGTTTTCCCAAGTTTCCCAGTTATCTTAAATGTGTGTTCTTATGCTACACCCTGGCTATTGAAGTCAACCGCCGAATGCACACACAGGATAAACAAAACTATTTATAAAGCAACTGCAGCTGCACTGGTACTGGTAGCAAAGAGCAACTTGAACCTACCTTTCAATGCTTCCTACTGCTCACTACAGATGAACAGCCCTCTGCATTTATTGAAGATAACAGTTTGCTAACCTTCAGGAGCTGAAATTCAGATACCTACTTATAGCTGCTCTCCTGTGCTCCCTGCTCCGCTTTTAGCTTCACACATTTATGAGTTCAGTGGTTTGGAGAACACTTCTGTGGGCTTTCTGATCTGGAACCACCCCTTCAGCATCACACACCTGTGCAGGCACAGCAGCACACAGCACAGCAGCAGCCGTGTAGCTATCCTCCAGGGGTCACAATTGGGTTACAAATTCTATAAAATGTGATGACTGTGCAGCCTGATTTGGAGCAATTTATTCACATCCTTCTTCATTAAGATTCAAATGGAATAAGTAAGATAGAAATTGAACAGATACAGAAATTGTGCATGGCTTGCTTCTGTAGTCAGTAAACATTTATTCACTAGGCACAGCTCTCCCTCGTGCTCTCTCTCTCTCTCTCTCGTATTCTCTCTCCCTACCCTTCCTGCTTGCTGTTTTAATGCATAATTAAGAAGGTCAGAATTAATGAAGCAGTGTGGAGTAAAGTTCAAGGAATCCCCAGGCACTATTTATTTTATTAGATCTCAGGCATGAACATCAGATTGGCAGCATTAGAGGCAGAGGCAGTGTAGCTGGCAGCAGTCCAGGGGAGAAGCTACCACGGGATTCTTACCTGCAGTGTCAAGTCATTGCTGAGCTCCCTCCCTGCAAAAATCACCCGCAGCTGGTCAGCTGGAACTCCCTGTCGCTGGGCAACTGCCTCCTTCAGCTGGAGGATGCTGGCATCCGAACCAACCTCCACCGGGAAGCCATGGCTGGAGTTGAACCTGACAAACACTGAACAAGAGCAAAAGACTTTTTTAAGCAAGCATTTCTCATAACATATTTATACTACAATGACTGTGAGAGGCTTACGCTTCAATTTCAGGACGCATGTACTATTTTCAGAGAAAAGCTATTAATACTCCAGTGTATTATTTTTAACCCCCTCATGGAACAGTCAGTGATCAATAAATAAAACCCTTTCATTTCCCCTTGGCAGTGTTAGGAGTGACACAGAGCATTTAGAATCAAAAGAAAACCAGCTAGGCAGCTGTCTAAGTAGTTGCTACCTGGCACAACAGATTTTCAGTTCAGTCCTGACCTTCATAGGTAGAGGGCACACGCACTTCCTCTGCCCCTCATGCACTTTCCCAACACATATAACAAATAAATGCAGGAAATTGAGGTATGTTCTAGAGCCAAAATATATTAAATTAAACAAGAGAAAACAATTCCTTGTTACAAGGTAAAGCACAGTCTGGTTCCCCACAAATATAATTCTATAAAAGATAATGATGGAGAGAAAATCACACACTAGAAGAAACCAGAATCACAGAATTCTGTATCTAGGAGTGTTGTATTACAGCACAGTCTTTTCAGAGTTTACTGAAATATCTGCAGTACATAACTCCTGTCAGCATCCACCTTCAGTGCAGAAAATCACTACTGCACCCGTCATATCATTTTTAGAGCTGCGGCAACTGGTTTATACACCCAGAGAAGCCCAGCAAACAAACTCATAAGCTTCCTGCCATTCAGCTGGCAGAGCTGTTTTTCATAAGGAGTCTGAACGTGTTCATTGAGCCCTTGGTCAGGGGAATGACTGCAAGACCTATGAAACAGGAAAAAACCTCACTACATCCATATCAGTCATGGGAATTGTACGTACAGTAGACATGTTCCCAGTGGACTACTTCGACCAATACCTTCACAGGCAGGAAGCAAAGGAATTAGCAAAACGCAATATAAAACAAAAAAAAATCATTTATATCAATTATATCCATCATCTAAACTGCTTGGGTATTGATTGCAACAACCAGTCTTTTCAATGATTTATTTCCCACTCCCACTGCAATGTTTTAGCTGAAGATATTATTCCTTTGCATTTTTGTTGACTGACAGAAGCATAAACTCAAAAGTACTTACAGAGTTTAAAGAAATAACTATTTTTAAAACTAGAAATAAGAGTTCTATGATTTTTCCAATGTGTCAGATCCTTTAAGAATATTTGAATATGGCTGTGGTTGCTACCGTAGTTTTGCTCAGTCACTAATGTTGTATTTGCAATTTCACATCTTCAATTAAGATCTGGCTAATATTAAAGGGATAAGGCCATATTCCAATAAGATTAAGTGCAACAGTTTAAGTTTTGTACTTGAAAGTACCCTCTTAATGTACTAAAATTCAGGGTAAGATTGCACAATGCAGTGTTAGGCAGGTGCTCTGAAGTGTGTTACGCAGCTTCCTTCAGTACATCTTGTTATGGGGTTTGATTACTGTTAAAGGGTGTTGTGGAAATAACTAAACTGTGCAAGCTCTATATTCAGACTGTTCAGAAGAATCAGTGGAATCTGAATTTTATTTTGATTATGGTTTGGAGACCAAAGGTGGATGTACATGACAAAAAGTAGTTACAGCCAATGGCAATTGAACATTTCCCATCTTTCCAGGAACACTTATAATGCTCAACTGTAAATAACATTATCCATGCCAATAGCAAAATATATAGTTAAATCAAAGGGTAATATACTTTTTTTTAAATATGCTACACCATGACTATCTATGTCAACATATATTTTTTATACATTTATATAGCTATGATCACATACACACATAAAATGCACACATGTGAACCTGCAAAGTGCTCTTCCTAACTAATAGATAACCCTCTTTCTCTTTAGTCTTGCAAAAGCCAATGCTATTGGTTTAGGAAATGAAAGAAAAAAAAAATCAGCAGATGCAGTGATGCAAATCAAATGTAATGGTAAAAGGAAAGTGTTTGATAAAAGAAGTATAAAAAGCACCACTTAAATTAATTGTACAGTGGTATTTATTTTTAAAGGCAGTTTAAACCCAACATACTTACCGGAAACATAAGCCAAGTTTGACATCAAGAATCCCAAACCCTTCTCTCAAATAAATTTTTTTTTTTCACTTACAACAGGTACATTCTCCTCCTCCCAATGTATATGAGGTATCAGAAATTTAGTCTCACAATTCTTACCACAAACAAACATGGGACATGAGTGTGAGTGCATAACTTTGCACTTCACAGCACAGAAGCCCTGAAGAGCTAACTCAGAAAAAAATGCTAAAATGCCAGATTTGTTTGCTGGAAAATTCTAAGCCACAAATATTTTGCCCTTAAGCACTTTTATTCTATTATATAGTCTACTATCCAACAACTCTTTCTAATGTAAAAGAACAGAAGAGGCCTCAGCTTACTTGTGCAGAGCATAAAAAGACTGACTAGAAACCCTCAGTCTATGGAATAAAACCAGAATTTCATTAATATAGTTCATGCTGTCTTTTTAGGAAAAATAAACTTATTTTCTTTTTGATATTTCACATCAGTAACTAAATAATCAATATGAAGTTCATATACTTAACAAAACACATTATTCAAGAGATCACAGGTGAAGTTGTGCAGATACTCAAGACCTCTTCTAAAGAATACATACGTTGAAAAGATTTAGAATTTAAAGTTTGTCTACAGGAATTTAAATAAATATTGACTTAACAGAAGATTAGAGAATTTACCTGAGGCCTAAGGTGCTGGCAGAAATCCAAAACAAATAAATCGAGTTACTCAGACACAAGTACATGGGGCAGGTATGTAGGGGAGTTGCAGAATTTCAGTGAAGGTTGGAAGGAACCTTGGGGGCAGGAACCCTTGCCAGGATCTCAACAGGCCACACTTCAGAGCCCTGGGATTCAGCAGCCTGTCTTCTTTGCCAAAGCTTTAATCCCCATTGTTATCAATCCAACAGGTTTTCCAGCTCTTAGTGGTCAAGATAAATGTAAAATATTGGAGAAGCTTAGGCCTTGCCTGTGACCAAACTGCGAAGGCACAGTCTTGATACAGAGAACCAAGGCAACTGAACAGTGCCAAAAATGAAAGAAACTTGTAGAAGTATTTAAATTGCTGCATGCACATCACAAAATTCCTTTCTAATTTTGACATAAAATAGCCAATTCTTTTTCTTCCTAAAGTAATGAATCGCACAATCCTGCTTTGATGAACACCAAACAAAAGTTATAACATAAAACATATCATTTGTGACAGAAAAATGCACATTTTTAAAATTTAAGATCTTACTGATTAAGATCTAATTCCCCATTCTTCCTTTGGATAAAAAAAAAAAAAAAAGAATGTCACAAAAGTTTAACCTAATGACAGTGTAAAATATGGGAAACTTTTTTAAAAATTATTTTTAAAAGCCCTTTTCCTACAGAGGTCAGGCAAGAAGACCTTTGAAATGTTACTTTCCCAAGACTGGGGGAAAAAAGTCTTGTGATATCTGTCTGTGATAATCAGATCCTCTTTGCCTCAGCACATGACTTGAGAACCCAACTCTTCTTAGCTCAAAAAACTACATCTAGACTATTTCACACTTGAAAGTATTATCCCTTCCTTTTCAGTATTAAATTTTTCTCATAAACTGTGATTAATAATTTATCCAGTACAGCTAACCATCTTAGTACAGATTAAAACCAGGAAAATGCAGAGAAAGGACAAGTAAAGCAAGAGAAGGTAGGAGTCAAGACAACGTAAAATTCTTCCCTCCTGATAAAGTACTGTAGAAATGTCCTGGAAGTCCCTCTATTACACACAACTGTGCATCACCTCTCAAGGCACAGGATGAATGCAGCTGTTCCAAGTATCTTTTCTTATTTCAGTGAATAAAATAAAAACATATAAAGCATATTTTTCATAACCCGGGGGGGTTTGCATCTTCAATCATACAAGATACTGTTCTAGTATTTTAATCTTCAGACTCAATTAGCATTAGATACATTTGTAGACACTTTTTAAACCCCTGATAAAGAGACTATCAGTTGCTGCCTGGAATTTCTACAATTTAGATTGTAGAAATGCAACTGTAGGATATACACAGTGCAAGAAACTAACAGCAGAGCACAAGATAATGGGATGGCAGTAAATCTTATTCCACAACTTCTTATTGTTACTTCCTGGTGGCAGGGGAACTGAAAAAAAGGGAAAGAAGTAAAGCAAAAGACTAAAGAGAAACAAAAAAAAAGGAAAATTATGAGTTGAAGAGACTGAGGTCAGGACTGGAAAGGAATAACTCAGGGTTGTGTCAGGCTTGTATTACACAACCAGTCAGTACATGTTAATGAAAGTCCAACCAAATGGTCAAACAAATTTGTGCAAAGTTCTTTGAACTTTGTCTTTCCACAGCGACTTAAGCAGCCTGGAACTGCTGTGGTTCTTTTCTTCACATATCTGTACACTTAGGTTCTACACTGGAATAGGAGACCTTCCCAACACCTTTAGCTGCCAAGAGCACTGGAGAGCAGGGTGGTTCAGTCAGCTCCACTTCAATTTCTACCCTACTTCCACTGCATCAAGTCCCACTTTGTGTCACTGTCACAAAGCTCTGGCCAACTGGATTGCCTGGTTTTTTTTCCTTGACATAAATATGTGATAAAATCTCATCATCAAAGGAATAACCAGTCCCATAGTAATTCCTGTATTCCTTTCATAAATTAGCAAAAATATCCTTAGCACTCTCCAGGAAAACTCTCAAACAGATGTCTTTTCATCAAAAAGTTGCCAAATTCCGACAATTTGGAGCTAAGTTGAGATAGCAAGATCTCAAGTCTTGATGCCCTTGCACTGAACATTCTGCCAACAATTCCCTTCTTCTTTAGAGAAGGAAATCCAACTACAGAACCTCTGCTGTCTACACAAGGAGGGAGATAGTGTCTCAGAGATAAATGATTTCACACATTTCAGTCTGTATGGCTAAAAATCAACAGCTTGAACACTGCCTCAAGATGAGTGGGTAGCTGTTGCAGATATTAATGCACTGGTATGACACTTTCCTGGAAAAATGCCCTGGTGTGTATTTTGCACCAGGTCCAGAGTGACAAGTATATGCAATGAAGTTAACCCTGACTTAATGACTCACTGCTGAGCCATGATAACTGGAAGGATTAGGTCTCCTCGATCACTGCATTTGTGAAATAAAATTAATGCACATTAATGTAAGCCAACTTCACAGCTGCAGCAGAAAAAGAGCCTACACAGGCAATAAATGGCAACTCATTAAGCTGGAGTAATTTGGTTGCTTCCGATCATTTGTAAATTACCTTCACCTAACGAATGATTTTATGATGTAGTCACACATAGAGAGCAATGTAGTAATCTAACATAAACAATGTCTATAAAACCTCATCCTTGGTGAGGTTATTTCTCCCCTTAGAAAGGAATAAACTCTCAGCAAAACATCTTTAGTGCTGGCTAACACCAAATGAATATCGTAAAAAAGTGTTCCTTGATCAATAATTCAAATTTTAAGATTGAGATTTCTGATAGTTTTATTGCCTTTTTAAATAAAAGTAACAACTGGCTTTTATTCAAACTACTCTTTGGGGAAAACAATACAGTATTATTCACAAATACTAAATATGTACCTGGTGACAGTTTTCTACAAAGTCATGAGTAGTACAAAAAGGGTGAGTAGGGATAGGACATTCACCTCCATCACAAGATTTAGGGGGCATCATATTAAATTTATATGAGTTATGTTCTAAAGAGGCAAAACCACTATATTTGCCCCGACAACTAGCAGCAGACCTTCCGGAACACTCTGCCAGAGAAGTGGTAGATGCATGATGTATAAATTCAGCTCAAGGGGAGAAAAGAAATGGGCAGTTTCAGGCAGCTCAATAATCTTTATACTGGAAACAAAAGAATAATATACACAAGTATGTAATAAATAGTTTATATGTAGGTTTTGAGCTCAGAAAAACAACACCTCTCAGTCATATGCTGAGCCAAAGAGGAACTTATGAATGCAAGGAAAGTGAAAAATAACAGATACCATCACACAATTTCTTTTCCCCCTCATTTTTAGGAAAATACATTTTAAAGTTCCTGTTATTTGAGTTAAAAATAGTTGGAAGAACATCAGGAAGAAATATCATCTATGCCTGCCCTATGGTCTTTCTTCAGACGGGTCTCTGCTTATGGCCACTGCTAGAAACAATAATACATTTACAATTGTTTTTTTGACAGGGGATTAACAATCGCTTCTGTGGAAGGGTTCTCTTCTCTAGATGTCCTGAGTTTGTATTTCCATACACACATTCCAATAGAATGTAAGACTGAGCAACAAGCAGGCAGGTTAACAGTTTCCTCCTGACTCTTTATGCTACCAAGTAATCCAAACCAAGAATAGAGGCAAATGAAAAAGACAAGACTCAGCATTAGTCTCTTTTTTCCCTCCAGAGCTATGTATGCACATGCAGTTTTCTTCTATTGCAGTGAGGCAATTTTTAAACTCAGCAATTCTCACAGTAACCTAATTTTGTTCTAAGAAGTATGCCTTTTAAACCAAGACACATGCTAAATTTGTCCAGTAAATTATTTCCTGTGATTAATTCACTCAGTTTTACTATTCACTTTAAGTTGGAGGAATGCATAGCTAGCTAACTCAACACTACAATTATGTTGGCATTTCCTTTATAAGTCTCTTATAAAATGTTATTTTCCTAGCTATTTTCACCCTGATTTACTGGCTGCTTATGTCAGCACCAAGCTGCCATGAACTTCCTTGATACGGAATCAACCTAAATTCATGTTTCATTTTAAATAGATGCATACTGTTCTTTAATGTGCTTGGATATGGATAAGAGTCTTTCAATTCCACATATTTCAAGCCATATGCTACAGCTTTCTGTATTAATAAGTATTACACTTAAAAATAAAATGTATATCCTTGCAGCTTTTAAATTACCCCTGTCCTGTGAAAGAATGAGTCAGTATTTTTGTGAAGTCTGCATGACTTCAATGAAATTCATAAGAGGGTCAGAAAGACTGAAGTAGGACATACTGCAATAGCTTTAAGGCTGTAAAGGGAACTGTCAAGGTTAAGACTTCAGTAGGGAGATTCCACCATTTTAACAGTTACACTCATCTGCAGTTCCATGTGAAATTTATCATAATTTTCTTGTGGCATCTATGTTCATCTAAATACCAGACACATTGTTGGACAGCTGAAGATCCAGTCAAACAAACGTATGATAAATATGGCAGCTGTCACACTTGACTAAGCAAGGAGCTTTCTCACCTTGTGATATTTGTTACATGCTAAGTATAGAACAAAAGAAGTGCAAAAATTTACAAAATCCACATTATAATGTGGAATAAAATAGCATATCTATCATTGCAATGGCTATGTAGAAACAGATTAATTCCACACGTAACAAAAAAACCCAGAAGTCACAGAGAAAATAAATCTACATACCCACCTTCCGACATGGAAACATTTGGTTTCAGTTTGTTCCATTTTAACAAAAACTACAACAAATAACACCAAGCCAAAACTCAAGGGAATAAACATTGTTACAGCCCTGTTAATTCCAGGATGGTGGGCTGTACAACTACTACATGGTTGGATGCTCTACAGCCGTCCGCATTGCTTGAACCGAGAGGGTGAAACTGTCTGCTCTGGAGAACAGGAACATAACAGGGCTTATTTCCTCGGTGTTTGCATATCTAATGTCAGCTTTTGAAAGTCTACAGTACCTTGCTTTTACTCATCCCATTACAGGGGATCCCAGTATCATTACAAACATGTCCTGATTTGTTTTAAAACTCACAACACATGAATGAAACTGTATTTCTTCATCGGGAACTTAATTTTAAGGCTACGTGCTGCAGCATCTTTTTTTCTTAAGTATCACTCCATTTTACCAATTTTACTGATAAATAGTTCTTGACTAGTAGAAAAATAGGTTTTTATGTCCTGGGACAGTCCAATTCCTGTCCTTCACCTTTAAATGCTAACCTCACCCTACTCCTTTCAAACCATGGCTCCTATCTCCATCAAGACTTCTTTTCTCACCAGTAAAACTATGGCAGTGGCAGAGCAGTCTGAAGAGACACTACCAGGGAGGGCACTGGGGGCACCACCAGCCCTGACTGTCCCTGCCTGGCTTCCCCAGGGGCTACACACTCTGCCCAGGGCCCCTGGGGTCGCAGTCCTTGCCTCAGCCACAGCATTTCTGCAGCAACTTGGAGTCTACCCTGATGGGTTCAACTTAAATTCTTTAGGCAGTATTGTATCTGTTAAGGATGGAATGTAAAGATGAGTTAAAGGTCCTAAGTAATTACACTAGCTTTAGTGAAACTATCATGTCTTGCAGTAAAATTTAACCCCTTAAATCAAAAGAGAACTACAAAATGATGGGTTGCCAAAGAAATTTAAAATTGTGTAATAGAAATGTTACCCAGCTTTTCTTCTGAATCGGTTAAAAAAAGAGGTTCTTGTAGCTAAGCTTGAAGATTTACCATATATAGAAGGTAATTTTCTCTGGAGTTTTACAAAGCTCCTTCCTACCCTTATTTGTTTGGTTTTTTTCTTACATCTACTTTTCTTATCTATCTCACAGCCAAATAACAAGCATCTCTAAGTCCCTGACACAACAAAATACCCAGCAGCCACTTTTGTGAGAAAAAAAACATATGGTCCAAACTGACTGCCAAAAGTAGTCTGACATTCCTACTATAAAATTGCTAGTTAGCAGGAAAAGAGAAACACCATTTAAAATATCTCAGTGTCACACAAGAATCCTACAAATTCATTATATTGTCTGAACACAGAGACACAGAGAAATTAATTAGGCCTGTTTAAAATTTACACAATATAGTCATTTACAATCTCCCCATAAATATACTAAATGCATTATTTTATATATATATGTTTAAACCCCTCACCTCAGATGCTATTATTTCAGTAAAATCCCATTCACTGGGTAGATGTAGACATGAGCTTGTTAAGTAAGATTAGAATATGGGCTCCAAATCACAAAAATGCTTAACTGGGCACATGATTCAAATACTATTACAAAATTGAAAATTTAAAAACTCCAAATAATGAAAAGCCAAAATACAGTAGGAGGTCTCTTGGGAGACAGAAAAATGGTGGTGTATAGAGTATACCAGTTGAACATAATGGGACAAAAATTGTGAAACATTTCAGATACAAGCAACTTTGCTTCTGTTTTGTTGTTTGGGTTTTTTTAAAACCAAGTCTAAGCAGATTGAAAGCATGTGTAAATTATAGGTAAGCACAGAAAATACTGACAACCATGTGGAGCTATGCTGTGCCACAAAGGTATTGAATAAGTTTCTCGCCATTTTACCAGTTCTCTGTCAACCCTTTTTGCTGGATTTACCTTTACTCTCCAACACATCAGCAACTTTGTGGAAGATAACGTAATAGTTTCTCTCTCTGGTACATCTAGTTTCCACTCATGATATGAACTTAGATATTTTAAGGCATGCAGGTTTATAATTTTGAGGTATATTTCACTAGAAAGTCAAGAAACGATAGGTTTGTTTGTTTTTAATTAAAGACTAAGATACCTACATAAAGTAATTCCATAAATTTTAAAAAATGGAGACCTCATAATCTGAAGTTTTAGCTTATTGCCGTGATAGATCAAAATGTCTTAAACATCAGAATAGGAAGACTGTTTATCTAGTTCACATCATAATTCCCCTGGAAGAGCAGTTTCCACTGGCACATGTACTGAAGCCAAAGATTTTCTGGGCATGTATCATTTTGTGAATGCCAGATAAAGAAAATGATTCAAAAGATTTGCTATGTCAAAAGCAAGATGCACATAAATTAAAATGTGAAATAACAGCTGAATTGATGATGACAGGATGAATCTGTTCCTTCTTGCTGAAGAAAGCTGTTTTAAAACAGTTTTTAAGTTAAAATATTCATTTCATTAGATCAAAATTAACACATTTTCCCAAAAATATTTCCCAGGAGCTCGGAATGCAAATTCAAAGAATGTTGAGTAAGGCATGAAGTTAAAATTTCTGAACAAGGAAAAAAATAAATCTGTGTTTGATTACATGTAATTCTCTATACATGGGCTATTTTATATTGGAAAAGCTGAAGCTTTGTGAGAGTACAGACTGCATCTAACATCCAACCTTACCGAGAGGGTCACATTGCTGACAAAATGTATCTGCATAGCACAGTTGCACACAGTTTTCTCTTGCAAAAATCCTGGCTGCCAGACTTTATAACTGTGGGTAGAAGACAAAAATGCACCATCATTTCCGTGAGGCATGTGAGGTGCAATACAGTTTGAAAGAGAAGAGTTATTCTTAACTGTTTGGTTTTAAAGGTTGGCTGTGCTGACCAAGTATTTCAGCTCTCTGAAGAAAATGTAGTAGACCAGTATTAGGTTATTATTTTGGGTTGTGTGATGTGTTTCCATTGTCCCTGTTGTTAGGAGGAATGATGCTAGAAAAGCAACTTAGTCTTCCATGAGATTTTCTCTTTTTCAAAACCTGCTTTAAAGCCTGAAAGAATGGACAGTCTTTTTTTGCTGAAAAGAATACAAGTTCTTCATTCTAACTATGAATAGTCCCAGAAGATCCATCTCAATGTCACGAACACCTCAGTACTTCTCAAGATTTCCTTTCCTTCTGTCTTTTCTGACAAAATGCAGGCAGCTGCAGCCTATCACTCCCTGTGCCAGTGCATTTGTCAATTAGTTTGAAGGAAATCGCCCAGCACACAAAGCTGAGCTTATGATCAGACAGGAAATTATAGCCTATTATGCAATTTTATTCTTGTCTGTGATTGACTGCACATCAAAGGGCCACTCAGTGGCAGCCACCGATACTTGTTAAGGTAAAAATAGTTCTGCAAAAGCAGATGGTGGAAGCAAGATACCAGTAGATCAGAAATGCTGAGTCTGAGTATAGTACACTTTAGATGAGCCTTTTAGAAATAAACAGAAAAGGTTTTAACAGATAGTGTTCCTTTGCAGTCTATTGACATTACAAACTGTATGGTGTTTTCAGAAACAGCAGAAGTTTGCCAAATTCTGATCACAGTTTTCCCTCACACCATATATAAAGTGGTATGGGCATCAGCACCTGTAAATATGTTAATTTTTTCACAGCATATGATCCATACATAGACTTTATCAGTATATGAATTTAAGAATATTTATAATTCTGTATGCAAATAACCTCATTGAGCTCAATAAGACTTTTAACCTTTTTTTACACTGATTAGGGATAAAACGATTCTGAGGTATACTGCCAACATGTCCATCTCAGTAACACACTTTTAACACCTTATGAACCCAATTGTGTCAGCTTAGGCAAGTGATAACTGTGAAACAAGAATAAAATCAGAATGAGATTTATTTAAATAAAGCCATTAAATATTTTAAGCCAAATATCCAACTGAAACCACGCCTTTGTAATGGCATGTGGGAGCTCTGAATAGTGACTGAAATCAAAAGTGAAAAACCATGGCAAGCTAAAGGGCCAAAAAAATTTACAGAAATAGATCACTTTGTCAGATATTTAGAACGAATAAGAATTCTGAACAAAACCTGCTGTTTTAAACTGTGTCCATCAAGGATTAGACATAAATGTGTCTTGGAATCCTCATTTTAGAAAAGAGAAGTAAAACATGGATATATTTATTCTTATTAATTCTTGTTCTCTACAAAAAACCCCAGTGCTTTTCTTTAGGTTCTCTTTCCTCCAAAGAATTAAACACAAATTATACAGCTGGATCACCACTGAATAGTTAATAATTCTCAAGTTAAAAAAATTATTCTCATTATGGAAGAAGAAAGATACATTAGTAAGAAAAATATATTCAAAAGACTTTGAACTATTATTTATTTGCAATACACATACGCTGGTAATTGCAAAATGGCAAACATTTATCATCACAGAGATGAAATCTTTATTTTCTTTCTTGAAAAATCCCAGACGACCTAGCACGTCTCATGGTTCCCAGAGAATTAACATAGGTCATTTTTATGGCGAGGTTTCTTTAAATTTGCCAAAGACACTGTTATTAATAATGCATCCCATGTAAGATTTTTTTGTGTGATTAATGCGACTGAAACAGCAACAGCAATTAACTGTTACACTGTGTTAGTGAAACTGTTTCCTTGCCATGATAAACAACCTCTATGAGGATATTATTTACAACAAGCAGAGAAACCAAGAATTGTATTAAATCAGATTTAAAAGGAAGTGTTAACTTTCCCCAGAATCTAGCCTTTCTGAAGCCAGCTTTTTAATGTGCTTTTCGCTCCTAAGCCTTACTGGCCTAGTAAGAGGCAGAAAGAACTAGAAGTTCCTGGAAGTTTCTGGCTTTCACAAGCAAAACAGGAAAAGGCCAAGGAAGAGAAACTGAATAATGAAGTTAAGGGAGAAAAGACCGGAAGCAGAAAAGAAATAGATCAGATGATGAAAAAAAGGCTTCTCCAGAATTAGAAACATAGAATCAAAAATTAATTGAATTGGAAAGGACCTTAAAGATCATTTAGTTCTACATCCTCCTGCCATTCTAAATCTTCCACTAGACCAGGTTGCTCAGAGCCCCACCCAGCCTAGCCTTGAACACTTCCAAGGATGGGACATCCACAACTTCTGTGGACAACCTGTTCCAGTGCCTCACCATCCTTGCAGTAAAGAATTTCTTCCTAATATCTAATGCAAAGCTGCTCTCAGTTTAAGGCGATTCCCCCTTATCCTGTCACAATATGCTCTTGTAAAAAGTCCCTCTCCATGTGTGTTGTAGGCTTCCTTCAGGTACTGAAAGGTTGCAATTAGGTCACCTCAAAGCCTTCTCTTCTCTAGGCTGGAAAAAACCAAATTCTATCAGACTTTCCTCATGGGAGAGGTGCTCCATGCCTTTAATCACCTTGGTGTCCCTCCTCTGGACTCACTCCAACAGGTTGATGTCCTGGAGACCCCAGAGATGGATGCAGCACTGCAGGTGGGGTCTCGCCAGAGCAGAGCAGAGGGGCAGAATTCCCTCCCTTGCCCTGCTGGCCACGCTGCTTTGGATGCAGCCCAGGACACAAGTGACTTTCTGGGCTGTGAGTGCGCATGGCTGAGTCACATGCAGCCTCTCCTCCACCAGCGCCCCCAAGTCCTTCTCCCCAGGGCTGCTCTCCATCTATTCATGCCCAGCCTTTGTTGATAGCAGGGGTTGACCCAATCCAGGTGCAGCATCTGGCACTTGCTCTTGTTAAACTGCATGAGGTTCCCAAGAGGCCACTTGTCCAGCTTGTCCAAGTCCCTCTGGGTGGCATCCCTTCCTCCAGGTGTGTCAACCGTACCACCCAGCTTGGTGTCATCTGCAAGCTTGCTGAGAGTGCTGGAGAGGACCTACAGCCAGTGCCATGATTTGGGGAATAAAACTGAGCAGTCTCCATTTTCTTGTGTAATATAGGTAACTCCAGAAGCAGCATGAAGCTTGTCCTTACTCCAGGCTGCATCAAAACAGAAGCTTGCAAAGATCCCTTACCTCACATTACAACTCAGGATACAGGATAGATATCTGTAGAAAGGATACATGTCAACATTCTTCCCTTAACTATTCAATGGATAGTGTATATTATTATTTTTTAAGAACATAGAGTAGAAGGGAAAAAAAAAAAATAGCACAGGTAAGAGACTGCAATCACTTCAGTGGAAGACAACATGAACAACAGTCCATTCCATCCCCTGCCAAGAGTCATGTATTTTACTGAGTTAAATATTGATATTTATTTATCATGCAAAGTTCCACAGGGAATAGTCAGTAAATTCACAAGATGCAGGTATCCATTTCATAAAGAAATTTCACAAAGTCATTCAATAAAATTTATATAAAGCAAAAATAGCTTAAAAATGTAGTTCTTCAAAATAAGCCTGTATCATTGGCCAAAGCGCTGAACAAAAAATTAGTCTCTAAAAACTTGCAGGAATCCTAAATTAAGTCATGGACGAAAGTGCATTGATAGTAATATTAGTCTGAAACACTCTGGCAACATCAACATTGCTTCAACAGCCCTGCTGAAAAAGCATGAGCTTAGGTGAAAATTAGAAATGGTGAAATACCGAGCAATTATCTAGTCGTTCCTTTAGGAATCATTTACCGATATGCAAACACTGCTGTTATAGACACATGCACTATATAGAGATATACACTTTAATATACACAACGCGCATGTAGATATAGACTCCTAAGCAATACGAAAATTTCAAGAGTCTAATTATTATGAAAAAGGCTGAAAGCAAAAAATTCATCATGAGAACAGCTGAAACAAACCTTATTTTCTGGATTTAGAGGCTTCCCATCCATAATTCAGCTACAAAGCTTATCACACTATGTATGTGGACTGGGTTCCTTACTGTGCACTGACAGTAACCAATGGAGAGCTGGACACGCACTTTTGGCAACACTCAGCCTGACCACACCAATCATAGACCTAATTGTTAAGGGATTGTTGAACCACTCCTTACGGATGGGAGCAACACAAGCACCTGTGTAGAGCAAAATGGAACACCCAAGGCTAAAATACAAATGCTAAACATTTCTGAAGACTTTTGAGTGATATGGAGAGGGAATAGATTAGTCTAGCCTCATGTGCAGTTCACTAAATCACCAGTACTAAATGTTTCTGTGTCACAAAGTAACAAAAAGAGAAAAATGTTTTGATCATTTTGACATTTCCATTAAATCTCTATTTTACCACACAGTTTAAGAACCAGTATATTATAGAAAAATTATGTGAGAAAGCATTTTATTTTAAAACTGGAGCCAAAAGCAATACAGTTGATATAGTATCAACAATCCTCACCCCATGAACGACCCTCCAAGAATAGCAAGGGATCAAGAGCCACAAGATTCATTCTACATGCTGGCGAGAGAGACATGGAGGCTGACTAGGTGTGCTGTAGTTCAACAGCAGGACATTAGAGTAGCTTTCCATGGGTTCAGTTTTGATTCAATTATGCTAATGTTATTTATCTTTTTATTCCTTGAATATAATATTTACTCTAAAAAAATCACCTTTTTTTTTTTTTTTTTTTTTTATTTTGTGTTACATTATACANTAAAAAAATCCCCTTTTTTTTTTTTTTTTTTATCTGATCTGTCTTACAATGAACATCAGCATTCACAGTGATTGCTGTAATCCTGAAAATTCAGACCAGCTTGCCTGGAGAGGTGTTACTCTAGTGAACTATCACTATAATTCACTGCATGAGATACCCTGTTGTGTTCATGTGTGAAGAGAACCCTGGCTGCACTAGGGATACAGCTTGACTTACTCGTAAAAAGAAGGATTTCTTGCAAAGATGCCAGTAAGACTTGTCTAAGGTTGTGACAGACATTAAATTATCATTGTGCATTGTTTCTGTGATCAACCACTGAAGCTACAATGTAAGAAGACTGAGGGGAGGTGGCCAAGGGCAGTGTGCTCCCAAGGCTCATGGCAGGGTGTAGGGAGACCCTGGTGACAGCTGCTGCAAAAACAGCTGAACTTGGCTCCATACAAACTGGCACACAGGGGGACTTTGGTCTTTATAAATATATCTCTTTAGTGGAAGAGCAACTGGCTATTGTTATTGAATAAACCAACCAGTGCTCATCCCCAAGCGAATCCAAATGTCTTCCTGCACGTGCCAGACCAGGACAGGGGGTATATCCACACCTAACACAGAGTATTAAATAAGAGAACTATGAGCAAAAAGAGCTTTGGATAGCAATGAGCTTGAGCTGACTTCACACTCCATATATTCCATCCTGGCCACTGGGGACACCCTGTGTCACAGCAATGAGAATATTATACAGACTGGCAACAGGAACCACATCCACATAGTGATTCAACTCTATATAGAAATTACTGCATTATGCAAAGTGTAATTTGTCCTGGCATTGGGATTTTCATGTATTGTTGTATTGCTCTACTAACTCAAAATCCCATGTAGTATCATACAACTGGGCTCCAAAAGAATATTCTCCTATGCTTGACATAAAAGATCCATTTTTTACTTATTCCAAATCAGCTTTGAAGATCTAGAAGAATATGATCCAGCAAGGAGAAACAGACAATAACAAACTGTGTCTAAAGGATTATTCTTAATACAGCAAGTAAGATACAAGGGGTGCCTTACCATGTTTTCCCAGCACTGTGAACTAACAAAACCTTTAGTAATCAATATAGCAAACATACTAAATAACAAAGTCAGAAGTTCATAGACTAGAGATAACGCAAGTGAAAACAAGCTCAATATTGAAATGTGACCCCGTGACCTTTATTTGGTTCTGCAGCTCAGAAGCAGTCAGGAGCAGGGACTTACATTTCCCTGCCTCTTTACTGAATAGGTGATGCTACAACAGGTCATTTTCAGTAAATTCTCAGTAGTAGAACTCATCAAGGTAACGGTGTTGATAACTGCAACTGGGCTTGTTCCCTAAATAGTGTTACTTTGTTCAACATGTCATATCAGAGTAAGTTAAAGCCCTTTAAGCAGGCTTTTATGCTGAGGCAAAGCATACATTAAAGTGATGTATTGGTGGGAATCCTGATCAGAGAGAGGTAAATTTGTATTTCTTGCTTGAATAAATTTTACTGTCTTGCATTTGGTTTGTAGATTACAGGAGTATGCATTTGGTGACAAAACAGGCCTCCTCAAGGAGGTGGATGCTCAGCCAGCTCTCAATCATTGTCACGACTTGGGGAGTAACTGTTTTTCTATTGTTTACAATAATAAATCATAGCAATACAAAATAACATAGGGGAAATGACAAGCTACATTTTTGTTAATTTTATCTGCATATATACTGCATTTGACATCTTAAAAATTAATTTTTCTAATAGCCCCTTCTGGTTGAGGAATAAGTCACCTCATTATCTGCTGGCCTCTGGCACTAATATCCAGCTTCTTTTACAAAACCTTAAAACCTGTACTGTGGGGAAGCTAATACAATAAATAATAACTACTACAGAGTTCTTCAATAATAGATTTGTTTTGTGCTAGGAATTTCTAAATATTATTACATTCAGAAATATTGAACTAACTTTAAAAATATTAAATAACTTATGTTGTCAGAAGGGATTACAGATGTTTTCTTCAGCTGTCATACCAAATCATTCCCAGCATTCTGATTATTTTAGGACTAATATATATCCTTGGGAAGGGGAACTGAAGTTCTATCATGTAAAAACCAACGAACTACGTACTAAAAAAATCCCGTTCTACAATTTTCCCTAATTAAAAATACATATTGTCCTTTTGATAATATGTACAAGTGATGGTAACAATATCTCAATACCAAATCCCTCTTGAAGGCCACTTCTAACATTTATTTTATGTAGCCTTTCTCTGAAAATATATCCACACACTGGCCTCTGAGTAAGGTCAATCTGAATACAGTACCCAGCAACATCCTTTGTCTACAATTTTAATTCTTGTGTTTTGAAATATATTTACTAATGCCAAGCACGAAAGAAGTGAAGCAAGTATGTACAAGGGAAACGAAAAAGCTTCAGGAGCTCCACTGAGACCTCAAAATAATGCCTAAAGGTAGAATCAATCTTCATGTTAACAGGAATGTTGGGGCAGCAATTGTCTCTGTCAGAACGATCATTCTCTCAGATAACAACAGGGTGACAGCAATCACTGCAAGTTTTTCCTTAGGCAATCTGCATAAATGTGAAGACAACTTGTTCGGGCCTCACTCCTCACTATCTACGGACTCCTGCTAGGGAGAACACGCAGCTGCCTTGGGGAAAGCAAGGCAAAACCAGAACCTTAAAAGCAAGCTACCCTTTCTCAAAGCAGATCCAGATACTGGGGCACAAACTAATGCTACCTGATTTTTTTTTTTCTTTTCTTTTCTTTTTTTTTTTTTTTAAGAAACTAAAACCTATCCAATCCTAAGAAAATAAATTGCTTATTCAATACATTAAATAAATGCAGTAGTTGGATTTTCCAGTTTCCAATGTAGACTTTCATCAACTGGGTGAAAGGCAGAACAAAGACTTGTTTGTGTGACAAATAAATAAGAATAACCCCCACAAGCTTACATAAATACTGCTTCATCAGAATTATCATATCAAAGAATCTGACTTTAGTCACAGATATCATGGCTTCATTAATCAGCAGTTGAAGTACATAAATCTGCATTTTGGGAGGTATAACTCTTTTCCAGAAGCTTGAGATTTAACATCCACATTTTCACAGAAATAACTTGAAGAAAATTTGGGAGAATGGGGGAATACTGCTTTCATTTTCACAACATATGTAAATCAAAATTTCTTTGATATTGAAGCTAATGTAATACGGATCTTTACGGTGTAGGAAACATGATTTATCATCCTAAGAAACAACATGCAAGGACTTTAAGTGCTCAAATGCATAGACTTTAAGCACTACACCCAGACTGACAAAAGAGATACTCCCAAAAATCTCTTGAGTCGCAATCTGTAAACAAAAAAAATGCAGCTGAGGCGACCATAATCACTTTTAGGGTTCATTAGAAGATAAATTGCCTTTCTAATTAACACTATTCACAAACAGATCTTGGAAATACTGTGCATACTTCTGTGAAAAGGATTATGTAAATGTATTTGCAAAATTGTTGACTTTGCCAAGACTTCTATTTATTCAGTTGAGCAGTCTAGCAGGTCTATGCAGTAAATAATGTAGGTTTTAAAAATCATCATCCATGTGACAATATAAATTTACCCAAAAACCAAGCTTTAAAGTTTTTTCATATGAATAATGCATACAATAAAAAAGGAATATGCATAATTAACATCTGACCAGAGATATAATATGTATTTTCAGGTGAGTAGTGTGTACATACAGGATGCAGCTGATGTAAATTTTTATATGCAATTACTGTTGCAGGTAAGCACTGCATATTTCACGAGTTTGAATTAGTGGAGTGACACCACAGTTAAACGGAGATGAGCTTCTAACTTAACAGATATTTTTTGAGCGCTCTAAAAATCAACACGCATGCTCATATTGTCTGGAAAATTACTGTCCTTAAATGGTGTAGAAACTAAGTTTACTACTGAAATATATACTATTTTGTTACTGGATTTTTATCTCTTTGCCTATTTAAAAGTGAAACATGTAACCAAAATTAGTTTTCTCTAGATTCTCTTTCAGATCAATAGAGCATCTGTCCCCATAACTGTAGAAGGAACCTAGATGAGTAGGTTGGCCCCAAACAGCAATGCTGTTGTTCTTAGTTCAAATATGTGATTGCGACATAGTTTTAAGGAGATGGGATGCCTAAAGGCTGCTATAAAGAGATAAAGAGGAGACAGGCTTGAAGGCTCTTGCTCAGATCTAAAATAAAAACTACAGACTTCAAAGTTACATGGAAGTTTACATTGATTAATCTGTTTTGATGACCTTGGACCACCTAAAAGGGATAGGTACACATTACAGTCAACTGTATTAGCAGTAGAAACGGTACTGGCAAAAGTGACAGCTGAGGAGGTCCTAAGTAGTTGACTAGTTTTAGCCATGTAAAACTCTAAATTTTTATCCATGAGAGTATCTGATGCATATAAACTATCAGAGACACAGCAGTCACCTAGGCTACATCTGTAGTCGATGGAGATACACTGGTAGGATAAATGGCTCTGTCAAAAATGACTCAATTTTTTCAATTTGAAAAACTGATCTTAGATCAATCCTGCCCTTGGTAAGCATTTCCTGAAACACTGCACGCTATTCTCTCACCTGATTCATGACTATTTATCCATTAAGGCTGGCCACAGCTATATCTTGTACATCCTCAGTACAGGGAAGCAATACTTGACAAAAATATTAGAAATTATTTATACAAAGCATCTTCAGGTTATGTGACACGTTACAGCAATTACATGTGAACACTGCAACAAGGTCTCATTCATCTTAATGCCCTAATGTATGAAGCACAGTTTTTGGGTTAATGGCACCTCACTAAATGCATCATGTACATATGCTAACCCTGGTGGGCTTGGATCTGCTGCATATGTTATCAATCTCTATGCCCAGTCTACTTAGTGAGATATTGCCCATAGTCTAAAAAACAATTAATGACTGTGATGTTACTTTCTTAACATTCAATAAAAGGTATAAGATATTTACAAAGCACGTAGTTCAGTAAAAAGATAATCCTCTAGTAAGCTTCAATACAAGAAGTTGATGACACTTGCTGATCTTTCTACAGCCTTTCCCAGGAAAAGACCTCCTATGTTAATGTAAGCATTTTACTATTAGATAGACGAACTAGGTGGTATTCCAACAAGAAATTAAATCTGCAGGGTTATATTTATTTTCTAGTAATATCCTTCCTTCTTTCATTCCAGCACAGTCTGCTATTTATGTATAGCCCTCAGCTATCAGCAGTCTTTACTCCCACGAAACGACAATGATTTCTTTACAGTATAAATGCCAACTTCATGTAGCAGAGAAAGAACAGAAACATTGGACAAATTATATGATTATAAAGGGCCCTTCAGGAAGTCCATCTGAACTCGGTGTGAACACAGAACTTCTGTGCCCCAGTTCACAGCTTCATTCAAGTGGACCATGATTTGTATTAAAAAAAAAAAGCTGTGAGAATGTTACAAAATGAGATGACTTATCTGATTAAAGTTTGTGACATGCTCACATTATCGGTAACTAAAATTCAGTGCTTGCTCATACACTTTTTTCTAAAACTATCTACAATTAGTTCTATCTCTTGGTAAATTTATTAAATCTTTTGGGATTTATTTAGGTGAAGTGTGTTAAATAGATGTAAATCAATCATTACCAAATCAGTGGTGATGTTTACTGAAAACAAATTAGAAAGATCCTAACTGGAAAGAAGCAATCTGCCTCTATGTACAATTAAAATAATTTTTTCCTCTTCCTTCCTCTGCTTTTCCCTCCCCAATATTCCTTCTTTCTCTGAAGTTCCTTAACAAATGCTTATGAGAAGACCTTTACTTAAAGATAGAAATTCTTTCATGCTTATGAAGGCAAACCTTTGACCTAAAAGTTTCAAATTAATACATATATAAATGTATCTATTGACCTATCTCCAGGATTGAACTAAGTCAAAGAGATGTTCAGTGGCCAAATCTAAAGCAAGAGTCCAAATATTCTTTGTGTTTCTAGTGGTTATGAGCCTGCACTTTCTTATATGGGCAAGGTTATTTGAGTATATCAGTACCGCTGTTGTTGCCCATCTCCTTTCTGGGCTAGAAAGACTATGTTTCTGGTTAATGCAGTGTCTTTTGTCCTGTAGTTTTCTTGCTAAATAATATTTTTATATACCTTTGCAATCATATAACAAGTTCTCCCATAAAATGAAAACTATTAGAGAAAGCAACTGCCTTGGAGAAAGAATGAGCTCCGCTCCAGTCAAAAAGCTCCCAAAACCACACTGCAGCTCCCTCACAGACTCCATGTTGATGACATGACACCTTTACAAAGGGAAGTGCACCAAGCTGAGAAGGGAGAGCAAACCAACCAGTGGGACTTTGCCCTTCAATGATTGCTCTACATTATCCTGCAGCTAGTACCCCTTTGGGAAGCTGGAATCTCAAACAATAGAAAAAGGCTACTGAATGTATAGCTGGGTGTATAATGCCTGTGACCTGACTGCTGGACATGAAAGCAATTAAACAGCAGAAATAGGACAGAGAGAAAATTTTAGCTGTTCTCGAAGAGACTAGATATCATGGCAGTATTTTGTGAGATGAACTGGGGAACTTCTATAACGCTGGTATGGAAAGGATGGACTTCAGGTGAACCAAGAAGAAAGCTTAGTCATTGGCAAGTATACCAGAGGGGAGGTAAGTAATATAAACTAAGGGGAACACAAAATGTTACTGAAGAGCCAAGTTTGGAATAACAAATCTTCCAGGACACAGAGCAGTAAAGCATCTTCAAGAAAAGAGAAGACAGAAAGGCTAATAACGTTCTGGCCTTAAACAGCAAAGACCAATCTCATCAATTAAAATTCAGTTTAAGTACCAATCAAAACATCCGAGTAGACCAAGATGAAAAATCAGTATATTTCTTCTCAGACACCAAACAGATATGTAAATAAAATTGAATTCTTGACTCTAATTGACAATATTATCTGAATAGGCATGTCTGGCACAACTGAAAGGTGGTCAGCAGGAGACTTATGAACATAGGAATGAGTTATATTAAAATAGACCGCAAGAAGAGCCTGTGAAAAATTTCTAACGAATGCTCAAGAAAATCTTGAGACTAATGAAGTTAATTGAATGAACATGCATCACAGAATTTCTACAAGTTGAAAGTAATTGGCTAAAAAGAAGGGATATAGATTGAGGACTACAGTCTCTGTCTTTTGACTAACATAACAACAGTGACTGAATTTATACAAAAAGGTCATTGAGAGGTAAGAGAAGAGAACATACATTAATGGAAGAATCCTCTGAACACAGTCTCATTTTAGAGAGGACTGTGATGCCTAAATTTTCAGATACCTTTAGTGACCTTTTCCATTCCTGAGAGTAAAGGACTCCTCCTAGTTGAAATACAAACTGTGATCACAATACACTAAAATTAAACAAACATCTTTATTATTACATAAGAAACATAAGAAATCCAAAGAAATATAAGAAAGGGAAATTAAAGAAAATTAAAAGCAGGAGCTAAAAGGGTGAAGCACTCATATCAGTGGACTAAGTGTTCAAAGACTCAAGCTCAGAGGAAATGCAAGCCAGCTCTCATGAAAACTTTAATCATACTTCAGAGAATTAGAAAAGTTACATGGCAAAATAAAAGGCTATTTAAATTAAATAAAATATGAACGTTTGTTCATGTGGTGTAAACATGAAAGGATGTGCCCTCATATAATTTTGGGCTACAAATGCAGCCCAACAGGATTTTGAGAAATGACTTGCAAAAGATAAAAAATTCAGTAAAAATTTCTTTCAAATACATTTTTGGCAAGAAAACTGCTATAAAGTCTGTGCAGTTATTGAATGATAAAAGCATAACAGAATCTCTTAGGAATGACTCAGCTGTTACAGAGAAAAGCTCAGATCTTAGGGTAATTTGAAGCCTGTGTTTATAATGCAGCAGATTAAGTAGATCTATCTTTGCTGAAAAGAAATACAAGGAACTTTATCAAATGGAAAAGATGAGCAAGAAAATACTAAGACATAACCATAACCAGCAGCACGTCTGCAAGACTCCTGAAGAAACTTAAATATATAATTGCAAGCCTACCAACTATTAGACACTAGACAAAATTTAAATCAGGCTCAAGACAAAGGTGTCCCCAAGTTCATATCGGTGGCAGAATATGAGGGAACAGGAAAACACAAGAAAATTACAGGTCTCTTGTTACAATGAATAAGCATCTATAGAGTTTTGGTGGAAGGAAGAATTACAAAGATATGCTTCACTGATGAAAAGGATGAGCATGAGGAAGATGAGTAATCTGGTCAAAAATGTGCACTTGGATTAAAAAACTTTTCACCATGTCCCTGACAAGATACTTAAAGAAACTAAACATATAATAAAGATAAATGCCCCTGCATGGATTACTGGCCAATTTAAAAACAAGAGGGAAAGGACACAAATGAGCAATAGGTTTTCATAACACAAGGAGATTACTGGTAAAATTCATCAGTAGTTTGTGCTAGACCCTCTGTTGATCATGACAGTTATAAATGATCAGGAAAAGAATAGAAAAGGAAGGAGACAAAGTCATTTACGACATAAAAATTGTCTGATATAAAACTAAAGCAAATTTACCAAAATCACAATATTGAGAGATTTGTTGATAAGATGTTACTAAAGTCTGTAACACACCTGGAAAACATAGGTATAAATATGAACAATGGGCTCTAAATGCTCTCTATGCCTGAGGATGAAGATTATATGTGATTCTTTGGAACAATCAAATTAATAGCTGTTTAAAAGGCAAATTAAAAGTAAGATCTAGTGAAAAAAAAAGAACAGTATAAAGACTAGAACAAAAAACTTCAATTTGCTACTGTATCATTATAGCATTCTTCCACAATTTGAGCAGCTAAATGAAATCTTTACCTCTCCATTTTATAAAGTAAAATAAGAAAAGTCACTGAAAACTGTGATAAGAATACTTAGAGGTTTATTATCTATTGAGGGAGAAATTAAACTGACTGTAACTTTTCACATTGTAAGAGAAAAGTTCAAAGATCCAGAGCTACCTTGTATCTTATGGAAGTCTGTAAATATGGGATTGCTATATTTAGAGAGGAGAAATTGGCAAAAGTATAATTTGGCACTTTTCTTGTTATTGCCTTTTCCTTATTATCTACTACAAGCTACCATTTCAGATAAGATTCTGATATAGATTGACCTTGGTGTGATTCAGAATAATCAAGTCTGATGTTTCTATTACTGCCTTTGTAGCTTATGACTTGAAGCAGTTTAAATTTCAGTCACATTCAAACTGAAAAAAGAAAAAAAAGAAATGTTCAGAAGCTGTCTAAAACCAGCGAAACTTGAGAACATACAAAAGCAGACAGATCAGGGTAAAATGGCAGACTTTATGGCAAGTAGAAAGTGGGAATTTGAAATCAGAAGTGGATATAATCATCAAAAACACAAATAGAAGAAAGAGGCCCTGAGGCACTCTTATATGACCAGAAATGGAAGCGAGAGATTGCAAGAGAAACAGAAGGACTCGAGGGGCTTAAAGCTAATATGAGTTAAATATGATCAACAAAATCAAAACAAGATAGAGGGCAAGAAAATAACTTGGAGGTTCCGAGAAATTGTGAAGATCATTTTGAGATTCTAGTCTTATATTGGGATCAGGAAGATGGAAAGAGCAAATGTTGGACTGAATTGGATGTAGCCAGAGTGGGAAAGTAGAAAAACAAGCACATGCTCAAGGATATAACTAACCAAATGGGAAAGAGATAGAGAACTAATTAATGGATACTGAAAAGAAGGATATATAGAATTTATGGAAATCATAGAAAGATGTGGACACCTTTGTGAAAGAGGAAAGTACAAAATGGACTGTAAAGAATGACAGGTGAGTTATGGTAGGTCACACTGACAAGTAATCAGTTATCTAGAAAGCAATTACCTGAGAATTGCTCGATAGTGCAATGATTCAATTAAGCTCTAAAATAATTTTATGATGAATCAACTACTGTATTAAGTAAATATGGAGAGAAATAAAGTATTATGAATCAATAACATAGATAATCAGCAATGGAGTTAACCAGTTAGTCAACAAGTACATATGCAATTAATCAATTATGGGATTAAATAATTATTAGGAAAATAAAAATAGCAATAATTAATTAATGTGTAATATGCAAAGAATATAGCCCCTAAAAAAAAGCATGTTGAAAATGTTAGTCTGGTCTTCCCTTTCACACTTTCCTTCTCCAGACATAAGTAAGTACATTTAACTGTGAATTACGCTTCATTTTGCTCTTCAGGCAACTTATCGTGCAACTATGATAGAATTTGTCAAATCTTCAACAATAGCTAGGACAGCTTCAGTAGCAACCTAACTTTTGCTATCAAAGGTCACAGTTACCGTCAAGCATACGAACTACTTTTGGAGACCTTTAAAGAACAGAGATGCATAAGCCATAAAGTATGTGCACGGCAGACTAAAGGCAGACATCTCCTAATATCATGGCGTATGGCCCAAGGTACAGTCACGTTACTGAAATTTCCTTCCTTTCCTTCAGAGTACACGCCCTGTGTCATCTGAGATGCACCATGGGGGGACTTGCACGTGGGGCTGGCAAATAAGGCACAGAACATAAGGGAGAACATTCACTTCAGCAGGTGGTGACACCTGGAAGCCAGGAGAGAAGCAGAGAGGATTTTGAATGGCACACCATAACAGTGTGTAGGAAGTAGAATTAGGTCACAAGTGTGTGCTTTTAGGATAAAAGTCACTATCTCTTTGCTGCTCTCTCAGCTCACAACACTGCACTGTCTGTAAAGATTGCATGTCTGGTGATCCAAATGGGAGTACAAACAGCCAAGCACTCCAACAGGTGCCTAAATTAATGCAACTCAACATATTCCTCTCATTTGTGACAACTTAGGTATTTGAATCTCCCAAAGCTGCCAGACAATTGAGCTGGATCTGCCTCACTCTTACTTAGCAGCCCAGAAATGTCCCAAAAGCTTTTCATTCTTGTTTAATTTTCCATTATTTTTTCTTGAATGTAGATGACCAGACCTTTATGGTTGGTGAGTATTTGCCAACATTCTTTATAATGAAGAGGCCTCTAGTTTGATCTCTGGATTATATTATCTGATATGTTGATGAAAATAATAATCAAAACCATACAAAGAAACACAGAAGGCTAATGGGAATGAGTGTACAGTATACAACATATCAGCATGAAACGCCATTTAAAAAGTTTTAAACTCCAGTATGACCGGCTCACCTCCAGTCTGGAAAACAAGAACATGACAACATAAATCCAAGAACAAGTATTGCTAATAAATCTAACAAACCCAGGAAAACAGTATATAACTGGAGCAAGGCAAGTGCCATGTGCATATTTAAGGAACCGCTAAAAGTGATCTTGGCAATTACAGACTCATTAATCTTACCTTAATAGCTGAAAGGCTACAGAAGAAATTTTGAAGGAAAGTATAATTAAACCCATAAAGGTAAAGGAAAAATGAAATAAAAGGCAATTTAAGTTTACAAAGTTGTAAAGCTGTGTGCCAAGCTAAATATGTTTTCTTTCTTTTAAGACTAGAAAATGAAGATTTAATTGGTCTGGAGTTCAGTAGAGCTAACACATGGCAATGAAAGCATAGAACTTGTATTACCCTCTCTCTACTTTAAGATCTTAAAAGCTAAAATGGAAAAAACCCAATGTGTTATGCTAGAATAATTTTGTTATTACCGTTCCATAAGTATTGGCTTTGGGGTTAGTAACTCTTTAATTCTTTGACTTTATGGATACTTAATTAAGTTGTACTTTGCAATATTGGAAGGTATCATCAGTACAGCATAGAATTAAAGAGATGGATGATATAGAAATTTGAAACAAGAGAGGGTGAAAATTTACAGTATTAAAGTGATAGTAGAACATTTCACTATAATCTGGCGGTTTATTATGCAGGCACCACCAGAATTCATGCAGTAACTAATCACAGAAAGGCAATGAGGCTTTCTAAAGGACAGGTTTCCCAAATCTCTTGAAATTCTTTACTAATTATCAATATTCTTCTGAACATATGGATATCAGCAATGGCCATTGTGTCCAGTGACGCTTCTGTAAATCTCATATATAGGTGCAATTATAACTGATAGTCCTCAGCTTGTGTACAGGAATTACATTTATTCTATCAGCCACCACATCATGCTAAAACTCATGTTCACTTGAACAGTGTCTTTGATCACTCTTACGTTCTTTGACTGTCTTCCAAATGACCAGCCTGTAAAGGTGGCACAAACTTTGCATTAATTTTTACTTAAACCGATCCTGGTCAGATTAGCCAATGTTAATGTACCACCCAAATCACCTTGCAGAACTGCTCTACTACAGTTGTGCTACAACTATCTCCCCCCACCAGTGTCAATGTTTCAAGGTTCTATAAACTGCAATTTTATCTCTCATCATCACTAAAGAATACTCTGGCGTGCTCCTGAGTATAGCTTTCTCGTGGAACTGAAAGCGCCTTTAACTCTTGCTAAAATTCAAAACCAATCATTCATTTGTTCAATGAAATGTGGATCAATGATTAACTCATTATCATGTGAGTCACTGGTCTAGAAAAGTCACACAACTGAAGAACAACTCCCACCCTGGTGGCAGTACTCTAGCCCCAGGAGTAGGCAATACTACTAATGAGTGGATTGTGGTTTTTGATGCAAGTTAACACGCTGCAGACCCCTAAAGACTATTTCTCCTGGAATCGTCTTTCCTTGAAATGAGGATTCTTAGCTTGAGGCTGAATTCCTTGCACATACGTGAGCATGTAGACTAGCCACCTTAAGGCTACACATTTTCTTTAAAATCATATCCTTAGACCTTGCAAACCCTGTATGTCTGTACTCTTTGGAACCATTAGCTTAGAATTCAGTCATTTCTTTTATCCGCAGTGTTTGCTGACACAACTTTTTAAAACGCACTATTTCTGGAAAATTACTTCTTTCTTACCTTTTACCACTCAGATTTTTAAATTAAAAAAACCCCTAATGCTCCTAAAGAGAGATTAAGGACGTCAAAATCACCCTGATCCAATGGTTTGAAGCCAAGAAAATCTTTTTATACTGCTAAAATACCAGAGGCATTGCACAAATGAGCATGAAAATGTTTAATCTAAGTTGCTCTTAAATTCTGACTACTTAGCAAACTATTTTCAGCTTGTAATGTAAACACTCAGTGACATACCAGTAAAAAATATAGGTCAGATCTTTTATTTTTAACTGGTTTTGGAAAGTTTATTTCTATTTCTTAAAAAATTAAATAAATGATGCTGTAAGACTGTGAGAAACTTTGGTACTACCATCTTCCTGACCACCTGTCAGTCAGATTTTTGTTTCTCTTCATTTCTTTCTCTTTCATTAGATATATTTCTGTTTCTTTCTCTTTCATTAGATATATTTCTGTTTAAAGAAAACAATTAACATTTATAATAGAATCTTCCTTAAACAACAGTGCCTTGTGCTTATAAGTAAGGATTTATTCTTGTCATCACTGCTATCTGCAGCAAAATGACCACTGGCTTTAATAGACAGAGGGTTTAAGAGGATTTTAGATGAACTCCATTAATTTTGTTGCATGAATGGGGACTTGTTGCATTTAACAGTAAAGAAACACAAATGTAAAGAACTGTTGTTATCCAGAAGAACCTCCAGTCTAATTTTTCATTCACAACCTATTGGAAGTCCTTACCAGCAAGGTAACACAGAATGTTTTCCTTCCTAGATTTAAACTGCTAATAGCACTGAATTGCTGGATGGGGAATTAAACTACTGACATCCTTACACTAATGAATTCCATATATATGAATTCAGGATATTGAGATGAGCCATAAAAGCTGCAGCATGGAAAGCACTGCAACACAATGGTCACAGACACATCTTCAAGTCAGAAAGGTCAGATTAAAAACTAGAGGCAACTGCCTAAGGGCAACTTCTCAAAAACCCAATCAAATTACAGAATAAAAAATATCATGGATTAGAAATGGAAGAAAATTTCCCAGATTGCTGCACTTTTGCTTTGATTTGGAATTGAGTCACAAGATGATGATTTTTTTTTTTTTTTTTTTAAGTGGGTTGCAGGATTTTCCCAAGGTACCCTGTTTATTTGCTCACAATGTCAGGTTAAATAAGCAGAAGGGGCTAAAAAAGTCCTGATATTTGTTCTGTGTCTAAATTTGTTGAAAATGTATATACAGTTTTCTATTTTCATAAATGAAGTTTACACTGTTTTACACAAGAGGGAAATTCTAACTTGTTACAGGGGGATACCTGGTTTTTATGGGTTGTTTTATAATATAATTTCTGACGCAAGGTTCAAGCATTACTTCTTTAAATTAAACGTGCCACGTGTTTGGAGTACAAAACTGGAAAAGTGACATTTGGAAAACCAATGTTACACACATAGATTACTGTATCCACTGATCTATCGAATTATTTCTCTATGACACTAAGAAAGAAATTAGTATATAGCTTTACTCAGTCCTGTTGCTTGCAGTAGGATCCCTGGTAATGAAATCAGCTACTGCTATTTTGCATTTTTATATACACAAGACACACAAAATGATAGCCCTCTTGATAATAAGCATTTATATGCTTACCTCAAGACCAACAGAAATACCAAGCATTAGTAAAAATTTGGCATACAAGAACACAAAGAGTCAACAGGTTTGGAGCTGAGCTTCCTTGTTCTGGAACATGACACATTTAGAACTGGGATAAGTGAATTTGAGGGACAGCATTGAGAAACCTTTGTTGCCCAAAATACTGAAAGACAGAGGACTCAACCTGGCCGGATTAATTTTGGAAAACATTATTTTAACAAAGAAAAGGACATGTACTTATTTATATCTTATTGTCTACAGGTCAAAAGACAATGTGGAAATATCCTTTAGCATGTCTGAATGATTAGGCTATATATTTTTCTTATTAGAATACATTAATGAGATATACATATAGGCTAAAATATTTTCAACCAACTCTCCACAAAAAATATTGAATGTCTAAACATATTGTCTCTAACACAAACTGAATCTTTCCAATTAAAAGTGCTGCTATCCTTCTTAGATTTTAATTTCATTACATACTTTCTGAGTAATGACTTCCATTTCACTAAGGGACATGTAATTCAAACCCAGCTATAAATTCAGGTACTTAAAGATTCAGATTTCATGAAATCACACATTAATTGAAATGTTTCAGTAATAATTTGAAAGTTTAAGATATTCTTTTTCTGGTTTTACTCTGTAACTGCTAGAGTTACTGCTATTTTTTGCAAAGCCATTTCTGGTTTTTCTTTCAGTAAGCAGGTAGTAAAAACATAATCACATTTACTGTAACAGAAAAATACGGGCCAACAAACAGAGCATCTCTACTCCTGCTATGTTATATAGCACTTATTGGTCTGTCATGTAGGACTTCAAGCACCAGGAGAGACAGGCCACCTTTCTTCAAAAAAATAGAATCTTACTATGCACATTATTCCCTTTGTCTATCTGTAATACAGGATATATAAAAGCAGTGAACCAGCTCTGCTTTCATTCAGAAACATGGAAGATGAATATATGTGATGATCGCACCAGATATTTACCTTTAAATTTGTCTGTGCGTGTGTGTATATTATATCCTGAATTGTAAATTACAATGCCAACTTCAGACACAGTAAAGACCATTGTATTTACAAATGAAGAATTTCAGACGTAAATCTGCAGTGGGGCTGAGAGCCCTCTTTTTATTTTTTGGCTTCTTTTCAGGTGCACTTGGATGCATGAGTGCTATGTAAAAGGAAGAAAAAAGAGAGCAAATCACAGTAATCATTCCTGAGCTAAAACCCCATTATTAAAATTTTGAGAAAGCAGAAATAAGGATATCAGTATTTTATACACATTTTATTCTGGCTTTTTCAACCATTTTCTCAATCCAATGAAAATCTGAAGCAATTGATTCCTAAAGGATAAGTCAATAAGGGAGGACTTTTGTGAGATTACTTATAAAGATTTCTAGCCCACATTCTTGTAATCCAAGGTTATTGCTTGTATCATCATACTGACAGGTTTATCTTAATAAGAAATGTTTTGTGCTAGGAGAATTTATGCTTTTATGCTCAATTACAGTTTTATGTTGGAGGTATTAAGTAGGCAATAAAAAGAGCCTACCTTACATCTATTATTCATTTTTCACATCCATGGTCATGAAGGTAAGATACCCTTGGAAATGCATTTCTCTTGTCCTTATTAAACAAACAATTTGTATTAATTTTGCTTATCTCAAACCTTACCATTTTCAGATGCCAAAATAGTAGGTCATAAATTACACACCCATACGAGAATGGTGCTTTCCCTTGATGCCTTCAGTTAGAACTGGATTCCCATGACATAAAACACTGCATAAATGCAAAAGGAAATAGACAGGCTCTGCCACAAGGAGTTCACAATCTAAAGTCAACAAAACATAAAACAAGAAAACTGAAAATCCAAGATGCTCTTCATGTAAGCAGATCTCATTTGGAATAAAGCAACATTTCTTTCTAAGCAAAACAAAGAGTACAGCATCCAAGCATAATAGCCTAATTGCAAAGTTAAGAAATCATACAAAAATAGTAATAAACATTTGAAAGGTCCCTGGATCTGAAATTTTCTTTCCTCACCCCTGCCAATGTAGTACTGTACATGCTGTTAATGCAGATGAATAATCTGAGACAAAGCTCAACAATCACAGTTTGCTGCAGGTTAAAAAATGAGCCACAATAATTATGTTCATTACCATGACAGGTTAGTTAAGAGACCAGTAAGAGCTCTAAATGTCCTTTGTGATCTCAATTAAGTTGTTACTAAGAAGAATGCCTAAGGAGAAATTTCAATGTTAACTTTTACTTCTGCACAACACACTGAAATGCTCCAGTGTAAAAACACCATAGGTTCCTATCCTTTATTTCAAGTCACAGTCTGCATTAAATGTGACCTAACATTTAACTTATTGGGTTAACATATAGGAATCAGAGGAGAGAATCTACTACTGATCATTAGGTGGGGCTTTGATTTTCCCATATTTTAGGTTTTTTGTCCAAAATGTTCATTAATAGGAAACAGAATATTTCAGCAGTGTGGTGATACATGTGGTCACTAAGCCCTGACAAGACGGCACAGTGAAACCTGAAGCCTGAAAGAGGAACATTTAGAGGAATAGAGCAATTCAACCATTCAAAAGTCATCAGTAAATTATACTGCTTGGATTCCTTAAAGATGTAGCCAGTAACCAGGCTGGATTAAGATAATAGCAAAGAAAAATATACTTAGAAAAATCCGTTTCTTTGAATGCTCACAATACTACAGCCTCATGATTTTGCTAGGTTCTCATTAATCATGAAAAATTCTCTCACAATGAACTATAGGGTATATTCTCATGGCAACAATGATATCCTGGGAGAGAGAAACTCCACCTTCAGCATTCAAAAGGGCCAAAACCCAAAAGCTCACTAAATCAAGCATCTATCAGGCTGAAGATATATTTAGTTATAAATGTACTTTGAAACCACAAGTAGGTATTAATAAACAAACCCATTGTAGGAAGCATTCTATTCCATAGCCAGGAGGTCCATCTTAAAATCTGGGAATGATTATATATATTTTAAATCCATATTTGTCAGTCCTATATTTATATAGCAATTATTTGGCCACTATATTATTTTTTCCCCAGATTTATTTCTGTGAAATAAGGCACAGTTTTCATGCATATTTTTACGAAATGGCATGGGGGAATCTAAACAGTCTGCTCTTGTTAACATGACCTGCAAGTGATGTGCAAAGAATTTGTGTGTACCCAGGGTGTGAGAACAGATTTTCCAAAACTGCCTCTGCTGAGAGGGTGTTTGCCCCAAACCTGATAATGCAAAGCAGAAATTAAGAGTCATGGTTTGCTTAATGTGACCATCAGATGGATTAAAACAGTAGCAAGGCTTACAAGAGAGTAAAAGCGAGTTTGAAAGGAAGTACTAAAAACAGCAAAAAAATCTCTGCCTGGGTGGAGACCAGCAGCTGCCAGAGGGGGTTTGATACTGCCAGAAGCTGCCCCATGGTGACTGCAACCCCACCTGCCAAATGCTGCCTCTCCCTGCCCTACAGCAAGGGAGTTGAGAGCACAAGGTGGTCTCTCACCAGCATGTTCTTCAGTGGATCATGGGGAGCAGTGCAGGCACATGGGAAGGGTGGGGGAAGGTGTAAGTATAGGAACTGCCCTCACAGGAAAGCGAGTGCTTTCAACCCACCCTGTGTGTCTCTGCGGGCAGGATGCCTCCAGCTGTCAGAGGCATTTGTGTGTGGTCAGGTGAGAACTTCCTGGGAACGAGTACAATAGCGTGTTCAGCAAATTGTGAGAATATGTTTACAGTCTCTAGGTGTCTCATGCTGTGGTTTATCTCTTGTGTTGCTGACTTTGATCCTGTAAGTGTAGTTCACTGACTGCCAGTTAATTACATCTTGTTAATAAATCAATAAACCTCTTCGATCCCTACTCGATTTGGAAAGAAAGTATGCAGCTGTTCCTTGCAATGAGGCTATTCCATTTTGCTGTAATTCCTATGAAAGCAAACATAATCTGTTTTAAGAAAGCCGAGTGCCTCCCTTTCTTACTAAATCATAACTCACTTCTGAAATGGACGTGAGCATCAGGGCCAGACGGTGTAATGCATCACTATCTACACAGTGGTAGATCACAGAGAAATGGGGAGAGGCATTGTGGGAAGTTTTCTGAAGGTGAAAAAACAATCATCTCTAGCCTGTATGCCTGAAGTTAGAAATAAATCATTGTTTGTGCCCAGCAACAACGCGTTCTGTGGAAAATACTGCCTAGGGAACAGCCAGGGTCACTGCTAGCTTTGCTTAGCTGCACAGGTGGTGTTCAGGAGAATTTGATCTGGGCCATGCTGTTCACTTGACTTAAATCAGCCTTCAAAGTTGCTACTCATAGAGGAAACATTGCAAAGAACTTTATGTAAGTTTGAATGTGCTTTCCTATCTCAAACACTATTTTTCTCTATATTACAGGTCTTCTGAATACACGTTCTTTAGGAAAGATATTGATTACAGATAGTGTGTAAAGTGTGAATTCATTGTGTATGAACTATATAGGATTGAAAATAAATAACCAGAATATTCTGTAATTATCTATGTTCTTTTTAGTACAATTTTGTGCCACCAATATAATTAGAATTCCTACAAACTGTATTGAGAATAATGTAGTTAATGGGACAAGTGCACAATATATATGATTGGGATTTGAGTTCTCTCTAATATTTGGAGAGGTAAAAAAAAAGTTTGAATTTTAAATACTTTTTTTAATAATAAGTGGGGTTTTAAAAAATATAATTTAAAAATACGGGGGAAAATGGCACATATGATATAAAAAACCCATAATGTCTCCCTCCCCACCACCTGCAAAAAGATAAAGAGGCTGTAAAAAAAAGCTTTGTCACATAAAAAAATATTACAAGGGCTACATAATGTTTCCTATGCAGTTTCTTTCCTTTAATCTTTCAACATTTTGTAAGAAATTGAGAGAAAAGTATTTAAATCAAAATTTCAACCCATTTCAAAAGGCTAAAAATGAGTAAATTACTGTAATGCTCTACTATATTGCTAAGTGCTCCCTCACGAGGCTCACATAACCATCCTCAGGACAGATTAATTTCCTAAAATACCACTTCCAGAATTCACACATCAACCCATGAAATCCCCCATTTCAGGATTTGAGCAACATATTATCAGCATTAAACTGTTTTGCATCATGCAGGACCACTACCAAAGCTCATAGTCTGCTGTAGCTGCATGAATATTTATGCTCTCAGATACAACAGCTGGCAGATCTCAGTAAGGTTTGGATAGTCAAAGAACAGAGTTCCCTATAATCTTCTCTGAGTCTGTCCTACACTTTCTACAAAAGCAGTTTCTACAGACGTAAATAAGGCAAAACTTGGGCCTCAGATTTGTACAGATGCTCTTTGTCCAGGAGTCATACCCGTTAAGTCATTTCATTTTGGAAGCAGGAAGAAATTAGGATTCTAATGGCCAATCTCCATCCGTGCTAACAACCATTTCTAAAGACTCAGAGAGGGAAATGCCACTCTCTGAAAGATAATCCTTGAAGTTCCACAATGCAAATTACACATGATGATTTCCTTCATATACCAGGCATAGGAAATACGTGTTCATACAGTATCCATCACTGCAAGATCTTATCCCTCCTTCCTCCCTTATAAATTTCAGGCAAAAACTAGTAGATTTTAAAACTGCAGGTATTTAGAGATGAAAGAAATTCTAGATATTTCATTGTCTGGAAGTGAACACTCTCTGAAAAAAGACTCAAACTATAAAATACAAATACTATAAACCATAGCCACCATGATCTCTTTAGGCTTCCCCACTTATTTGAATGCGAAGTGCTGCATTATGTGCTGAACACCCCTGTGACAGTATGACAGAAGTGTCAGGGCCAGAGCACACTCCCCAGTTCTGCAGCGGAGCCCTTCATGCTCAAGGCCAGACCTCTGGTAAGAGAGTGGGGTTTCAGAAGCCTCTGCTGCCTTGAAGAACCTCAAGAAAATTCTAGAAGAAGCTTCAGGAGCAGAGACTCCTCCAAGCAGCTAGGCTAAGGCCTCAGCATGGGCTCCACACTTCTGAAGCTGATTTTAAGCCAAGGCTCTCAGCCCCAGCCCTGCCTAAGCTGTGCTTCTGCACGCTGATTGTGACCCACTCACTGATATTCCCGGCTTGACCCTGAACTCTCCTCATCACTGCGGACTTCTCTGGTGATGTGGTCTGCTGGTTCAGCCCTGGTTGCTGTCATCCTGTTTGGATACCGTGTCACAACTCCCTTGCTGGTGAGGCCACAACTTCTGCCTGTCCTGTTAACCACGCTTCAGCTTCTAGCTTCCCTTGCCTTGGTGAGCATCCTGTTCCTGCTGCTCCCCAACAAGAGGTACTCAGAGCATGGTAATTAGATTGGAATTTTCAGGGGACACAGGCAGGGAAGATACACCAGTGCATGAGTTCCAGAAAAGTTTGGGAAGAAAAACAGTTACAAAAGCACTTCCTGTAGCTCCCAAGGAGGAGCCCATCTGCAAGAAGAGAAGAAAAGAACTGGATCTGGACATCCCAGTAACTCACTCAGCATCTTAATTTTTAAACCAACATTTTTAGCTATATATTTTTGGGGGGTTAGAGTGACTGTAGGTAAACTAAGTGAGGCAGTGAACTCCTGACCAGGAAAAAAGTTAAATGATAGTAGACTGTTTCCTTTTTCAGCAGGAAAAGGATTAGTCTCTGTACCAGCAAACAAGACTGTGAAACCCTGCCTCTGAGAAATCTTTTGCCTTGCCCCTCTGAGATGATGTGCTGCACAGTTGAAAGTGCACACAGAGGGCACAGCCCTTGAGCTTCACTACTGGAAAGCTCAGTACAGAGTTTGCCAGTTTGTGAAAGGCTGTTGCAAAGAGATAGCACTAATCAGTTGTCCATATCCATGGGCTATAAAACAAGGTGTAAAGCAGCTCAATTGCCACAACAAAGACTCAGGCTGGGCATTAGGGAAAACTAATAGAAATTGCAAGGGCAGAGGAGTTCTGCTGGAACAGATAATCTCCGGTGATTTTGGAATCTCAACGGAGAGATCAAAGAAACATCAATGAAGAAACACATATGTAGACTTAATGGAAGAGAGATAAAGCAGGGTAAAGTAAATTAAATGACATGTTGAAGTCTCTTTCAGCTCTGTTTTTGATGATTCATGATCTCTTGATTCTTACTTTGGAGCTGATAATACTTATGTGATGAGCAATCACCCTCTCTGAGTTTCCTTCGGGAAAAGAAAAGGAGTCTTGGTAATCGAAACCTGCAGATAGTGCATCCAGCGGATGAGTTTTTTATTCGAATATTCATAAAAAGACTCATATTCATGAGAAACAGAAATACATATAGTGCTCTTTGCACATAAATAGAATCAAATGAGAACCAAAGAGGAAAATCACGTACTCCCTTACTAGATCTCCGAGAAACTGGTCAGTAATGAAAACAAAAGAGGTGACAGAAGGGGAGAAAACTGCCCTCCAAGCGAAACGTTTACAGAAAATTATGACATAGTAATTAAGAGACTATAAGAACATCCATTACTGAAAAACTCTAAAATCCTGGTTCAGCTACACAGAAGTGTGAGATAGTGAAATGAAAGCACTTATCATTTGTTTTGAAAGAGTTGAGTTTAACAACTATTTTTAACACCAGAATTACTAAAAACATTTTCAACTGTCCAATGTACATTAATAATACATTATTTTCCTAGTTCAGCTGCTAAAACCAAGGGTATACATAATGTGCATAAAACAAATGCAGAAGTTATAAATGGAAAAATTGAGTTCTACAACAGGATTATGTAAAAAAAAGTTTTACATCAGGATGAGAAATGCTATCATAACATGACAGAAAAGGGACAAGATCCAAGAGAGCACATCTGAAGTTTTCCTTCATACTATATCTAGTCTGCTATCAAAACTGCCAGCTGCGGTACTCTATCAGACACTGAGCACCGTCGCAAAGCATGAGCTACACAATCAGCCACACTACTGCTTTCTTACTTGGATTAGATGGAGACCTAGTGAATGATTGTATACAGTTATCTGTATTTGACTGCTGTTTTAAATATTGCAGGAAAACTGAATGGAGTTCATTTGTTCTCTGAGACACGAAGAAATGAGCCTTACAGTAAAGAAAGGTGTCAGGATTATTGATGCTGTACAATGCTGAAGCTGGCAAATATTCTCCTGTTTTAAACAGACCTGTCAATAGTGAGCTACTGGGCATGCAAGGATACATAAACGTAGGTCACAGCTGGCACTTCTTGCCATTCACAGCCACATACAACCTGGCTCTCTGATACTTGCTTTTGTAAACCTTCTGGTGTTGCCAGTTCTGGCTTTATGTCCTGAATCCCATAGTTATCTTCATAGGCTGCAGTAGCTTGTGTAAAAACTTCCTCACTTCATAGATCCTGCTGAATTTGGGATATGTAATTCTTTTCTTTGGTAACTGTGATAAGTCACCAAAACATTATGTCCTCTAACAGAGTAAAGTAACATAGTCAAGAAATTAAAATAAATACAATTTTAAAAAAAATCAAAGCTAAGCCTAATTATGTACAACTTGATCTATCTAAAAATAAAGGAAGGCATATCTTACTCAGAACTTTGAGGGCAGGAGTGCTTTGTCTCTGGAATTATTTTTTTTTTGCCTCAAACCAACTGCAAATTCCCGACCTTCAGACATATTCTGAATTTTTTCATACAATCAAAGTTACTGTATTCCTACCATCTCAAACAGATGCAATATTCCAAGAGAAAAGTGTTTAGCAAACTAGCTGATGGATCAAGTCACTACTTCACAGTAAACAGATCCAGCAATATTTTTCATATTTTGGAAACTGTCATATTGCCCATGTCAGATCCTGGAGATTCATTTCCTATCAGTATTACCAGTGGATTAACACCACAGCACTGCAGCAGCCCACTGAAGATGTACTATTCTAAAATAAGTACAGGTAGCTCCAAATCTGTCAGAAAATAAGGAAATAAGCATCTTAGGAATACCATATATCTTCCTGTCTTAAAGTCTTTGCTCCTACTACAGTGCCCTTGGCCACGTAACAGGGTTTCCAGAAGCAGGTAACACAAAAGGACCAGACCGAGCTGTGTGGGAGAGTTGCAGGAGCTCCTCCACTGTCCACATGCTCCCAGAGCTGCGCTGGCCTTGCCTGAGCTCTGCTGTAGCCATGGCTGTGTGAGCACCTCATGTACCCCCGCCTCACTTGCCCTCCCAACTCCACCTCAACCCCTTTTTCACTCTATTTGTATTTCACTAGCAATGGCAGGGGTTGTGATAAGCTCTCTAGCCCCTTGAAAACTGAAGGGTTTAGTTCATGGCACAGAGTACACATTCAGCACCACTGGTCACTCCCGCCTCCCCTCGCTCTGTCCAGATGGCACAAAGCACCAGGATTATGGACCCAACTTTTATGACAGAAGTCACCCCATCTGCTTCTCTGGTTGTTTCAAATGGCTTCACAGATAAACTACATTAAACTAAGAAATTACCAACTCAGCTACTTGAATGTAGAGGCGAGTTTGAGGGAAAACAGGGGAAATGCCTAATCTTTATTGTGGAACACATATGGCACCCTCTGCTAAGAATTACAGTCATGTGAGGACTCAAGCATTCAGGCATTTGTAGACACCCATGAGATTTTTTTCTTCCCCTATATTTAATCCATCTGTAGAGCAGTTCAGACAGTCAGGACAAGAGATATGGCCACTTGTTTATAAACAGTTTTGACAGCTACAACTTCAAAACCTACTGGATCATAAGAAAAATCTAGGGAGAGGTTATTTAAAATACAAAGTTGCTGAATGCATATTTCTGTATATTTTCAGGAGTGTACAATTTCTATTAAAGCATAGATTTTGCACCTTTAGTAAGGACAGGAGAATCATGGTTTTTTTTTATATAACTAACAGATTTTGGAAAAAAAATACTTTAAAAATAAATACATAATCTTTTTAGATGCTATTATTAGCTATTTTAAGAATTAGAATGTAAATAATATATTTGTTTTGCAGTATTACATTAGCTTCCTGATAAAGAACATTTTCTTTTGGTTTGAGGGAGATGGGAATGTTGTATTCCAGACAGATTCTTCTTAGCCTCACTTTAAACAGGAAAGAAGACTGTATGGTCAACAGCAATTTGCAAACTTTCAAACTGAGTAAAATTTTCTTGTCAAAAGAAGGCATCAGATGTATTGACATGCTTCTAACCCGACATTATGAAGGATATTTAGGCAGATACTCTGGTACTGATATTCTGGTAATAAGAATATGCTGCTCATTCAATGATTCTATATATAAAATCAGCATTTTCATACAGTTAAGTCAATGTGCTTTCATTTTCATATCCTAAATAACTCTGCTATCAATACTAAGGGACATTTTTGTCTCCACTGTCAATTACTTTTATGTTCCAATTGTACCTCAGTATAAGAAACTAAAACACTTGAGCTAGCCTGTTAAACAAACTATATTTCTTTTATTCAGGTTTTACATTGAAAGCTTATTTTGATTAAAGGATTTTGATTCTTTGTGCAAAGCACCTTGAAATAGGTAAACATTTTCCCCTGTAAATTGCTAGGGTTTGCTTCATTTCTTTCTTTCTTTTTCTCTCTCTCTCCTTTTTTTTTTTTTTTTTCCGTTGGTTGATTGATTGGTTAGTTTGTGGTTCTTTCTTGGTGGGGTGTTCTCTGCTTGTTTGTTGGTTTTGTTGTTTTGGTTTTGGTTATTTTTTTTAATATATGCATAGATGGCTTTCGTAGCTTGCTTTCCTTTACAGGTTATGACATCAGACACAAATCCAAACAAGAAAATATCACCTGCTATAATAATTCACAATGGAAAACATATTTGATGTGATACAAGAGGAATAGCTCTTGCTAAAAAGCTTCTGAGATATTTTTGTAATTTTTCACTATAAATTGTGTGTTTCTTCAGGACAAAGAAAGACATACAATAGTCTGTAACATAATCATTTTTTCTGTAGTACAGTAAATACAATCATTTACACAGAAGGCATTCAAGAAAAATCTCACATTATGATGCTCTCAGCTCTCATCTGAGTTGAATGCCTGAAAAGTAACCTTGCAACTTTTGAAACGCTATTTTCCTAGAGTAATATAGTTTTTCAGATTAAATATTAAGGATTTGATAAATTATATCATCATTTGATAAATGATGATAAACCTGACCAATAAATCAATTTCTCTTACTCATTATTTTTCCTTAAAAGAAAAAAATATAAACCTGAGAAATAGATACTAATACTTTCATTTAAATCTGGACAGAAATTTCCAAGTAAATTGGAAATTATCAACTTTATGATTGCAGATTGAGAGAGTAATTATTTAACAGCTTTTCCTTTTGAGAAAGATCCTGCTTTTATACATGGCTACCAACTATGGACAATACTACAAAATGACGCTGTATAGATTATCACCAATAGTCAAAGTAGAGTACCTTGTCATCTTTACATAAGAAATAAACGTATTAAGAATTATTTTTTTATTTGTAGTTCTTTCACTGTATTTCTTTTTTGTGATATAAAGCAGCCATACAAAGGAATTGCAGAAGAGCTGAAAACAAACGTTTCACAGAGGGGTTAGGAGCTCCCAGTTGCACTCACTGCTGCTATGGAAGCAATGCCTTTCTTTATGATAATATGGCTGCCCAGCTCTGACACTTGCCTGACCACACATACCACCCTCATATCTATCCTGCATAATGACCAAAAACTTGGAAAAGGTAAGGTAATATTTTTCAAAATCAGTACTACATAATATTTTGAAGATTGTACAGTTTCAGTATACAAAGAAGCTGCATTTCCTAGAAAAATCCAACAAGTAGGAAATGCACCACCCAATTTCTTAGCAATGCAATCACTGTGAATGTGTCTCATTTCACTCCCCCTACAATTGCACATAGTCCAGCTTTTGATATCAATACTTTATTCAATGGAGGAACATCATATTATCTTCTCAGATATTCAAAATTCCCATGGCAATCCTTCTGGGTGTCTAAGATACCTCTGAGACAGGTCACACCCCGCAGCAGACACATCCAACAGAACCCCTGTACTGGGAGGCCAGTGAGTACTGAAGGGAGAACTGTTAAGAGAGTGATCAATCTGCAAGTCTGCAACATAAAGAAACTTTTCTATAAAAAAATGTTGGGCTCAGTCTTCATTGATAAACATGCTGTAAACTTGAAGCTAAAGTTAAGTGTGGCATTTAGGCTGAAAACTATAACTCTGATGAAAAACTAGCTTTAAGGCACTATGACAAAAATCCAGTAAATTCAGTAGCTCTCTCTGACTCCAATAGGTTCAGATGGGTTTTTTTTTAATTCCTTGAAGGATGGGATTTGTTTCAATTTTTACTCATAGCAAGCCCAACTCTTTCATATCCAGAAAAAAAAAAAATGTATGCATTTTAGTGATGCACTGCTTTCTGGAACATACTTACTTCTGCTACTGAAATGACTTATTTCTGTTTGTTTTAAACAAAATGGATACTGATAAGATGGTTTCACATGCAATCATGTAACAACTGTTTTGCCTTTTTTGGATTTTTTGCAGCACTAATTCCCAAACAGTGCTGACAAAATCCAGTGTGAGCTTCCAGAAGATCTTTGTGCATTAAGTGACTGCACTTAGCATAATGCTGTCGGCAGTGGGGACTTTGCTGTTTATTGACAGCAGGTTACTCATTACCAAAACAATTACTTCTTTGAGCATAATTGAAAACAATACTCATGCCCTCCAAACAGTTTGTCCTCTCCCAGGCAAATTACAAGTGGGTGGGTGCAACTTGAACAGAGCACAGTAGTCGCTTTACCGCTACTAATAATTCATGAGCTGCAAAGCCCATTTCCCTCAGTTTGTTAGATGGTGTAACACACATACAACTTCCTCTAAATGCAAACTTAACAGATGTCTTCCAGCTTTAAGGTTTTTTTCCTAAGAATCACTTTCAAGGTTTGCACTCTTACAGCAGAGCTGATAAAAATATGATTGCTATTCATGACTCCTCCTCTGCTGCTGCATAGGCACATTAAAAAGGCATAGCTGTCTATCTCAGTGTACACATGCCATAGTAAAATGTGTGTTATTTACTGATAAAAACCACATGACAGCAGTTTAAAAACAGGATTTATTCTGTCAGTCAAATTAGGGAGGCAGAATATCCTCTATGCCAAGTGATTACTGTCTGGGTCTAAGTGTGGCAAACTGCCAGATCAATTATAATGGTAGAGAAGAGGAAATATGAAGACAGATTGGCTCAATTCTAAGCAGAAGCATCACTGAAAAAGAAACCCAGGGACACTTTAATGCAACATCCAATTACTTAAAAATGCATCTTCGGCCTGCAGTGAAGTTTTTGTTTATATGGTTTCTTTCTACATAGAGTATTAAAAGGGAAATCAGCATAGAGTTGGACAAATCAGGTGTAAAAAAACCCCACACTGATACAACCTGTACGTTGATGCTTCTGAGATGCAAATTTCTGCATGTCAGTTTTTACAACAAAAACCTAGAAATACCATGGGAAAACATACTCAGAAGATATCCAATAACATTTCAGATGCAATCCTGTTAAAGTAGTACTAATTCCCCCTTTGATCTGTAACTGATTTCAAGGGGAAACAAAATGGCTAGATTGCTCTTCATGCCCAAGTTTTTCCTCTGCTCTTCATTCTTTTATGGATAATTTACCTTTCCCAGTACTGGAGGAGAAAGGATAGTAGTGGAGCTGGTAGATTAAAGTCACCTAAAATTGACCTATGATAATTTCCTCTTATCATAAGAGGAAATTAGAGAAAGGCTGATAAACTTCTGTGTTTTTTCTTTTCTTACTATTATTTTTATTAATAATGGAATTTATCCTCTCAATTGCACATCTTTATTTCAGATTTGTACAACTCATGCGGGGAACATGAATGGGGTACATGAGATTCTAAGAAAAGACCAAGATTTAGTATTCTGGAGGCCAAATTCATCAGCTGTGTGTGGTATGGTCTGATCAGTCTTCAGATAAAGCCTGAAAGAAATTGATTCTGATAAAAGTTGCAAAGGTTAATGTTCCAGAGGTGGTACAAAATTAGTGTCTGATCATTATTTGGTAGTGCAAAATGACATTGTTTTGAATGAGACACATCCAAGACCCTGAAGCCCTCACCATCATACATATTATATGGCCAAATTAAAAATGAGTCTCTAGAAAAGGATAAAACACAGTAATAAGAAATGAAGAAGAAATTTTCAGGATTTCATCAAGGAATAATTGCATGATATTGTTTACACATGAAATGAATAGATTTCTATTTTGCAGAACTTTGGAATGAATTAAAAATCAGGTGCAGAAATGTGAAAACGTGAAGTTCAAGAGATTTGCACCAGAATAAAAGGAAAATTGAAGAAGGTTTGTGACAAAAAAAGGAATGAAACGGGTGTGTGTTTTACTGAGACTCAGACATTGTAAAAAGGCAAAAAATAAAGATAATAGTATGAGAGCCTTAACATTTTTCAATCATTAGGGAGAAATCTTCATCTTTAACAGAACAGAGATTTAAAATTAGTAATATTGCTAGAATAATTTGAAAATAAGCACAGGAGAATCTAATGCTAAGCACTGTCAGTTTGTACTCCATTTGCTATTTTTTAAAACACCATTATGAAAACATATTTATCGTCCATAAAGCTATCTTATGAATACAAAGTAGTCAAAAGAAAACTACAATTTTTATACAATATATAAAACTGTTTGACTGATGGCTTTAAATCAGGAATCATCATACTCCAAAGTACTCTTTGTTAGAGGTCCATTTAGTATAACGTAAGAAACTGGAGGCAAAATATCATTCATTTAACTGCAGCCCTGAGTAACTGTTCAGTTTCAATCCAGCCTGTCAATGTGTGGAAATTTTATTTCCATCTTGAACATGTAAGCAGGTGAATACAACTCCCTCTACTTCCACTTAATAAATGTAGTACATGAAACAAGGCAGATCAATGCTGGGTTGCCATCATTTTTTCTGGTGTCATTCCTTTCAAAAGGATACTGAAAAAAGATGAAGAGAATGATCTGTGTGAATGACTAAAAATTAGAAATAAACTCCATTATAATTAGACAACAAAACTGCAATCTATGGTACTTTGGTTTTTTAATCCACGAAGAGGTTAAAATTGATGCAACAGCCAATAAATGGAGACTAAAATATAATTATATATATTATTATTTTTCTGCTGAGGACAACTAACCACTGAAATAATTAACAATTTACCCAGGTACAGAAAGGATACTTGATGATTTGAAGCCCTTTAAGGGTGACCAGACATCTTTCTTGAAGAGATGCTATAGTCCAGACAGAAGTTTTGGTCATAAACCAGAAATTACTAAGCAACATTCTTTGACCTTTGCTCAATAGATCAAACCTGATGACCACTAATGGTCCTATGCTGGTATAACAGTGTATGCATTTAAACAGTTCTCCACATTACCATTTACTCTCTAATGTAGCTCAGGACCCAGAGTGATGACTCGTCCCTTATGACTGCCTTATCATTATCAGTTATCACTAAGTCATTTCATTTCCCTTTGTCAGAAAAATTCAAGATATATTTCTCACAATATGCAACTTAAGCTGATCCAGTAATTAAGTCGAGTCAGCAGAGCAACTTCTAAAACATTCATGCTTAAAAAAAGATGTCTCACACTTTAGGCCAAAAGCAGGATACGCATGTGCAGAAGCTGAGGATGGCCATCTGCTTTCTAAGGCAAGTGGGAATGAACAACAGCCTGAAGTACCTGTCAAGGTCCACAGCTCCCAGCCCTGTGAGGCAGGTGTACTCTTCTATTTATTTATTCTCATCACAGGGGAAACCCTAACTGACTCTAAACACAACCACAGAATCTGTCTGCACTTTGTTCACAGACTGAAAAAAATCTGTATTTTCTATATTACTTGTCTGACTCCCTTTGTTCTGCCTCTACCTAAATCACTTGGAAAGTACGATCAGGCATACTGCATATACAGTATGCATATAGAGTATGCATATACAGGATGCATATACAGGAATATACATCCTAGTGGATAAGTAGACCAGCAGAGCCCTTCCTGAACCTACAAATGAAGCATCCCTGAAACATTAAGGACACCCAGTTAAACATTCACACAGGAAATGCTTGAATTAAGGTTGCATCCATGTTTTTTGCTGCATCTACTTCTGTGTCAGATAAGCCTGTGTACAGGCTAGATAAGCCATTTAATTATAGGATCACATCATAGTTCAAATATCGGTCAAATTACTCATTACTATTGTATCTCTACATTCCTGAAATTTAGTTTATGTGGAACTATGATTTATATGACAGTTTTGTCAAGTCTTGTACATTACGGTGATCAGTTCAGTCTTCCATGGGAACAAACACAAAAAGAAATTATTTGAGAAACACCATTGGCATTTAATGCAACAACTCAAATTGTACTTAATACTGTAATTCAAATATCTAGACATCTTCTATAATATTACTTTGGATTTCTTTTACAGAACTAAGTTGCTCACTAACTCACTTCAATCAATCAGTTGGCCTTTAAGTGCTGTAATGCAAACCATATTAATATTTGAAATTAAATAAACTGCTATGGACAGTGGGCAGATTTCTGTCTAATTGAAACAATGTCATTGTCAAGTAATAATAACTAAAATACTGAAGGGGGGGATGTTTGGAGTGCTGATGTTTGTCTTCCCAAGTCACCGTTGGGTGTGATGGGGCCCTGCTCTCCAGGAGGTGGCTGAACACCTGCCTGCCCATGGGAAGCAGGGAATTACTTCCTTGGTTTGCTTTGCTTGTCTGCATAGCTTTTGCTTTCCCTATTAGTCTTTATCTCAACACACAACTTCTCTCACTTATATTCTTCTGATTCTTTCCCCCATCCCACCTTGGAAGGGGAGTGAATGAGCAATTATGTGGGGTTAGTTGCCAGCTGGGGTTAAACCACAACAGGAATAAAAATTTTTGTCAGTGGATGTTTAACTGTGTCACCTGGAAGTTTTACAGAAACATGTCACCAGGCTAATTCCTTAGCAGATGAACAAATAAATTGACATTCTTTATAATTACATCCCTTCACTCTAAACTATGATTTATTCCAGTTCCAGGAACAGCTGCTCTTCCTTGTGTACTACCTTGTAATTTGGACGTTTACATTCTAGTGACCCTTCTTGAGACAAAAATGTACCTTCTATTTTACCAGCTGTTTACCAAAAGGATAGCCTACTTTTCAAGCTGTGCAGTGATCCAAAAAGGATTTCACTAAAGGTCCAGTTGTTGTAAGAGAAACATGAACTTACTAGTACTGAAAAGTGAATACTTGCATGACTGCCAGTGTCTAAATGAAGTGACATCTGGTCAAGCTGTCCTCAATACACATAGATTCACAGACATGTCAGTCAGGGTGCTAAGCAAGTTATTTGAAGGACTGCCAGAAAATCTTAAGGACACAAACTCACTATAGAAGGCATGCCATTCCAAAGATTACATACTAGGGCACAAAAATAACTTACTTTTTAAAAAGATGTGAGCAGGTAATACAGGTTGAATGCATTAAAGTTATTCTGAAGTAATATTGCTACAAAGTCAGATCTCTGGGGATTAATTTATCATAGGTATAATGAGTGCATGCTATGTGTATTATTCCAGGTAATGATATCCAACTCTCTTCCTTTAGCACCAAAATTAGTCTTCTTGCTATGATTCAGACTAAAATACGATACTTACTTCCTTTGAAAAAAAAAAAAATATTTCTAAGCAACAAAAATAGCTTCTTCAAAAGATGAAAGTTAACTATCAATGGCATCAACTGTCTTGTCTTCTCAATAAAGGTGTGTGTTTGGGTATTATCATAAAGAGAACCATTGAGGGCAGTACAAATATTCCAGATAATTAAACACAGGAAGAGAATTTCCATTAAAATCAATGGATTTGAATGACTTTATATGAAGTAAGATCATGGCCCAGCAGTATGGAATCCTTGTGTACCAGGAACGCAGAATGTGACTTCCTGCATTCTTTGAAAGTCTGAAGGACTGTATAAGGGACCTCAATATACTACTTGGCGTCTTTTCCACATGCCATCATTCAGTATTTGAAATTACTCTTCCTTCAGTTACTTCACTCTCCCATTTACCAACCCAGATGCAGTAAAAGGGCATCCTTTTTCTGAATTCCACGTGCAGTAATTGAACTAATTCATCAGTCTTAACAAAGCTAATAGCTTTGTCCTCCAATCTCCTTCCACTCAAACCTATCAACCATGCCAATATAAGTGAATATAGCTCAATGATATGGAACTCAGAACACAGTTCTTTTTCTTAACTGTATAATTGATGTTTGACATGTTTTCTTTTCTGCTTGTCTCTGTGTGTGTATGGTTTTACTTTGTTTTATTTTATATCCTCTGTATCATTTTGCAGTTACTAACAACTAAGAGGAAGGTCCGGACTTTGGCAAGGAAGTCTGTGCTTTCCGGCTTCAGCAATTATTTCAAAGATTGATATGCTGGTTCAGTAATGCCGTGTCACTCAAAATAACTCTATTTATTGTCTCTCTCTCTCTACAGGGAAGCTATTCTTCAGCATTATCCCTCCCAGCACGTGTCAAGATCTATGAACTGTGTGAAAAAAATTCCATTATTTAAGCCAAAACATATATTCATTATGTAAACAATCCTCTTAAATTAGGAAAGGAAAACATAAGACCCTCTAGTCATTACAGTTTGCTACTTCACTGCCTGATTGAGTAGGGAGCACTTCTATTCATAAATATTGAGGAGAATGGCTTTCACCTTCTTCTATTTTTCACATTAATCATCTTTTCATTCTGGAACTTTGGATAACCAGATTCTTGTTCCCCTTTGTGTGAATTGGGCAATGTTCTTCTAGATTTGCCTTTTTCCTTAACTTGCTAAGAGAAAGTGTTTCTTTCCTGTGCACAGAGTTCTGTTTTCCAGTTGCATCCACAAGTTGTTGAAAAGTAAAAATAAAAGAAAGAAGCCTACACTATTTGTATGAAAGAAGCCTCCGTAAGAACAGCAGGATGGAGCTGCTGGTTATTGTATACAGATAAATCTATTTAACTTCTTTAACTTTTTCTGAACTTCAGCAGTTCACACAAAGTTTTTACATTGTAAATGTAGACTTTTTATCAGAGGAGATGACACAAAGATGTTTTACTACTGCTCTACGATTAGCTGGTTTAGGTATTTTGTACAATGTTCAGGAACAGAGCTGGTCTGGAGCTCTAGATTTAATATAATCACTATCACCTACAATAAAAAATAGCCGGGTTTGTTTTCTTGTAGATTTTATACATCTTAAAAAAAAAAAAAAAAAACCACAAAAACAACAAACCAGTATTGGCCATTGCTACCATGGGTACTTTTCCTTTAGTGATATTAACTAGAAATCCAAATTGTGAAGACAAATAAGGCACTGAGACTATCAAGAGAATAATTCACGTATATGTAAACAGGTGGGTTTAGTCTGGTTTCTAATGTAAACTGACTAAAGTAATTTTTGCCCTTTCTTCCCCCTAGTAACTTTTGAGTCCATTGATTTTCAAACATTCCAAAAGAGCAGTAGAAATACCAAAAGATATAATTCCTAAATTTTAGGCAATTCTGAAAGATGTGTAGATCAGAAGACATTAAATCATTACTTTCTGAGGAAAAAAATCAAACAAAAGGTGGATATTATGCATTCCACTGGGTGGAAGCCTACTTGTACAAGCAGTTTGTGAAAACTACTGGGACAAATATGACAAGACATGCCACAATTGTGGTAGAACTGAAACAGTATCTTTCTTCTGAATCTCAAGACAGTTGCCATAGATTTGTTATTTCACAGAAAAAAAAAAAAACAAACCAAACAAACCCCTGCAAAATCCAAACCACGTAAAAAACCTGGGAAATAGAAGACCTTAACTAAGTACTCTGAGAACAAGTTCCATGGTGTGGGCGGTGGTTGCATCTGAATTTCAACAATCAACTAACATTGCCACAGCTCTTTTCCCTTTCCCCTTTCCTCATTCCCATTCATGCCCAGAAGACCCCTTCAAGAAGGCAGACACAGCTATCACAGCTATTATCCAAACAACACTGAACTGAAACACTAAATCAAAGGCTTCTTCAATTATCACATAGTTCTGACTGAGAATGCAAATGTATTTCAGTGTAATTTAGGCAGGTTAACTGCAGCATCTTTGGAAGTGGGTTAAGGTCTACATTGCAGCTTCAGTTGACATATGGTAAATAATATTCCTTGGCTCAGGCCCCAGGCAATTCTTGTGGAGCTCCACCCATCAAAGCAGTGCCTGCTGTGTAACATTTTTTGAGGGGAAAAAATTATTAGTGTATGAGCTCTTCCAACGGCAATTCTGATCCAAAAAATTTTTACATGAATGGCACATTTGAGTGCCATTCATTACAATACGAATTCATTTGGCCCAATTTTTTCCTTGTACAGTGTGCACAGGGCACAGCCATGGCAGATGCGCAATTTGCAGAACTGAAGTCATAATAAAAACATGAGGCTATTTCTGAATGATGCTGAGCAGATGACCCTCATCTCATTTCTGTGTTGGCTTTTCTGTTCGATCCTAGGTCATTGTATCTCCAAATGGCAACACCCGTTGCTTTGATGGGAGTAGGGAGGTGAGTATGTGGTAAACCAGTAATTAACAAAGCTACCTATTAGTGGTGGTGATCTCCCCTTGCATTATATAAGGCAGAGAGCAAAATGAAAGTAGTTGATAATGGTACATTGGCAAGTAATGTATTAGGGTGATTTTGATGAGATTCAAATTTCACCATGTCTTATATATCCATCCACAAATGCCTTATCATGCAAGTTACAGTTTCTGACTATCATTAAAAGGAATCTCTTTTAAAATTAGAAAAAGGAATCCCTGTTAAATACAAATACCTAAAATGTGCAGGATGCCAAATGTTTCTAAACATCTGACATATCACGAATGAGCTGATGGCAGATATAGTTAGAGAGATGAAATTTAAAGTGGGTAAAATTGAGATCCAATTTAGGCAAGCATTTAAGCTGGTATTTAATTAGAATGCATTTGACTTTCATGAGGCTCAGGCCTATGTTGACCTGTTTAGCAATGTTTGCCTGGATTTCTATTTTACATCTGAATTACAGAAGATTAAATAAACTAAATCTTAAGAATCCCATATATGTATTATTTAATCACAGTAAAAAGAGGTACTTTAAGTGCTCTGCGGCACTGCACATTTAATCCAGCTTCTGAGAAGACGATGACTGCAATAAGCCCTGGATCAGGTCATGGATCACCAATATATGTCAAATACTATCTCTTCCTAACTCGTCCTTAAGTACCTACAGTTATGGAGTAGAACCATGCCTTTCAGGAAGCTATTCTACTACTCAGCTATTAAGTGCCTACTCTTAATAACTCACCTAAACTTTCATTTCTTAGCTTCAGGCTACTGCTTGACTCCAGAAAAAGCACAATTAACTTTTTAGATTTTTATGTGCTCAACTCTCTCCTAGACTATTTTAATTTAGCTACTTTGGTCCCCTATGCATCTTCTTCGAAAAAGCTTGTATAAGTTTTGTATGCTTCTTTGGTGTTTTCTTCAGTTTTATTTTATTCTTTGTAAACTCTGGATACTGTGGAATCAATACAATGCAATTAATATGCAGTATGTTATCTGCTTTATATCTTCATCTGACTCCTTGTGTTCTTTATTGTCTTTTATCCCTAATTTTGTAATTATGGAATTTCTTCTGAAGTGTAAGGATTGCACTTTTCTCATCAGAATGGAAACTCCTCTATAATTCATTCTGAAATGTAACAGCTTTCCTTTTAAAGAATGAAGGCAGCTTTTAAATAGCATAAAGGAACAGTAGTACATAGCAGATCTCATCAAGTAGACATTACACTATCCAACGTCTAGAAAGTCTGTTCAAATTACTTTGTATTGAGGAAGTCCATATGGCAAAAGCCAGTATATTCTTATTAAGATGTCTGTCATAATGATGCAAAGTATCTCTTTTAAGGGAGCTCACTGTTACTCAAAGTGCTAAAAATATTAAAAGAACATATTTTAAATACTGGCAACAACAAATTCTACTTCCATTTAAAAAGGTGCTACAAGATTTCTGAATATCAAAAATAGCAGGAAATGTGACCTATTATATCAAATATTAGTTTTCTTCAATCCAGTTATTTTAAACCTTCTATAAGACAATCAATACAAGAAGGAAAGTTATTCTATTCATTTTTTCAAAGATTAGTGACATCTCATGCAAAATGTTCTCCTCTTATGAGGAGAGACTGCAGAAGCTGGGCCTGCTTGGTATACAAAATAAAAGGCCAAGAGGGTATCTCATCAATACATACAATTAACTCAAAGATGGATATCAAGAGAATGGTGCCAGCCTATTTTTGGTGGTGCCCAGTGAGAGGACGAGGAGCAACATCCATTCTCTTTACTGGGAAAATACTGTATGGAAAATTAAAAGACCATGCTTACAAAATCAATTTTCAAAGCATTTGCTGGTCTTGCTGACAGTCTTTCCACTCGTAATTTTTATCTACACTTAGTTGGTCTAAATCAAGATAAAAATAAAGTAATTTTCTTTGCTTTAGGTGCTTTGAAAATAAATCTTTTCCAAAGACGCTCTCAGATTTGATCCTGAAAGTCTTCTATTTAAAAAACAAATAGAGATGATAATAAAAATGGCAGGATTACTCTGAAACATACACTGAAATGGAAACACATGTCACTGGAAGTACTCTATGACATCTCAAAACTAAAAAAAAATTATGTATTAAACTTCAAAAAGTACAATTTTTTAATGTAAAATCTGATCAGGTTAATGCCAATCAGTTAAAATCTCCCAGTTTCAAGAATTGTAAGAAGAAATACTAAAGCAATACACCAAGATAAACACATTAATCAACCAAGGATCAGGGAAATTAAATACAGTAAAATACAACGAGCGACTTGCCAGAGGTGTTGCAAAGTGGGTGTGGTAATTAAGAAATTATCATTTCAACACAACAGGACACCTAATTTCTTATTTCCACATCACCATCTACTACTGTGGGAAGTACATATTTTAACAATTTTTCATTTCATATACACTCTGCACTGAGTTTTTTTACATGAAGGAATAGCAGTTTGGTACTTATATACATATGGCCTTAAAATACAACTTTTCAGTGCTGTGAGAAGTTTTATTCACAAAATAAATTCACATATTCCCTACAGTTTGTAAGGAAGAGGTTTTATATGAAAGAACCTCCTACTATGGGATGAAAGAGATTAGCATGTATTCATTAAGATATAGTTACATGCTTCAAATGCTGCTCCTCAAAATGTGCAGTTTTTCCTGCCGAGACTTATTTATATATCTAGCAACTCATATTACTTCTATGTATGGAGCATATATTAATAGCAATTCAAGTAGAGATTTTAAAAGCTTTTTGAATTCAAAAGTCAACTCTGATGTTCAAAGACATAAATCATCTAGGTATATAAATGAAAAGGCCAGACTTCCAAAAATATTGAATACATCTTCAGTAGACTTTCCAATGCAGTTCTCTACTGAGATCACAAATTATGCCAAAGCATTTTGCAAACACTAATTAAATGTAGGTTTGCCCGTTTTACTGATGCAGAAGCACAGAGGAATTCGATAAACTACAAAGAGAAGTCAGTATCCCAGCCAAGAAAAGATCCCAAAACACCTGACTTTCAACCAGTAAGAAATTTATTTCTCCACAGCGTGCTCAAACACAAAGAAGAACACTCTATTCTTCAATATTGCTGCAAATGTAAGCATCTAAAAATTACTTTGTCTACTTTATTTTTGCATTTTCTGAATTATATAAAAAACATTATCAGGTTCCACAGAATGTAATCTTGGGTTTCTTTCTAGTAATAAAATGAAAGACTTTTAACTTTTAAATATTTTAAATGTAAACTGTGTTTTTAGCTTTCAGGCACTAGAACCTGTTGTAAGCACAAATTAAACTTTAATTTAATTACTTTAATAGGAATTTTGAGTGTTCTGCATGCATAGTTTAGGATTGTACAATTTTATAACAAGGCTGATGTGATCAAATGGCTTGACTTTAATAGTTACCATCACATTAAGTAGATTTCTAATTACAGTATGAGTTCCAGAGAGAAAACCACAATTAACGAACATATGACCCAAAGTCTTTCAAATTTAGTGAACTGTGCAAAGTTTGACACATAACATGCCAAATGCAAGTGGGACACTGAATGAAGAGGGTGAAGTGGAGCGTGTTGTGAATTCATGTAAAATTTTATTTAAGCTGTTAATTCAGCCCCAGATTGGGTCAATCATGAGGAAAACAGCTGCAACTGAAGTCAAGAGAAGCTGTTCTTTAAATGCCTATGGCACTATATACAACAGTAGACCACTCCAGTGTCTCACCTAATTATCTAGGTCCAGAGGATCGTGAAGTACATGTGAAAACCAAGAAACTCCAGACAAAACTGAATGCTCACAGGGCAGAAGAATACAATATTATAGACGGTATTCTCTACCTGTTCCCTCCAAGTTTTACTTGGTGTGAATCATACGGTTGGTTCATGGTCTGAATATTGGAGCTGTCCTGTGCAGGTCCAAGAATTAGACTCAGTGATCCTCAGGAGTCCCTTCCAACTCAGAATATTCTGTGATTCTGTGATACTTTTGAAGGAGAATCCTGTCCCATGAGAATATGACTCATAGTGTCATCAAAGCTCAGGTTTCGCAGAAGTTCTTATGGAGATTGCAATTCAGTTTTTTTTTTTACCTGTTTCTAAACACCCCAAATCATAAAAACTAACAATTATACAATTGCCTCAAATTCAGCAACATGAGATCAGATAGTGTGAAAGCAGATGGGTTTCCAGCATTCCTCAACTAAAGAGAAATTTCATGGTGGCTGATACTTCTCCTTCTTAAAAAAATTCAAATCAGCTTTCTAATTTCCTTTTTTGTATGTTTGGATCTTAATCTTACAATTACACAGCTGCTTGTCTTCATATGAATACATTCAGCCAAGTGTGTGTCAGAAGACAAAGTCCTTAATTTTTTACAAAAATAATATTCTCTTTTCTGCTTGCTTTAATTGCTTCCTTTTTTCTAGGTCATTTCAGTTTTCAAATGTTCCTGTGCTGGCTTTCATAAGTAACCATTGCAAGCACCTTTCACTTGTGTGTGCAGAACAGCATAACATACTAGAAAAAAGAAAAAAAAAAAAAAAAAGCTGAGTTGGTTTTGGGGTTTTTCTGGTTTTGTTTGTGTTTTGTTTGTTTGGGGTTTTTTTGAAAGAACCAGGTATTATACTACAAATAAATCCAGGACTGAATAGAAAAGAAGTTAATGATATTGTTTTCACCATAAAAATTAAGAGAAAACAAATGGAAAAATAAAAGAAAAAAGTTTCTAAGATGTACATCTTTAGATGTACATCCATTACAACCCCAAAGTATTAAATCTGGCAAAAATCTGGCAGAACCTGACTCAGTATTTTCTTAACTAATCTGTAGCTATTTTTCCTTAAGTTTATATTTTCTACTTGAGAAGATGCAGGGGAATGATTTCTTTCCTCTTGGGTAGATCAGAACACTTTATCTTCAGTGTCATGAAATTACAAAACACATGCAACATCAAAAGTGAAACTTTGTGTCTTTGATCTCAGAATCAGAACAGACATACTGACTCTAATACTAATACACACTGCCTTTTCACGTTCTTTTAAGTTTAGAGCCAACTTGTGTGGCCAGAGAAAGGCAGTGATGGTCTCATGAGCTCCCAGTTTTAACCAAGAGATCCAATGCAGATACACAGTTTTAAAGAAGCCCTACAGTGTATAAGAAACTGGAATGCTATAGAGTTCTCTCTTACTGTACAGTCTATTCAGAAAAAGGTAGGAAGAGATGAATATTGGGTGAGAGGAAGACGTTCACAAAACTCTGCAACATGATAGCTTAGTGAGGTCTTCTAGAGAAAGAAATGGATTTCTCTCACTGCAAATAGTTATAGAATTGAGCTCACTGAGATAAAGCAAAGCCCTATGCTTCCACAGACTCATCAACATTTCTGGTTTGTCGTTGTAATGATTTCATATTTTGAAAGTTTGTCAAAACATAAAAAATACCCCATGGAAACACAAAACATGAAAACTCAAGAAATTGTAAAAGTAATGTTAGCAAAGCTGTGAAAACTGGTATTTCTATAATAACAACTGATGCTCTATCACAGTCTTTGGCCACTACAGATAGATTGGAAGATGGTCTGTCACAATTCTTTCTGGATTTTAAGCAGTATGGCCTATCTTTATGTGAGTGACAGAATTAAGACATATTGTTATTCACAAGTATTTGTCAGAATTTACTGCCACTAAGAAACCTTTAATGAGTTGCTTGCCCAACTTTTTTCTGTTCTGTTTCACTTCTGTTCTTTCAAGGCCTTGGATACGTAGCAAAATAAACCTGGATCACAGCTTACCTTCTATGAAGAATTTTTAAAGAACTCACCAATATTGAAACCACTAAGAGCCTGTGACCAAAACAGACTACTTCAAAAATGAATATAGCATTCTTTGGTACTATAGCAATTAAAATCAGGTATGAAGTTTGAGGAAACAAGCTGTCTTCCTCTTTTTGCATTTCATGCAACTACAGAAATGAAGTTGCTGAGGTTCGCTCCTCAAGACTGACAAAAAGGGTCCACTGCCTAATTGAAAATGCCCAGGAGCTGTTTTAGACTACATCTTTGTAAATGAAGAAAAGTTTTGGCATTCAAACCGTAACCAAAAGAATTGGTGAAGGGATAAATACTTTGCAATCCCACTGATTGCTTCTTACTCTTTTTCTCAATTTTCCAGTTCAACTCCTGTTGAAACACTAACTGGCTGAGATAATTACAGCAAGTAATCAGAAACTGTGTTCTGTAGTTGCAGTAGAGAAACCCTACAAGCATCTGAGCTTCAGTCAAAGTACAGCTCTCACTGTTCTAGACTCTCTTGTAAGTCTTCAGACATCCTAAAGTCAGCTACAAGTCTTACCTGTAAATGAACTCAGAAGATGAATATGACCTTTTTATTAGAAGAATGGTAGCTATCAAAACTGTGATGGTGCCTTACGCTTCCTCACTGTTCCCAGTTCTCTTGCATTAGGTGCTCAACGAGTAAATAACTCACATATGCAATTCTTGCCCTGAACATCTTATAACCAATGTAGATAAAACAATAAAATATTCATATGAAAACTCAGGCAGATCAGTGGGCAAACACAATAATAAAGCAGATGTATTCCATTGTCCATTTAGTAAGTGCGCAGACTGGTTGAAACTTGTGGCAGAGGAATCTGAGCACAGGTTATACAAGCTATCCAGTGGAATAGGCCCAAGTGTGAGAGCACAAATACACTTGATCTTCTGCTTTTGTGCAACAAAAGGAAAATAGAAAACTCTATTGAAGCATTTTTATGAGAAATATACTACTTTTTTTCTGTGCAAAAATGAGAACCTTCATCTCACACAAGGAACTGAGTCATTACAGAGAAAGGATTTCTAAAAATAAGCAAGCTGTCAGAGATGTCCAGCAATCTCTGCAATTTACTGTTTCCTTAGAAAATACATTTTTTGGGGTTAAGTTTGTAGCTGCCCCTACTATCTATGCAAGGGAGCTGCCTGCCCCTGAACAGTTCTGTCAAGCCAATCCTACAAAAGCAGTGATGGAATCTATGGACATGCTGAGATCCTGAACACCAGATAATTGTTTCAAACTTGTTGAAAGACAATTCAGGTTAAGATGTAAGAGAGATATGTGAAATTACATCCATCATGGTTTTGCTATAATTTTTCATTCTGATATCAATATTTACAAGTATGAAAAAAATCAGTTTTGTTAAATTTAATGCCAAGTATATTCTATTAGGTGTTTTGAGGAGCTGGAGGGAGGAGGATACTTCTAATTTTCATCTGGGTTTATCCTTATGGCCAACATGACGCACTGTTACTCTAGGTACCTTGTTCAAACATGCATATTTTAGTTTGCATATGAACCCTAACCTGTAGAAAGACAAATACTGTCCTTGGTTAAAAACAATATTAAAAAGAAAAGAAAAAAAACAAAAAAGAGAGAGAGAGATTATGGGAGAGAGATAATATCTCCCTGCATTCAGACTTATAAAGACAATATACTGGCATGAGTATGGGATTGCCACCTAGAAATGGAGATGCTCCTCTCCATAAGTCTGCATGCCCATGAGGAGGGTATGCTGATCCTGATGGACTCCAGCCTTCCCTGCTGTGAGAGAGACTGACCCAGTCTACAGCTGTAGCTGCCTGAACATGTTGTTGGGCAACATCCCAGGCAGGCATCTTGTTCATTCTTTGAAAATCTAGATGTGTTTAGTTGCTCAAGAATGGCAACACCTGCTGACATAGTGGATGCCCTTTCTCTTCACCATGGCTTTGTAACCACTCTCTGCCAGGCTGCCTCTTGAACAGCGCAAGGCTGCTCGTAGCGTGTTTAATCAACACCACAGCGGACAGGCATAAAGCACCTCCTGCTTTCCAATGGGGCACCACGATCAACCTCCCATACGCCTGGTGCGTATGGAGGGACAAGTGGTTGTGCCATGTCTGCCATGCCAGTGAACAGCACAGTGCTCAGAGGGGCATACCATGCTTCAAAGGACTTTAAAGGGATGGTACAGACAAAAATTAGTGCTTAGTCCAACCAACAAAGACTTTCTATAGCTTGTCCGAGTTGTCAGCTCTACCAGAAAGCATCACCAAAATGCTACTCAAATCTTGTGAGACAAAATGCATGAGCTACTCTTTTTCACTTGCAGCTTTGGTGGCCTTTTTAAGTTAGAGTCTAGTTAACTATTCTCTGCATTAGGGCACTGTTTGCTGTTTTCTTTCTCTGCAATGTAAGAAGTTGTTTTTCAGTTCTTGCATAATTCACAATGATACAACAATAACAAAACTCTAAAAAAAAAACCAACCAAACAAAAAAACAACAACAAAAAAAACCCAAAACCAAAGTGGTGTTGTCCTTAAGTTAGCATTAAATCAGTATGGCACAGGTTTTATTTTCAATGCAATTCCAAATCAAAGGCTGCAATGTTAGGAAGCTCACATATTTTCAACAGAAATGCTGCAGTTTATTTTTCTTTCCTTAAATATTTTTTTGCCAGGAATGTATACTAGGTACAGTTTTCATCTCAGCACTGTTTCAGCAACTCCAGATTAAGACTTCTTTACGAAAGCAACATGAAGCAATTCATCAATACAAGGAAAATATATCTCCTCTCTGAAGAACATCTGGCTCAAAACCAGAGATAGTACTACACTACTACAAAGAGATAGTACTACACTACTATAAACAAAACTATGTAACTATATGCTATTCTACATTATCTACCAAGCTGTGTGAGAAATATAGGAAAGTTGATAATTTTTTGAATAAACACAAAAGATGAGCAAAACCATCAGAGATAATCAGGCAAACAGGGTCATAGTACCTGAAATCTGTTACAGCCCTTTTCCAGCCCCGTTCAAAATGACAGAATCTGGCGCCCACATGCACACAGAGGGGCTGAGCCCACTCACGAGTTGGATTGGAAGTGTAATGGTCATTAACCTTACAACAAGAAAATTATCATTTTGATCTCATCTTACATCATGCATAGAATTACATGATTTTTTTCTCATCACGATCTGTTTGATGATCCATCTAGTTATATAATACTGAATATATTAAAAAAAATGCATTTCAGCCAGGGAAACACATGGCAAAAAGGAGACTGGGGGCAAGAGACTCTCCAAAAATAATTCCCAAGAGGTTAAGTATAACTGTGGAAACAAGATTTCGCCAATCTGACTTGTAGCACATCTTGAGGACAATTCAATTAGCTAAGGTCAACTTTTTTTTTGTGTGAATACCCAGTGGTAGTTACATAGAGCAATCATAATACTTTTTTGTAGAATATTAATGGTAGGACTGTTAAGGATTTATTAAACTTCATTTTAAAATCACATATATGTTAGAGGAAAATGATTCTTTTCACCTACTGTGTCCTACTTTGAATAAACCACTCTTCTAAAAATTATTTTCAGTTAATAGAAGGAGAGTATTATATGTGACAGCAAGAATCAGAGCACCATCAGGTGCACTTCTTTGCACTAGATTTGGTATTATGGAACAGGAGGAGGCAATGCTGCAAGATGAACAATATGTTATTAGGTCTTTTTAAGTGTATTAGGTTGAAATGAAAAACCTACTAGCACCTGTTGAGAGCTGCAGTCCTAAGATCTGAATAGTTATATCAGTTACATGGAACTTTTTATTTTTTAGAGAAATATCCAAGGTTACCTGCTCTCTTGTAATAAAATACTAAGCCATATGAACTGCAAAATCAATTTTGGTATATTCATAAGCTGTGAATCCTGTCCAGGAGGCCAGCTGCCAATACAGGAAAAATCAATGCTATTTCCAAGCAGCATCAAGTGTGTGTTGTTTTTTAATAAACCTGTGAAACCAGAATTTTCACTTAACATATGTAAATCCAAACCAGTCTAGAAGCTTATAAATATCTACTCAATATAGTGAAAACACATTAAAAATATTTAGTGTTTATCACATTCATTTCTTTTAATATTGCCAAATGTTACGCTGCAGTCCTGGTAACCTGTAAATTGGTTTAATTTCACAGTCAGGTGGGCTGAGTCCTAGTGTTGCAATTCCTCTGCAGGTCCCTGTAGTGGCAGCAGCAGTACTTATTTTTTACAATACAGCAGCAGCTGCAAACTCTGATCTAGCAACATGCAAAAGGAACTGGACAGCTATTTCTGAACTTCTCCATCAAGTTTTTTGTACCTCCTCCAGACCAAAGGTTGCAGCCAATAGGTAAGGGCTTTGTGAGCTTATTCAACAAGCATCAGCTGGCTGGCGATTCTGCTGATTTATGAAAATTAATAAACATAGCAAGTAAGAGTTTTTAAAGTCTTTGTTATAGGATATATCTCCCTTTCTTCTCCCTCTCAACATTTTATAATTGGGAATCATGCTTTTTACCCAGGTGAGTTGTAAGTTAAAGTCCTAAGACTGTAATAGCCACTGTTATTACCACATAAAATCACAGAATACTAATCTGAGTTGGACAGGACCCACAAGGATTCAATTCAACTCTTAAGTGAATGGCCCATACGGGGATCAAACCCACAACCTTGCCATTGTTAGCACCATGCTGTGACCAACTGAGCTAATAGTTTTAGGTGCTACACATCTGCTGAAAGAGCCCAAGTCAACTGCCATGAAAGCTCAATTCATTTAACCATATAATAAACTACATGGGAAGAGACCCCTGGAAGACATCCACTCTGACCTCATGTACATCTATGTGGTCTTTTCAAGAGATAGCTTACTTTTCTTCTGCCACTTGCGTGGCGAGTTAGACATGGAGAGAAGGAATACAAATCTTCCTCCCAGAAAAGCTGAAAGACCCACTGGGCTTGAAGCTACTGTTCAGAGAACAGCTGGCACCACAGTGTTACGTGGCAGGGGAAAGGTCACAAAGATACTGTTCTCTTGACTAGCCACCCTCTTTAGCATTAAGTCACCTTTAAATCTTCCAGAGGTTCTGTGAATCAGGCGCAAAGGTGTCCAGGAATTTTCATTTAGGTGAGCGACGGCTCAGCACTCATACATTGCTCTACTTTAAATCACTTAAATCACTATTCCAGTCCTATGTTATTCTGTCTTCATTAAATATTCATATCTGAATTTGATTTTAATCATCTCCATTGTTCACTGTCACTTACCAAGATCTTCATCAAGCAACTGGCAAAAATTCAAATGGATCAACAATGCAACATTAATGTCCATGAAAATATATTAACAAGTATTTTTCATTGTACTTCCAAGTTAATGACCTTGCACAGCACTTTTAAAATCTCATTTTCAATAGTTCTTATTATTCTTATTTCCTTAGTTATGTTTCCATTCCATCACATCACCTCTCTTTTTATCCCTCTTCTAAACATGATTAAAATGCAGACATAAACTTAATTAGGTGGCACCCACCCCCCCAAAAAATTGGATTTTTTGGATCAAAAATAGCAGGCTGAGGGTATTACATGCAGAAACAGTTCCCTTTGTAGAAAGGACTTATGGAATAATAAAATAATTTCCTTCACAGAAGCAAATAAAAATTTCTAAAAATCTGAAAATATATTCCAATATATAAAGTTCAAGTGTTAGCAAAAGGCCTACCAGAACTGATATTCATGCTTTGAAGCACTAATATAATCTGTATCGATTCAGTCAATAAAATCCATTAAAGAAATGGAAGGTTCACATGACTAATTAAATCAATAAAAGCAGTAATATTAATCCAAACTTGCATCAGTATCTAGAAGCTAATATCATCATCCAAGCCCAGACAGAACTAGCCAATAAAATGTTTTTTTGCCAGCACTACTCCCTGATGATTTAAGCTACAATTATCTTTGCTTCCCTTTTGTGTGCTTTTTTACTATTATAGTTAAGTGAACTGAAAATCAAAAGCACAATAGCTTTCCATCAATTAATTGTTGTAACAATAAACTTGTTTTCAGTATACCTCACCTTGAAAGTAACTATTGAAGTGAGATTATTTTATTTGTAGCAATGTGCATTTTGTTTTGGTGATATTTGCACAGAGGCTTGTGTGGGATTAGTAAAAATTGGCACTTACGTACTACTTCAATCACCAGAGAAAGTCAGGACTTTCCAACAGGAATCAATCAAAAGTATGAATTAATAAACAATAGATATACTCACACATGTTCACAGAAAACAACTGCTTGCTTCAGAGACCACTATCAAACAGCAGCTTATTATCAAATTTCACATGTAAGGTATGTAGATGAAAAGCAGTTCTTGTTTACAGACAATTGTAATGACTCTACATTTGCAGATAAACATTCTATATCAAATAAGCCTCTGTTAAGTCTTGAGATTAAGTAGGAGGAAAAATATTTAGATATTTAAAAAATCTAATATTCCCGAAGTGGAAAGAGCAAATGTGCTGCCACTGGAGGTTATGAAACTTAGGTCCTGGCAGCTATGAAAAAATGCACAGCAACTTGTGAGAATAAAATTCCCAGGATTACTGTTCTGCCAAAATTCCAAAGATTTAATTGTTTTCTTGCTACTTGAAAACCCTTCAGGGTTTATACTGGATTACGTATTCTCCATATTCTGCACAATTCAAATATTTTATATATTCCAGTTTCACTTCCAAAAAAGACAGAGTTCACTGCTCAGTAGTATTCTTAAAAACTTTTCTTTCTGTTCTGACTTTGCAAAGTGTCCTGCAATTAATGAAAATATTGAGTAGAAATACTTTTAATGCTACAAACAATGTGTGCAATTACCTAGTTTTTATCCACCATGCTTAGCTTTATTGAAACGTATCTCAGGAACTATGTCAATTTCCACTTCAACTACTACAAGCTTTGTAGTTTCCCTGAAATTGAAATAAATCACTGAAACCTGTATCAGAAAAACCTGCCTACTTTTGTCCTGTCTCTCTGCCTTAGTGGATTCTCATTGAAGGTAGGAAGGGTAGTGAAAGCCTTGCCATTACTCTGTCTGTGGCAGAATTCCCACTCTATTCACAGACTGGGTTTTTTGCTTACAGGTAAATGTTTTCCAGGACTGAAAAAAAGCTGGATGATGTGGAAAAAAATTATATTAAAAAGTGGAATACCTGAAAAGCTCCTGAAAACCTGATATAATAAAATATCATAGCAGTAACTTCAACCCAGTGTGGAAACTATTTGCAGGAAAGCAGGAGAGCCTTCAGTGGGAAGGTCAGTACAGCCAGTACAATGCTGGCTAACCATGCTGGCAGAATGCTGATGTAGTATCAGGTGTGCAATCCAATTCATTTTTGGGTGATGGACAAACTCAGGTGTCTGCATGGCATTTAAATATCACCATTTTTCTTTTTTAAATGATGCAAGTAAAAAGATGTTATAATATATAGCAAAGACATACAGATTGTAATGAACTGTCTTGACAAGATATATTCGATTGTATTTGCTGAGTCTGAAAGAAATTAATTTGTTTGTATGCAGAGGTATTGTATTTCTAAAACTTGAGAAACTTTAGATAAGGGAGTGAAACTACGAGTCCCTGAATTCTCATGTCAGCTAATTCATGATGTGAGATGAAGTTTAGGCAGCATCTGAAGGCTGCAGTATAGACACACTCCCACTGGGAAGCATTTGGTCACTGTCAGAAGTGTGATTCACTAGACTCTCACTCAAAAACGCCCTTGTGTTTCACCAAAGTACGATGATGTGACAAAATAATAAAGATGGTGATGGCTTAGGTAGAATGGAGTGCCTTCAGTCAATTTAGCTGTGGCCTATGGGATAGGATGAGCTTTTTCTTTTTTGACAGGAGGATAAAATATTTTTTTCTTCTAGCATATTTTAACTGGAAGGATAAAACTCTTCATTTCTGATTCGCAGAAATTCTTAGACACTGTGTTAAAGACATTCCAGCTCAAAACACTAACATGTATTCTCTCAGGTACCTCTTGTAATCCATATTCGTTGAATAAAAGCCTTCCAAGTTGAACAGCTGAGTCTACATTCACAGCTTTTTCTTCCCCTCCTGGTGCCCTAGATGACCAAGCTAGCATGAAGTACAGAATATCGATTAGAAGTGTACTATAGATTCCTTGCGCTGCAAGTTAAATTACCGTATACTGTATATTTTTAATTTCCCACATATAACAATAAACATGATTGATTCTTCAATTTCAGAGCATCGTTTTGGCAATTAAGAAAATAAATACCCTTTCCATGTACAGCTCGCTTTTTTTCCTAAATAAATGTCTGCAGTGTACTAGCTCATGTGTGACAGAAAAATAACTACCTACCCCTCTCCCTGTAGGCCTCATTCCATTTTCTATTTATTTTTTTTTTTATTATTTATTTAGGACCTGCCATTCATTTTCACACCTAACAGTAAAAACCTCTGGACGTGGTTGTTGTGAAGAGGATTATCTTTCAGATCAATGCTGAAATTGATTCCAAACCACGCGATTTATCAGCCTGAAGCTAAAGCACCAGGAGTCAGGAAATATTTCCTCTCCTTCAATTCCTTTCTTATTCTGCTGTTGGAAAATGACAATGCTACGGTCTTCGTTAATACACACTACTTCTATTCCTTGTGCATGTGGAATATTAATGTCAAATAGACTATGAGGTTAGTTGCATTATCAAATTCAAATACAGAAAAAAACAGATTAAGGAAACAACAGCACAATTAAGTTTTGCACTACTGCTGAACAGTTGCTGATAGTAAGGCTATATTCCTAGTTAGCATGACATCTGACATTAATGTCTCTCCTCTCTACTTCACATAAAATACACTGTAGACTTTTATTAGCATCATATAATGATACAAGAAATACACATTAAATGTCACTTTACAGAGACACACTTACATGCTTGGTTTTTGTTGCTGAAAAAGAAAAAGGCCTGCTGTATTTCATGCTTATGTACACAAACTACAGAAAATTAAAACTAAGAGGTTCACCAAACTATCTAGACATAATACAACAGTCATGCAGATATGCAAGGTCAAATCAGTTAAACCCTGTCCTGCTTCTCTGATTAATAATCTTTGTGATGAACAATTAGGGACAATCTGATGAATGGTGAAAGTTAATGAGAGTCTTTCAATTTATTTCAGGAACTTTATTAAGCCTTTATTTGTTTGAGACTGTGGCAACACTGTTAGCTCATTATGACATTACTTATATTGTCATTTAATACTGTCTGAAAGTACAGGACAAAGCCTGTGGTGAAGCTTAAACTAATGTAGTGTATAAGCTTCAAATAAATAAAAAATATAGTGTAATCTACAATACGCAAAGGCACACAAAGTGTACTGGAATTTAAAATAATGTCAAATAACATTAATATATGGTGAATATAACGATGATAATAAGTAGTTAGATCAAGCAACACTGGTTTCTTCTCACTTTGTTTCTTTTATAAGAGAAAACCTGCAGTTTGTGACTAAGATTCTAGAGTTTCAATGGCAGAATGGGGATGTTTCGAATTCCACTAGAGATGCAATCTGAAAACATTATAATGAAAGCTTAATGTTAAATAAATTGAGTTAAGTTTAAAGTGGGTAATAAATTAATATTTTTCAAATTCAGACAGTAAATTTAATATCCATTGCCAAAGACCTCGGAAATATTTACAGGAATCCTTCTGAGAGCAAAGACCTTACTCAAAGTTTGTTGAAATAATGAAAACAAACAATAGCTAATTTTGATCATTCAAGATATAATATTTAACAATTTTGTGGCAGATTTAAACTCTGAGTTTCTTTTAATATATCTCCTAGTTAATCTTTAGGATATATGCAAGTTATTTTTACCAATTGCCAGACGATTATAGATGTGGTTTGATAACAAAAGATATCCATAAACCACTCTTAGAAACGATAACTGGTAGAATTAATCCCCTATCTTTTTGCTTGAACTTCAACATTAATTAGAAGATGTAACTTTAAAGATGTATCCGTAATGAAGCAAGATGACCACTGCAGCTCTCCTCTGATGCTAGAGGTGAAGCCTGCAGCTTATATCACTGCTGTGCTCTCTTCCTAATTTTATAAAAAACAATGCACGTCTTCTACAAAACCCCCCAAGTTTACCCAAATCAATTACTGTCACGTCTAGAAAAAAAAGAATGAGCCACAAGGACACAAATATTATAAGTGCATGTTCTTTTTACAATCTACTATCAAGATTCATACTGAGCTTGGAAAAACAGCAAACACTATGTAATAAAAAAAATTTGAACTATTTAGCAGTCAAATCACTTCACGGGTACACCAAGGAAATACGAAACCTCGTACTATTAGCCAACTCAGTAAATTTTTCAGGATGATCACAGTTTTCTTTCTACTATAATTATTTTTCTTTATCTATTTAATTTAAATGGCTCCAAGCTTCCAAAAATGGGCAGAAAAGTAGATCTGTAAAAGCGAGCCCTTCAGCTTTGGGTTTTCCACGTTCAATTGCAGTTTCTTATATGTACTATTAATCTCAAAACATAAGGAAAAAGAAAGCTATACTTTTCAAAAATTGTATTTTACCAGAAACATATGCAGCAAATGCAGCCTGGTGTATTTACTCATATTTAGAATAGCAAAGCACTCAGAAAAATGGAAGTCTGTAATTTTTTTATGATTGGTGTTGAATGCACAAGCACTTATTTTAAGTATGATCAATATAACCCAAACTTCTTAACAACACTTCGAGTTATTCATGAATTATTTTTACTTTTTCATAGAGAAATGAAAAGAACAATGTTTTCAGAGTTCACAGAAATTCATTTGTATCAATGAAAAGAAAATCATATTTAAAGGGGTTTTGTTTCTAGTAGAAGTGAAAAATTATACACTGTGTCTCCTAATAGGAAGCAAACCGAACTAAAATAAGTCTTATCACATATATACACAGAATGATTGGAAATTCACATTGAGAATTGTAGCATTTCATTTCTAAGACAATACTCTTAAAAGCAGCTCACAACATTTCATCAAACCACTAAAAATACACTTATTTATGTTAAAAATACAAAATTAGTGTTTTGTACAGATGATTTTGCTTCAGAAACTGCTTTTTAAGTATCTTAACTATGTCTTGAGCATATCAGTAAAGCGCTACCACTAAACCACGCTGGTTAGTGGGAAAACATTGGACAAAGTGGCATTATTATTATACAGTAGATTTTTAGCAACAAAATCTTTTAGGAAATTATTCTACTGATTTATACAGCTTTGACTAGGGTGTGAGACTTTTACTTTTGGAATGATATGCTACTGTTGGTTACTTTTTATCCCATTAAGCAATTACTCCCCACTGTAATTCCTGACTTATTGGTGCGTCTACTTATTTCTAATGCAGATATAAAGAAACATTACCCAGATAAATGTGATCTTACAGCTACATATCACATTTAATAAAATCCCATTAGCCAAGGAAAATGTGTCAGTTAAGAAATTATCAGAGACCCACAATGTCTGAGTAACTTTATAGCTTAATTTGAGTTAGGGTCAAATCCCTTAGTCCAGCTTTCAGGGAATACCTGAAGGCTGGAACTGGCTCCTTTTAATTAAATGTTGAGCAGAAGACTGTCCTTGGTATTCACAGATATTTGCTATATCTATATCTACAGGCAGACATATTTCCAAATTATGACGCAACATATTGTTCAAGACCCTGTACTTAACTTTGGGTATTTGGATTCTACACTTTGCTACAGTCCTGCTTCGTGATCTCTGAGCAATCCTTCACCATTTATATTGAAAGCCCTGATCCCACGAGATGTGGTGACATAAGGTATCACCATATCTAACTTTAAGGCCCCTGGTCCCAACATAGAATTTATAATCTAGGTAAGCATGCAAATGACCTATATAAGGAAAGCCTAGAGCCTGAAAACAGGATTCACAACCAGGCTGCAAAGCAGAAATCGACCTGGCCTAGACACTGTGAGATACTGTCCTTGTGTAATGCCATGTAGATGCAAGAGCTACCGGTGAATAAAAGGTTTCCAGCCCGGAAACCAAATGAAACTGTGTCAGCGTATCAGTTCACCAGTACTGAACAGCTCTGCAAAGTGCAGGGTTAATTGGCCTAAGCACTGAGACGAGCTACTGAAGGCATGCAATTTCCAGAATACGAGCTTGAATACCTGCGCTCAGTGCTGCACTGGTGCAAGTGGAATATCTTTACACAGCGCTGCACTGCATGACATAGGCAGGTTTAGCAAAAGGGGAAGAGGGTCTTCTTCAGTGTTTAGGTTTCTACAATAGACTGCAGAAAAATCTGCTGAAAGAGATTTGGCTTGTTACCTTCATTTTATTTAAACAACTGAAAAAATATCCCTCTAGGTATTGACAATCAGCTTACTCTGCTTTGCAGATGAATATGAGAAACTTATACAATTAATATCTTGGAATAGGCATCAAAGTTCTAAGATACTATGAGTAGGTCTCCATTCACCTGAAAAAACTTAAATTTATTTCCCATATCTCACAGTTCCTTAATCACTTTATGCTTGGTTCCTTAACCACCAAGCAAAACATTCATGCTGTTCTTAGTCTGTTTACCTCAAGTGTACCCTTGTGAGTGAAGAGATAAAAGTCTCGAGAGATAAGGAAAAACGCATTGTGATTTAGTATCTCAGTGAATGAGGTCATGCACCTGAGAACACACGTGAATGGAGGCCAGCATTATTGTACAGCTTTGGTTTTAACATTTATCAGTCTCTACATAAAATACACAAATGCTCTTAGAACAGGCAACTGAAATCAGGGCTATCACTTTATGAAGAATACTAAAGATAGGTGTGTTACAAAGCCAAACCTGATCACACTGCTTCCAGCCCCACAAATCTGCTATTTCTGGTTTTGCTGTGTCCTTTCTTCCATAAGAGAAGGGAGGGAAGATGAGTCTCTGCCATGACAATCTCATCTCTACTCCAGCAGCCAAGAAGTGGTCAATCCTCTAAAAGGTTAGAGTTCCCACTGCTACAGACTGAAGCATGTTTACAGCCATGGTTATTGATTGAATGCTGTAACCTCCATGTTACAATATAAACGGTGGACAGAACAATTACTGAGACTGACATGCAGAAATCTGCTATGTTACTACATGCCTTAGGCATGGTCTAAGGATTTCTCCTGCTCTAGAGTGGAATACCTGGTTTATGAACTACAAAACAGGTTTACATATGACATGGAGGTATATAGAACATGCCTCAAGCACCCCTAGAGGGTGAGTACTTTGAGTAGGTTCAGTTGCAGATGCATAAGCATGTAAACAATTTAACTGCCAGAAAACAAGATACTAGTCCACATTTGATGGATCACAGACTTAGATTTGACATATGAGTTTGTCCTTTGTCCCAGGACAGGATCTAATACCATGGCTACTCATGGATGGTATTGTTTGAATTTTTTATGACGGTGATAAGATAGATACATAGAGAGAAAGAGATGTTGACAGCACAGTGCTAGTAAGGGAAGGTGATGCTCAGCACTGCTCTTCTCTTTCTTTCGGTAGAATCTTTGCAGCAAAAACTCCTCTCCTGCCTGTGTTTAAGGCCACTGATTCTGCTCCAGTTCTCTGGAAACAAAAATCTTTCCTTAAATGCTGCTCTCTTATCCTTCTGTATTCCTAAAATGTCTTACATCTTTTTAACACACAAAAAGACAGTGTCCTTTACAAATCAGAAAAAGTAACCTGTAAACTTTTTGAATACTCTTTTTAACCAATGAAAGTACAAATCTGTCCTCACCATGATGAAAAATGGTTTTGCCACTGAGTATTCTGCACTGTTTTCTCTTCCTCAATCTCCCCATTAGTTTTTTTGGCGCTCTTTTGGGGGTGGGGGGGTTGTTTGTTTGTTTGTTTGGGTTTTTTTTTGTTTGTTTGTTTGTTTTGTTTTTTTTTGTGGTTTTGTTGGTTTGGTTTGGTTTTTTTGGGGGGGGAGGGGCGGGGTTTGATCCACTGGTCTTTCTTCATGCTGTTACTTTTCTTTAGAACACTTTCTTAGGTTGAGTGCCATCTTTTCATATACTTCTAGATATACTTACAAATTTGGTTTTTGGTATCAGATTACCTTTTAAAAATGGTTTATCCATACATACTTCTACAAAGACTAAGCCTTCATTCAGTCTATGATAAGCCATCCAGTGATCAAAGTCAAACTTGGACCTAATGCTGAAAGAAGTTGTATGAAGCTTGTTTCTTTCTCAAATTGAGTGTCTCAGCATAGTGCTGATCACACTGAAAATTATCTGAGTATAATCCACTGCACTAAACCACTTTCCTTAGTGCAGATGCTGCTTCTCTTTTCAATGACCAAAACAAAGTAAAAGATTAATTTCCCCAGTGCATTACTATACCTATTTAGTTGTGTCTTTCAGTTGCTTTCAGTGGGGTTACACTAGAGTAAAACTGAAGCAATGCAGTGCTTAATCAACCCTAATATATGCCCCTGATAGCTTTATGTTTTATTCCAGCCCATTAACAGGCTATCTGGTGTGACAGTGCAAGAAGGTCATTATGTCTTAATGAGGTGATTAAAACCAAAAATATGCAGTTGTTGCAAAATATTAGAATGGACTCCAGGAAATCCCACCAATATTTAATGTACTATTTTAATACTTTATTTGTTGCTACCTATAAAGTCTCCAATTATGTAGTTGTAAATTATCTATGATATAAATATTCTTCATATTAAAGCGCTCACTGATACTTTCAAATGTTGGAACTAATTTTAGAATTAATTACCAGTGTTGTTCTGATATTATTTTTATGGTGCAATGCTACATATTTATGTTATTAATCTGTGTTTCCCAATGTATAGCATTACAGGAAGCACTATAAATAAGGTTATGCTTAAATTTGAACTTTTACAATTTTTTACCTGGTAACGGATATACTAGAGGTTTCAAAAACATTTCAAAATCTATGCTTATAATGACACAGGTTTTGAAAGTATTAACCTGAAAGACAACATATGCAAAGTCACCCAGGTACCTACCTGGGTTAAGCAGATGACTAATGGTACTTCCAAGACAACCTGTCTCTCTGTCCCCTAAATTTGATAGAATTGCATTAATTCTGATACATTCAATTTTGCCAGCCCAAGGACTTCTGTAGTGTTAATTTCAGTGTCCTTAATGTCTTCCTAAAGAAAACAAATGATAAACAAGACCTAAATTAACTCTGTTATTTCATATGTGGTGCCATTTAACGGAAAGGTTTATTTATTTATTAAGTAAGCATATGAAAAACTTGAAACAATAATGTAGTACCTTATAAATTTTGGCATGATACACAGGAATATATAATAAAGAAATTATAAAAACAAGTTTTTGGCAGAAAGAAGCCTATCAAAGGTACTTTCTGACTATTTGTAAAGTAAGTAACAAAACTCTGTGTATTGAAAACTGTATATGTACATATAGGTGTATGTATATAACTCTATATGCACATATGCCTCATCAATCATTCTTACTTTCAGATGTAGACTGACCTTAAATCATACTGTGAAGAGATACTGTATGACCTATTGTCTCAATATGTTTGCACAGAGCTCTCTGCAGAGATGGGAGGGACCATTCTTTTTCCTGAAGAATGCTGTCCTTACACACTTGACATTTTCCTGACTTCATTTACCCTTCAGAGCTGCTTCCCATGGGACCCAAACTACAGTTTCCTGAATAAAGATTTTTGCTCTGCTGTTCTCCTTCCCCACTCCTCCCAGGATCTTGAGCTCCATTTCATGATCACAACATCCAAGGCTATCACCCATTACCACATATTCCCAGAACTACTTTTCAACTGTTTAGCAAAGAATAGCAGGATACAGCTGTGCATCACTCCTGCTTGACCGATCCAGTACCAGGCCAAGAAGTTATTCCCAAAACTTATCAGAAGCCTTCATGGCCAGAATATTCAAAATCTATCAGAAGAGGTATGGAGGAAAGAGTGAGGACTGACAAATGAACTGAAAGGGATCTTGAACAAGCCTCACTTCCCTAGAAAATTGGTTTAATTAGCCATACAGAGGAATTTTACCTATTGTTACCAAGGGAAGAGTAGAGCATATGCACCTCTTTTAACCCTACCAAGTACCCTGTAGATTCAAATGTTAAGCAGACAATATATGGTATGATTTACACAATTCCAACATCAAGTGACAACTTAGAAGCACTAAACCACAAATGAAAGGGACATAAAATATAAAGTGGGTCTTTCAAAATGGAGTTCAACAGGCAAGCTATCAAACTGTCACTTTAGTTTATGGCCATATACAGGCCATAACCCAAAGTTTTAGTGTACAAATTCACAATTCATTACACTCTTCCAGAAGTGACCTTAGAAACTATTCTACAGATACACTGGCCCTCCATTTTGCCCAAAATAGAAGGGAAAGAAACAAAGTGCCTAATTATCCACAATCTAGTGGCCCAGTAAAAACTTTCCCATCCTGCTCCCAGTACTAGATATTAAGAACTTACTGCCCTCTCTTCTTTACCCCTGTAGCATTTGCATTTGAACAGTTATGTGTCCACTAACTGAAAACTCTGTCTATACAATGATAATTAGAAGATGCTATGCAAATGTGAAATATATTTTAAATAATACACAATAAATAAAATTTTATTTTTCTTTTGTTAAATAAATGTTCCCCTAGATTTAGGAACCTAAACAAAACCAAATCATTCTGGAGGGAAATTTTATTGCAGAGGTATATATCCCCTAGTTGCATTACAAAAATGCTGACATATATCTTTGGCATCATGACTACAACGCTGTATTGTTCATATATTTCCAAAATCTTGATGGATATTTTTATTTCTCTTTACCTTCTTCTCCCCTCAAAGAAAGATTTATTACTTGTCTATCATGAAGATATCCATCTTCCTTTTTATGTTCTGTGACTACTATATTCTAATATGTTAGGAACTACAGAATGTTGATCATCCAATGTTCACCTGAATAAACAATATTACAATTTTTCAACAACTCTTGGAATTTATCTGAATGAACTTGGTAGAAATCTCAGTGGGATAAAGGCAGATTGATATTAGGAAATGGTTAAGATTACTTTTTTTTTTTTTTTTTTTGGTGTAGAATGTAATATACCACAATAGTGAAGGACCTAGAAAATGTATGTATTTATTTTTTGTCAGCTAAGCTTAACAGCATACATACCAACACAGCTGATGTGAGCAATTTTTTTTAAGTGAACAAAAATACAAAAAGAAGTAGTTATTCAGGAAAAACTGCTTGCAGCTGGACTGTATATACCCTGAGAATCTCAGTGGGGAGGATCCCCACTGATCTCAGCTAGAGAATCCTGGCAGATGATGGAATATCATCAGTCTGAGAAGTCCCAGATCACACCATTTCATAATAAAATCCTGAACTCCAGTCAGAAAGCTCAATCACCAAATACAAAGAACCTAGGTTAGCTATAGTGACTCTGTCAAGTTATTGTGTTCTGTATTGAGTATAGCTCAGGGCAAGTGTTTAGTACAATTTCAAAGAAATGCAGAGTCTATATTCAAATGCAATGACTGCAATATCCTGATTTAATACTTCTTCCTTACTGCTACTACCTGGCTACTGTTTGAGCCAGCTGTTAAGCCTGTTTTGTGACAATTCATGTTGGGAACAAAAAGAGCAGTTGAAAATTAGTAGGTGGAAAATAGTATTTGTGCTTTTGAAAAACTCCCTCCATGTTAGAGACACATCCTTATAGACAGAATCAATTTGTCCATTGCTGGTTTGCCTACTTGAAATTTGAGAATAAGTCACCTCACCCTGAAGAACCATGTTTTCATCTGTGCCTCAGCGATGCCCTGACACTGAAAAAGGTATATATCTGAATCTCCAACCAATGAGACAGAAAAAACCTTACTATTTCTTTTTCGTTTTGCCCATGACTTAAGAAAATAGACATAGACTTGGGAACTAGTTAAAATCTCTAACATCTGTTTGCTGTTGCCAGATGGCACAGTTCTCCTGAAGCCAACAAACTCTCTGATTTACAGAAGCTGAGAACAATCTGTTTCTGGTAAAAGGTACCTCTTTCACTGATAAAGGGTTATCAATTTTCTCAGCTCTCTGTACCCAAAGTAATCATAACCAAGCATACTTTACAACTAATGCTTAAGAAGAAGTAAAAAAAAAAACCCAAACAACTCAAATGTCTTCCCTTCCCTGTGTTTATGTAGAGGTTTGTTTATTTTTTTCCAGAAAACGCTGCTGGTATCTGAATGGCTATAATAATCTATGCTTGTATTAGTATTCTGGTACTAGTAACACAGCCATCACAGCAATAGACCTTAGAAAACATAAACTCTAAAACTTTTTGACCACAAATAAGAATTCAACGTGAGCTTGGAAACTTAATGAATGTTAAAACAGGCTTAACAGAAATATAACAAATTAAAATTAAATAAGGGCTGGTTTATTATTCTTTTAAAAGGCTACAGTAATTTATTGACCAGAGTGCATTCATCAGAACTACAATTTGACAGACCTACAGACATTTTCACTCCTAATAGATCAAATCAATCATAACATACATTCTATTTTTTGCCCAGCTCCCTTCTGTTAATCTACTTGTTAGTCAAATCCTGAACACCAATGCTAATTCTAAGCATGTCAGAATTAGCCATTAAAATTACTAACATGATCTGGCATCCTTGCTTACTTACTTTTTTCTATTTTGCTAAACACAAAGATTATATTTATGAAAAAAAGTACCAAGGCAGTGACAATTTTAGATAAATTACTGAAAATGATGAGTGATTTAATACTTAACTACATTATATAAATAAATGGAATAAGTCTCGAGAGCAAATGAGAGTTGCTGAATTACTTTTAAGTGATTCAGGACACAAACATTGGTAAACTAGGCAGACTGACTGCCATTATCTTTAAATAAGAGAACGCATTTGCAGTGCAAGTGTGGATAAAAGAAATAATGCAATATGGTAGCATTTCTAAATTCACATTTCAGACCATTTACTTTAAAGGCAAAGTGCCTTCACCAAAATCTAAAGACTCCAATTTTTCCTACAGGTTTTGTGGGCAGCAATGTTTTTGATTTTTCCAAGATTAGGTTTTAGTGGCATCTATGACTATATCTGATTTATATAAAGTAACATGAATACTATCACAGACAGATGACAAGAAAGGAAACAGAGGTGTTACAAAGTACCTGGCCATCATTTTCACTGGCATCATGATCTTAGATCGATTTAGACCAACTATGGCTTTTTGTATCAGAGTTTTGGCTCCAAAGGAAAGAGGAAAGCTGAAGAGAGCCAAGATATGCCTGCATTTGGACTGTGTTAGTGCATGCAGTTCACTTGAATCAATTTATTTCATTTTCTGTCTGTTTACTGTTCCCATTCATTTGTTTGCACTCAATAAGTACATTTAGTTAAACTGTCATTGCACTGCCTTGCATGACAAAATCTTGATGTGTGATCATTAACCAGTCTCTGTTCTGAGTGACAACACAGAGCAAGATGAGACCACTTAAATTTGCTTTCATTAAAGCCCAGCTGTTGATATTTTTTACTTGATCTATAGCAAAATCACAGCTTGGTCTTTCTCTAGAATGAGACCACTTGATTCAAAGTAACAATTATTTTACAAAATAAATAGCTACTCTGCTCTGTCACCTCGATGAAAACAAAATCTTTTTGAAATATGAGCAGAAATTCTGCTACAAACAGAAATACAGGATATGGACCCTATTTCTATGAAAAGGGATGGAAGTTTTCCATAGAATTTACAGCAATAATAATAGTGACAAACTTTTCTTCTTTTAAGAAAAGGGTAAGCAACACAGAGTTGAGATTCAGGCTATATTGCACACCAAATCTGCTAGCATCCTCATAAAATTAAAAATAAGAATTCTTAGATCTCATCTTGTGTGGGACAAAGGTTCATGTTTTTTATTTTTAAAGGAAAAAAACCCCACCACCAAAATACCTTTCCTTGAATTCCTTTTGAAGCCATATGCTGTATTTATTCACAAACAATTTCATTGAAGGATTCATGTTCTTTTAAACTCACAGAAACACTGAGATGAGCCAAGTACTCAGAATGTAAAAGAATGTGACTTCAAATAACTAGTAAGGACTGAATGCTAGCATTCATCATGAAAAAAGAGAGTAGTTATTCCTTTAGTGGAAGTAGTCTTCTGTCAAATGAAGAAGATTTAAAATTATCACAGTAAAATGATGGATCTGAAAAATCAACTGACCACAACGATTTATGATGAATATTATTTAGCATTAGACATCTACAATTTACATAACAATGTTTTCAATACACAGTCACTAAGAATATTAAAAAGCATACTTCCAAAGGAACATACTTTCTTGAGTGAAATATTTCATGTTCGGTTTTATGAGTCTTTAATGTCAAGCAACCTTTGAAACTGCAAACAGCATTTTAGTGGTAATTATATCTGCTGAGCATTAAGCCTTTGAGAAAAACATGTTGGGAAAAATTGGCAAATTTTGAATTCCAAATAACAACTTGAAAAAATAATCTATGAAAATAAACACTGGATGCTAGTATATTTATAAACTGAGTAAATTTATGCTGTGCTTTAATTTTGTTGTTGCTTTTCTTGCTCCCTTTGTGCCTCAAGTTATTCAGACATATTTCACCTTTTTATGCGGCAGAACACAGTTAATGTCCATAGTAATATATTGCTCCCTGAACTGCATGCTATTCAAAATATCTTTGTGGCTGTGGTCTACTAAAAGAAAAGTAAATATTATCAATAGATAAAAGAATTTTCTATTAGTTTTTTAAATTTGTATTGTTGGCTATGAAAGATATAAAATTTAAAAAAAATCTGGAGACTTGCCTATAGGATGACAGCTACGTTTTTTCACCTTTATTTTTTTAAATAAAGGAATCTATTTATTAAATGTCTGCATCAGTTAAACTATGGATGCCTTGCTTTAGTGCCACTGAGCAGAATGAAATCTTTACATCAGAGATTCAAGTAGTGGACTACAACTTTGGGTACTCCTAATCCAAGCCAAACTAGAAGTAATGGACTGAATGCAAAAACTTAGTAAACTATTGTCTGTCTATACTTTGTCAAGTTTTAGTATTAGAAAGAATATTGTAATAAAGTAGGAGCAGCAATGGAGCAACAGCATTTCAACTGTAACACATTTCAATTATCTGCTCTTCTGATTAGAAAACCTTTCTCTGGCCACAATTCAGTGAATAATTTGATTTCATAAACTCTACATGCATTTTTGCTTAATAGTGATACAAGTTTTCAAAGACAGCTTTTCAAAATCCAGACAAAGGCAAACTAGAATGCATTTTTCCATTTTCAATGTTTTTTGTATTCTGAGAATACTCATCTACTTTTACTTTTTTCAAAGCAATTCAAACAATTGATTAGATTTGAAGGGGAAATGGGTATTATAAAAGCCATGCTTTCAGAATAATGAAGTACATCACTTCTGAGATATTTCAATACTTATAAAACATAAAGAGCATCAATGCACTGTTTTGGCAGTTCCAATACATTGGCTGTCATATTCAGATCAATGTTCTTTGTATTTGACAACACTGTATAGAAGGTTTGTTTTAGCCTTTCCTATTAAGAGTTGCAAACATCAAAAGCAGGAAGAGATTGTGAAGAAAAGAGAAAGCAGCATTTCCATATAACTTAGGGAACTTTTATTTTACAGAATTTTTTTTTCATTAAGTTATTAAATTACTAGACTACTTATACACCATAAATCTTATGATGAAGACTGTAAGTAAGAAGTTAAGAATTTCAGCCATGGCATACTGGTCAACATCCCGCTATGATGCTGTTATGCATGACTGATTCCTCCATGTTGCCTTTTTGTGGGAACTACTCCTCCTGTAGTGTCATCCATAATAATTACGTTCCAAAAGACATTCAATAAAATTCTGTAATCAAATCTATTTGACCTGGTTTGTTAAACTGTTATGGTTGCCTTCTGTACCCAAAGTTTTTAAAAATAAAGCCTCATCTAGCCTAAAGAATGAAATGTAATCTTAAGCATATTTTTTCAGGCGAGAACCTAATATTGCTTCTCATATAAAGGAGTCCATAACATATTTTAGAAGAAAGATATCTAATTATAAAGAACATATTTTCATAAGATAAAATTCTATGTGAAATCACTTCTCGTATTTAAAGGAACATCACAGTCAGATAATTATACTATTATCTTAAATACATTAGTCACAGACATAACCACAAAACTGTATTTTAATTTATGTGCTTGTAAGAAACTGAAGACCTGCATTTTATAGAAAGACATACCTCAATTTCAATATCGTTCACCATATTCACCTGCAGGAGGGTTCTGCAGAGGGACCTGGATGGGCTGAGCCCAACAATAGGAAGTTTAACAAGTCCAAGTGCTGGGTCCTGCACTTTGGCCACAACAACCCCCTACAGCGCTACAGACTGGGGATAGAGTGGTTGGTCAGCAGCCAGGCAAAAAGGGACCTGAGGGTACTGATTGGCAGCAGACTGACCATGAGCCAGTGTGTGCCCACATGGCCAAGAAGTCCAATGGCATCCTGGCCTGGATCAGGGCAGGGATTGCGCCCCTCAGCACCGATGAGGCCACACCTCTAGTGCTGTGTCCAGCTCTGGGCCCCTCACTACAGGGAGGATATTGAGGTGCTGGAGCGTGTCCAGAGAAGGGCAACAAAGCTGGCGAAAGGTCTGGAGCACAAGTCTGGTGAGGAGTTGAGTGAACTGGGACTGTTTAGCCTGGAGAAAAGGAGGCTCAGGGCAGACCTTATCACTCTCCAAAACTACCTGACAGGAGGTTATAGCAAGGTGAGTGTTGGCCTTTTCTTCCAGGTAACAAGGGACAGAATGAGAAGAAATGGCCTCAAGTCACATCAGGGGAGGTTTAGATTAGGTATTAGGAAAACTTTCTTCACTGAAAGGGTGGCCAGGCATTGGAACACCAGGAACATCAGGGGAGGTTTAGATTAGATATTAGGAAAACTTCCTTCACTGAAAGGTTGCCCAGGCAAGTAGTAGAATCACCATACCTGGAAATGTTCAAAAAACGTGTAGCTATGGCACTTGGGGACATGATGGATGGTAGTGATGGACTTGGCAGCGCTAAATTAGCAGTTGGACTCGATAATCTTAGAGAGTCTTTTCCAACATAAACAATTCTGTTATTCTATGTAAACAGCACTAGTTTGCAGCCGCTAGTGAAGCAAGTAAATATTTTGAATCACAACTCTCCCTATCAGTATGACTGCTACTCTGCTGCTAGGACAAAAGTCATAGAAATTAAATAATTCCATGCACACAAAACACAGTTCTTGTTTCTTCTCTCAAGGGATTTAACTGAAAATGTTCAATGAATTGTAGGTTTCAAGACAGTATCAAGTGTCCCTGTATTATTTTGTTAGAAATTTTATTGAATTGTAGGTACTATTATGACAGTATAATTTAATTTCAGTGTGCCATTCCTCATGTTTTGGGGACATGTTCTTGCATAGGAAACAAAGGGTTCATTGTAAATGTTTGTAACTAAACAGTAATTCTTATCAATAAAGTTCAGACATTCCTTGATGTCTAAGGAATGCTACTTTATGCACGTTTGGGGGTTTTTTTGTACAATAATCTTATTATCCATAAAAAAGATTCCGATCTTTCACAGATTTTATTGCCTGAGACCTGATAAATTAGTTATCTCCTCTCAAGAAATATGGAAACAGTCATATGTATTTCAATAAAATGGCAGTGTTCAGAGAGGCCATAAAAAGAAAACATTTCTTAAAATAAATGATCATGTGGTCTCTAAATTAGAGCATAAACTCTTTTAAAGAGAACTGTTCAGTAAATTAAATTTAAAACATTAAACACCTCATTTCACATCTATAGGTTCCTATTTTACTACATTTTTCATTTACAGCAAGTTGCAAATCCTTCAGACTTCCACCAGAATCTAATGACCATCTGGAAATGCTGCGTAACTGAAACTTCAAAAAAGCATTCAGAGCCTGTCCTTCCTTGGCAAAGTACAAAGGCTTTGTTCAACAAGTATTTCTATCATGACAAATGTTTTAACTTTCTTGTCAGTCAGTTACATCAGTGTTTCTCCAGGTATGTGATTAACAAAGCAAAAGAGTAGCTGCCATCAAGTATTAAAGTAGCTTTTTAAAGATACTGGTACGTAAATTCCATCAGCACAAACTGATCTTATATGCTTGAAGTACATGCATTTACACATAGAAAACGCAACTCTTGGAAGTTTAATCACATAGAGATGCCAACTGGGCATCTGCTGACAGTGAAGATCTAGAGGCCTTAGTAGATGGGACTAGCAAATCAAAGAGGAAACTGGGTGGAAGCCCATGTGTTGAAAATAGATTGGAGCTGATCCCTTAAGATAGGGATTAAGAAACAGAGTAACATTTCTGAAAGTATATTCTGAAAACTGGTAATGCAAAAATTCTATATTACATGACTACTATAAAATAAGGAAGTTAGTTTATCTGGAAAATTCCTTATTTTCTGTGAAACCTGAACTTAAACTATTTTCTCTTTTATTTCTTCTGTTTCTTACTTCTCCCTTATCCTCAAATCCACACTTCATATTTTATTACAACTTTTGCTGATAGTCTGACTTTTTAACCTCTTTTTCATTAGCCTCCATGGTTTTTGTCCCTCATGCTATTCATTATATTAATTCATCTTCACTCTTATCTCTGCAAGGAGCTTCAGCACAATGCTCATACAGCATTTGAATCCAACTAAATCGACTAATAGCTAATAACTGCTATTGCAACAGTAACTAGACATAGTGACGCCCAATTCAACAAAGATGAACATTGCCCCATGTCTTCAACTCCTCTAGCGAATTATCCCTCCCTGTGCTCACTATAAATCCTGCCCAACAAGTGCTCTTGCCCTAGGAGAGCAAAGATAAGCAAAAGCTTTGCTATATAGTCCGCTGCTGCTGCAGGGGAATGTTACCAGCTAGCAGGTCAAGTGTTCCTGGACTCATAACATCTCTACTACACGGTGCAACAGAACACATGGGAACTCAAACCAGCTCCAAAACAGGAAAGAGCACAGTCCTGTCAACATGATGTTGGCACCCAACATATTTAGTCCTACTGAGGGCACTGTGCAATGCAGTTCACTAGCCCACTGTGGCTCTTTGGGCCTCATAACCATTCCATGATGGAGATAAGCCTAGAAGTGTTTCCAGAACTGTCTATGTGATAGGATGTCTTGAAATGTCATGTAAAGCAGAGAGGTGGGGGTTTTCCTAAGCATCTGATGATGTGAGAGAGACCTGGTCCTGCACTTATACATGCCTAGTTCCTTTTCTGCTCCCATTCTGACTCAGCTAAGATATGGCTTCTCATATAACAAGCCTGCAGATCATGCAACAGCAAAGCTGAGAACCATGAAAATGCCCCCAGAGACCACATAAATAGAAGGCTCTATGAAATGCACAAGTGGATGTTTGAGACACACTTCTTTCTTACTGCCATTGTGGTAACAAAGTTATCTGGCAGAGATTATTCCTGTACATTCATTATCTCAATTCAAAGCATATATATTTTTCTGGAATTAATACATTTGCATTCCTCTATAGCCATGAATTGTTATAGTGCAGTTGCCTAAAACTCTAAGATACAATTATGAAATTGTGAATAATTGTATAATTACAATCTTGACATTACTATCGCATATGAAGATCTATGTATCTAGCCAGTGCCAACATACAAGAAACAAATGTAAAATTCTACTTCTACAAGTCTCCTGCTACCTATAATCGGATGCAAAAGTTAAGTAACACCAGCTTTTCCACTTGCAGATAAAAAAACCCCAGAAATAACCAAAGCATATTTATGTACTCACATTAATTTATAAATTACATGCTATTTTAGTATAAAATATACTGCATAAATAAAATAGTAATAATAATAGGAGTAATAAGTAAAAAGCCTAGTCTGTAACAATTTTTTGCAGAAAAGTAAGTAATGCATAATGCCTGACCATATGTCTTTTTTGTCCTGTTGGCTAATTACCTACAAATTGCTGTACCAATTTTACTGCTGCTGGTTATTATTAACTGGAGTATGTTTTCTCCTGAGTATTGTTACTCTTTTTCACATCTTTTCAACCTCACCAGAGAAAATGCATTTAGGATTCACGACACTTGGATGGATTGAATTGCAAAAGACACCTTCTACAACTGAATTCTGAAGAGACACCTCCCAAATAAAAAGCTGAATGAACAAAAGCTACAGCCTTCCACATTGTGCTGCTTTAAAACTGGAAGTTGAAAGGACTGAAAACAGTTATATTTGCATCACAATTTTCTTTGGCTATGTAACAACAATGCAGCCCTGGGCATATACTCTGACATGCATTAAAATGATGCAATGATTTTTTTATACAGAAAGTAATTAGCATTTTTAAATGATTCATTCTGTAGAAGCCATGTCTAATTTGGAGCATCTGCTTCCAACAATAATTCCCCACCCATGTACTAGAATTTAAATCTTAATTATAGCTTCTGCAATATAAGAACTTTAACATAACTATCGATTATGGAAACTATGATCGTTCGTAGGACATGGTTAAGGCATTCTTGCCAACTAAATAAAACTAAAAGAACATGTAAAAGTATTTTTTAAGCACCCTGCAGCCCAACAAAGCCTTGAAGTTCCACTCGTTAATTAACAGCCAATTATACAAATTCAGATCTAAAATTTCAACAGCTAAGAATAAATAAATTTGCCTAGCTTACTTATATTATTCATACATTTTATTTTTCTCCTTCATATGTTTATATTATTTAAGAAAAAAAATCAAATTTCCAAGAACAATAATTATTATATTCTTCTAGTAGTAGTCTTGTGATCATCAACACAGTTTAGGAAAAAGAAACCAAACAAAACAGCTTTAATGTACTGTTAAACAAATGTTTGTCAGTTGAACTTCCAGGTTAAGCTTGCCAAAACTGCTAACTGAAAGATAACGATTTCAGAAGTTTGCTTTAAATGATTCCCAAACAGGAGCATCTTCATACTTTATAACAAACTTTGCATTTCTACTGAGATAAATGCATTAGTCTTTTCCTGTAAATATGTGAATGCATCAAAATGATTCGCTACTGCAAAATACTTCACATTTAACAGTATAACTGATGAATATTTATTACACAAATCCTTGGTGTATAGAGAAACATAAGTAGCAATTTAAACTAACTTTTCCTTATTTCCATAAATTGTGCTAATTGAAAAGTTTCAAATAAATAAAAAAGCCAGCAATACCTTATTTTTACACCATTTATTTTGTTTAGTTGTTTCAAGCTTTTGGATGTCTGATATGAAATTCTTTATCTGCAAATATGTGTTCTTTTTTATTTCTAGTAAGGAACCTATAAATATCAGGGTTAAATAAGGAATGTAAACTACCATGGGTAAACTACTTATTATAATTCTACCTACTCATCACAGTGAGTGATGGACTTCATGGTTTCTTTCTTCTCTGTCATATCTTCAGTATGAAGATAATTCAGTCAAGTAAAAATTCACTTCAAGAATTTTGACACTCCCTTCTTGTAGAAAGGTGATGAGGTAAAGGCTGGATAAGCAGATGGAGAGGTGGGCTGAAAATCAGCTGAAGGGCCAGGCCCAGAGGGTGGTGAAGGTAACCTAGGAAATCTGTTCTAGGCGGCCCTGCTTGAGCCAGGACAACATGATCTCTAAGGGTACTTTCCAACCTTGGTCATCCTGTGATTCCAATTCATTTTAACTAAAATTGTATCTGTCACAGTTCTACAAATATCACCTCCACAAACCTTGATATTTACTCTGGCATCACATCATCTTTCACATCAAGTTCTTATACTTCACAAGCATCAAGGCAGAGGTCTTCCTTCATTTTTACTATTCCTTTTTATTTCCTATATGTCTCCAGTGTCTACTACTAGAAAGAGATGACCAGGACACATCATTCAGAACTCTGAGATTTCACAAATACTCTGCTTGAAATTTTCATACAACACAAAGAGGGAATGAGGAAAGAAAGACAAATAATAATGTGATAATTAACAAATGCATTTGATATGGGAAATTCTGACAGTATTTAAGTTTGCAGTCTGCAAGAGGCAAAGAAGGGAATGTTATGCTCATTTCTTTTTCTGGGATAGGGTTATTTTTTAGCTTTATATTTTGACAACAAATTCCAACAAAGCCAAGGAAAAATCTATGATGAAAGTGTTATTCATATTCAACTGCAAATTATTTCTGACAAAAAGACATCTGCTCAGAAGATTCCCAACCAGCTGTTCTCTAATCTTTTCTTCACCAAAATTATAGTCTTCTCAGTCACTGTTCTGTTCCCTGTTCCTCAACTGATTTCCTTTTCCCTAGCAACCCTTATGCATCTCCCCCTGCCAAAATACAGAGTACCAAAGTATTAGGTAGCTTTTCCCTGCCACTTTTGGTAGGAGTTGTTGAGGTAGCAAGAAAATGCTTTGAAATAAGAACATATTTCTGGTGAGGGAAAAAAACCTGAAGAAATCCAAAAAAGTCTCAAATCTGTGGTTCAGTAGTACAAAGAACCTAGCCTGTGTCTTCCAAGGGCTCAGAAGCGCCAGTGTCAAACAGTCAAGTCTGACTTCATTGCAACAAGGCCTTCTGTGGCATGAGCCAGTTAATGAGGAAGCACTGTCTTTTTCCTATCTGCTTTACTTTCCCGTAACGTGACCAAAATTAGGTTAATTAGCAATGTGCTGGGGGAAATAAAATCACTTTATTTAAATTAGGAGTTTTGGGCTGGCCTCGTTACAAAGAATGGGACAATTAAGGAAAAGTAAAAAATGGAATCACAATCCTGACTTAGGTTTTCAAATAAATTCCCTCTCAAAGAGTTAGCAAACTTGATTTAGAGGGTTTTTTCTATTAAAAAAAAATGAATTAAGAGATAGTAATATAGATAAAATACTTTACTTTTTTCTCAAAGAGACACGTTCATACAGAATATAGCTATATTTTCTTAAGATTAACATGCACGATAAAAGCTGCTTAAAAAGCGGAAGAAAAGGAAGATCTACCAGCCCCCTGGGAAGCTAAAAAACATTGCATGTGTAGAATAAAAAGGCTATGTATGCAGCTTCACTAGCTGAAATAATTTCCATGAGTTAGCCCTTCTTCAGTTAACCTAGCCCAGAAGAGAGCAGGCACAGTGAAAACACACAGCACAGATTGATTGCAATAGCAGCACTAAGTAGCTATTGTATTCCTAACTCAATCCACACTACTCAAACTCAAATTTAAAGCATCACTAATCCTGAGATTTTGGACTAAAACCAGATAAATGTAATTGGTGAATTACACCTTAAATTAGCAATGTGCTGAATACCAGCCTTAGAAATTAAACCATACTTTTATTAAGTGCTTTAAAACAGCCAAAGTCCCTTCCTACCAGCACTGCTATATCATTTTACAGTATTTGAAGATCTGCCTCAAGGCATAGAGAGAACAAACAGATTTATTGACCTGATGAGAAAGGATTTAAACTAGGTAAACTGGAGAAAGTTTATTATCACCTAAAGCAATAGTGCAGGGGCTGTGAGAAATAGACCAGGGCGTAATAGGATGAGGGAGGCTCTCACACTTCCTTTCTTTTTTGAAAGCAAGGTGACAGAAGGTTCATCTCAAGCACCTCAACAATGGATAGACATAGCATGGGATAAAACCAGGAAGAATGAGAAATCTGTGTACTGTTGTAGAGTTATGATCTCACTGAAATTAGAGGGATGTGGAGGCGTAACTTGCATGCCTGGAGTACTACAGTGGATGGAAGCAAGCTCTCCAGGAAAGACAGGCCAGAAGGGTGAGGATGTGGCGTTGTAATCTGTGCAAAGGAATTGCTCACAAGCACAGACTTTGTCTTTGAAAAAGCTCAGATCCTGCTGCAGAGAGCAGCCAATATGCTGCAGGGTCAGCCTGGATGAGCAGGTGGAGAACTGGTGTGACAAGAACCTCACAAAGTTCAGTGAAGGTAAATCAGCCTTGTATCTGGGACGGAATAACCCAATTACAGCACAGTCTGTGAGCAGGCTGGCTAGAAAGGACCTGGGGTTCCTGATGCACAGTAAATTGAATATGAGCCAGCAGTGTGCTCTCACAGCCCAGAAACCCAGTGACCTAGTGGACTGCTTAGCAACACTCTGGCTAGAATGTGGAAAAGTGATTATTCCCCTCTCTTGAGCATTTGTGAGAGTGTATCTGAAGTACTGAGACCAGTTTTAGGGGTTTCAGCCTTGGAAAAGACTTGATGTACAGAGCAAGCCCAGTAGATGAGCAAGCCCACTATGTAAAGATGAAGTTGAGACCACTAACTGTTCAGCTTTAGAGGCTCAGGAGGAATCTTCCTGCTGTCTTCGGCTTCCTAATGGGAGGGCACAGAGACAATGCAGCCAGACTCTTCACACTGGCACCCAGGGATGGACAAGAGGCAACAAATTGAAAGACAGAAAGTTCTAATTACATAAACGGGGGGGGGAAATTACACAAGGGTGATAAAACTCCAGAATAAGGTTGCCAAGAGGGGTTGTGCAGCTTCTACCCTCAGAGCATTTCCAAACTCTAAGCAGTGTGACTCTGGTTTAAGCTTGGTGTTGGACTAAATTATCTCCAAAGGCCTTAACTTAAAACATGAGCTAATATTTGTTTCATTGAGTAACCTACAAATTTACAACGTGATAAAGTTTTTGTTAAATAGCTGTTTTGATGTTTTTTCCCTCCTGTCCTTTCTTCTCATTTTCTTATTCCATGAGGAGGAAAATTAGACTTTATAAGACTGAAATCAAGTGTAGCTATATTGGCCCTCTAGGGATAAACCCATCAATACAATTACCAATGCATTTCTTGAAATTGTACATCTGGCTACAGAAGTAAAATTGTGAGTTTACAGACCGCTACTGTCCAGCAGCAATGTCATTTTTATGCTGTACCTCAAACACATTCTGACACTACCACTTTTATAATGTTTTTTTTTTTTTTTTAATTGTTATTGTTTCTTTATTTTATGTAACAAAATATTCTTTCTTTTCATTACGGTGGAAATGTTTAGATCCTATTTGGCTGGCACTTAGTGCATTCTGCTGTCTTTGTGATTTATGAGTTGCTGATTCTCACTTGCACAAAGGAAAAAAAAAATCCTCCATGAGAAGAAGTAATTTGGAATTGCTTAATATGCCCTGATGAATGTGCTAATTATTTTGGAGAAGCAGATTTGCTGTCACCTTTCATTGTTGAAAGCAAGACACTCATGGCAGGCTCTAGTGCTATAGAAATAAATACTGTAACTGCTTAATGTATGAAAATGTTATCGGCCATGCACAATGAGTGATTTAATTTGTTCACCATCCAATGATTTTGAACAAGTCTTTTCTATGATTTATAGCACAGAGTGTCTTATGGCTTGCAATGTATCATACTCTAAAGGGTCTTAGGATACGATTTTATGCAAAGTAATACATTAAAGTTAGTCTTTATTGTAAAATGCTAGAACACACATCCTCGTTGTGTCATATCATGGCCCTGGAGCCCTATAATCAGATTTCATGGGATGAAATGAATAATAGTGGTTCTTAAGCATAATGGGGAAAACTTTAGGGAAACTCTTGAGTCTAAGAAAAAGAATAGTAAAACTGATTTTATTTTAATACACTGCACAAGCTAGCTTGAAAACTGGCTTTAAAAATATTCAATTTGTATTTATTCAAATGTTGGGGTACGTTACCCTTTCATTATGTTTCTAAATAGGTTATTTCAGAGGTCTGGGATAGAGCACAGTATTTTAGCTGTTGATAACACATGAGTCCGTATCTTGGAAAGCATAATATATTCCAGACAGTAGTTTTGTCTGACAGCCAGACCTCTGATGCCAGCAAGTCTATTTTCTGAATGTTTTCAAAGTAAAGGTTAATTGACTAGACACTATTGACAGGCAAATACCTGAAATATGGTTTCCATCACTTGTTTCCTTGATTTCTTTTAGACAATTAAACTAGAAAACTTTTTAACTGCTAAAATACAATCAACTTGTTGGAAGCGGCATCACAGCTGACTTACGTATAATGTTTGCAGCTCTAACTCTGCTTAACTCATGCCCATGTGTGGCACGTCACACACCTTAAAAGCAAAGATGTTTCTAGTGAAAAAGGAGATACGCATTCTACTACAGTAGGTGACTGTTATGAAATCTGGTAAATACAACATTATGTGGATGCTAGCTTTTAAGCTTTAGACTGTATTTGCTTTCCGTAGTTATTTGCAGGATTTTTAGGAGAATTAATGTTATTTTTCATGTTTAGACAGAAGTTAAAAATGCAATGTACCTCTGTACTGAAAACCAAATCAATTACTAATTAATTCAGAAACTCTGGTGACCTAAGTGTTAAAAGTTCATTTCAGCTCAATTTTTAATATACTTGATACTTAGTATATTCTGAAATACAGCACTTCTGGCTCTGGCCAAGCACTTCACAAGTATTTAGCCTGGATGACATTGCTTGTACATATTGTTTAATAAGACATGATATAAACATACACTTCAAAACTCTCTTGTTATTATGTAGGTTTTGTGAATTAAGAAGTCATCCCAGTAACTCAGAGAAAAGCAACAAAGGCAGGGAAGTCTGAAACACTTAGCCATATGCAAACATCCATGATTTGCAATAGAAGTGTCATGAAGAAATATTGGACAAAGTTTTAGGCTGCTGCATTATTCTGTCTGAAGCTTTCAGAATGAGTTTTCAAGAGCTCCTTGCAGCTGTACTGCCAAGGAATTAAAACTCATATTAATGTTGTAAGACTTCTAGTATTTGAGGGCACCTTCACATACAGCTCCTATAATATGAAGTACTTCATATTTCAGTGTGGCCATAAGCAAAGGGCTTGTTAACATTATGATTCTTCCTCTGTAAATGTTAAGTACAACTCTTTACTCACAGTTTCATTATTTTATGTTTTACATGTGGCACAAGAATAATTTAAGAAATTTTCAGTCATTTCCATTCCACATATTTCAAATTCTGAATTCTCTGAGTACTGGTAATATGGAAGGGTTGCCCTCACCCTCCTTAAACAGTTTCCAGACCAGAATGACAAGAAGAATACAGCAACCCTGAAAACAGGTATTCAAATACATTATCTGCAGCTTACTTTAAAATTACAAGTTACAATTCAATCACTTTCTTTATTCTCTAATTTAAAGGAAAAAAAGAGCTATGACAATTATATGGAAGATAATTTTTAAAGCATTTTTAGATAACAAAGAACTCAGAAAAGAAATCAGGTCCTTCACTGCCTATTCAGATACCAAATTTAGATACAAAGTGAAAATATTGTTAAACGCAAGTCTTGTACAAATACTTAAATGTATGAGGTCTAGAAAAAAAGAAGAAAGAAGTGAGATTGGGAAAATAAATGTGTTTTCTTCAGAACCATTTCATTTTTTTTAAAGAAGTAAGTGGGTAACTGTAGGTTACTATTCACAAAATACTTTCTGGCAGAGATCTATTACACTTCTGAATTATTTTCCAAGTAAACAGCTGAAAACCCTTAGCAGTAGATATAAAGAAATAGAAATATATTCTTAAAATATAGTACAGAAACAACATAGATGTAAAATCCATTTTGCAGCTTTGTTTTCTAATCATCTTAATAGCAATAGCAATGAACAACGCAATGTCAAAAGGGGCATCTTCCCCCTGTATACACTTCTTTGCTTCTTAAGTCTTTAATTGTTTAATTATCTGTCACCAGACTACTTTCTAGCCATTGCTTCCAGGAAAGATGATAAAAATTTTATGTTTGTCCTCATTTCATGCCCTAAATGTTTCACAGTTTCATGAATATTCATTCTGTTTGTTTCAAAAGTTATTTAAAGACAAAGGTGTTTTCAGGGTGGTTTTTCTGAACCTTGTTACTCTGCAGTTTGCTTTGTTTCATTTGAATGATTTTGTATTATCGTAGTTGATTGGTTCTCATGTACACAGCAACACACATCTACATTGAAATGACAGACTTTTTTAGCGTTTTTTGTTCACGGCAACATTTCACCAAGTACACACAAAAAATCTCACAGCACAGTAACTGACCCTGTAGCCTCTAAGCCAGCTTTCTCACCAAGATTTGCAGCAGTCAGTTCTGCTAACATGCCAGTCTCACAACAGAAGTTATTTCATTTTATAAAGAAGCAATGGAAAGTCTGGATTGAGTTGCCAAACAAGACATTTGTTTGCAAATTGCCTCCTTGAAAACATTACAGTCATCAGTTAGAAAAAGAATGATACATCATCTTATTACTTACCAGCAGTCATTATTTTTAGCACATAAGATGATCTACCGACCTAACAGTGTTTATATTTGTGAGCCAAATTATCTGCAGAGATGGAAGCAGAGACACAATATTTGAACAGCTGCTGCCAGGAGGTTATAATCAGATTGTGCTCTGACTTTGTGCCTCACACAGCACACACACTCCATGGCTACTGTTCAAAGTTATCACCCTTCAGGGACAATACTTTCATACTTCAATTAGGAATCCTACATTTATGAAGAATTTATTCATAAACTCCCAATTTTTGCAAATATTTTCTGAAGAGTATGGTGCTCAAGAGCATGAGTAGCCTTTTGACTTCAAAGAAATTCATGTGACAAAGCACTCCAAACCAAATGTTTACTATTACAGATAAGTATTTGAAAACTACCTTTATAAATATTAAGTCCCAATGGCTTTTGAGAATGTGAATGATTAGCACTTTTATAGTGCATGACTTCTTATTTTGTTCTATACTTCCATATTCCAGCCTTTCCGTGCACAGAATCTACACTTTTTTAAGTTAATCAATTTAGAAACCAGCAGCAGGCAGTTTCTCTGAATGAAAGATTTTCTAAAATTATTTTTTTATATTGATGCCACTTTCACCTGTAGACATTATCCTAAGACTTGCTACCAACAGTATTTGTGAGATTATCAGGTGACTAGTTTCACAAAGGCAAACATCAAAACAAAGGTTCTGGACTGTGTTACACTTGCCTTCAGAGTGTATTGGTTTCGACACAGGGCTGCCACCTCTCCCAGGTCAGCACATGCAGCCTCTTACAGAACCTACATGTGCTGAGCACCATTGGCCAACATGCCCAGCTCAGATGGTGGGTCCTACACAAGCACCACATGCAGGAATGGATGCACACTGGCAGATCCAGCTCCCACACACCATTCAGCATCTTCAGCAGAGCGTGCTGAACCAGGCAATTTGCATCACTGTTGCCTACAAGCTTCCATCCTAAGGACTGCTGCCTGAATAGACACCTTGACAGGGACAGCTGTCCTCTAATTATACAAAGTAGAGCCACATATAAGATGAACCCTTCATTTTGTTTTTTTCCATAACAGCCTTGCTGCACCTGCTTCTTCAGAAAACAGTTATTGCAGCTGACAAAGCCGTGGCCCAGAATATATTATTCTTTCCAAGATATGGACACAGGTGTTTTCAACAGCTAAAATAGCATACTTGATACCTGGTCCTCTGAAACACATTTGTCCATCAATAAGATTGAACTACCACACAGTCTTACTTCTATTAAATTTCCAGTTCCTTTCCATTTGAATTTTAGGTATGAACTAATGGATTAGTCCTGCCACTTCCTGCACTATTCTCTAAGCTGTCTTTCTGAAATGCAGGGAAGGCCAATAGCAGAGACAGATGAGGAGAAAAGAGAGTCTGACAGTGTGACTGATACCTAGTATCAGCATGACTGATGGGAAGACTGGGTTGAACCACTGAGCTATTAAGGCTGGAAGAGACCTTCCTATGTGGTTCATCTCATCCACACTGCTGCCTTAAGAAGACACAATTATATCAGGGTGCTTAGGGTTGTGTCCAGTCAAGATACAAATATCAAGGAAAGAGCTTCCACAGCCTCCCCAGGCAGCCTGTTCTAACGTTTTAATACTCTCATGATTATTTTTACCCTAATATATTATTTCTGTTTTACAACTTGTGCCTGTTGCCACTTGTCCTATCATGGTGCACCTGTGAAAAGAGCTTCATCTCACTGTGCATCTTCCAATTAGACAGTGCTAGACAGTAACACCTCTTCTTAGCGTTTTCTTCCTAAGACTGAGTACAGCCTGTTCTGTCCCTTTCATGGACTGTGGGCACTACAGGACCAAACGTCACTGGAATTCACTGGATTCACTCGCGTGTCTAGAAGGCAGCTGTGGTACCACTCTTGCAGATTACAGTCTCTTTTCCCCACAGTGCAGACCCTTGTGCAAGGTGCAATTAATGAAGCACATCCATGGACTACCAGCCAGCTATGCCCTTCCAATGCACTGGCTCCTACAGAAGAGTGGCAGTGGTGACAATCAGCCGACACAAAAGATGTCAGGATGATGACAGAAGTTATTGGGTGAAAAAGCACAACAGTGGTGTTTACAGTATCAAAGTTCATAAAACCTCTTAACCTTTTCCTTTCAAGGGAAGGTATTCCAAAGTAACTCAAAAGCCAACTCTGCAACTTTCATGCTCTTAGTCTTCACGAGACAATCTGTAACAAATCTGAATGATCAGGCTCCTACTTTGAAATTCTCCTATAAACTGAACAGGACTATGAAAGGCGTCCAATAAACATTATTCTTTCTGAATACTCCCTCCAGATGTACACAAATCAGGTCATCGTTCATCTGTGTGTATTCTTGCACCTGCCACATTTCGTTACAACACTGAATTTTTAAGCAACCAACTAATTTGAAATGTTGAGTATCATGTTGCCAGTCAATTAACGCCCAATTCAATACCTGGCATTGATTGCTTTATCCAATGGATTATTAAAATCTCACCTATGAACTGAAAGGTCAGAAGGGCTGCATACATATATATAATCAGGACATGACAATTACACAGTAGCCATTAGTCTGAATCAACCCTAGTTACAGTATCCCAAAATTGATAATCAATGTTTATTTTTACATTAAAAATCACTATGTGAAACAATAAGCTAATGTGGCTTTTACATTAACTTGGGGAGAGGCAAGAGCTCATCATATATTTGAGGCATAATGTTGATGTAGTACTTTTCTGAAATATAATTTCAAAAGTCCAAGAAAAAAATATTAAAATTCAAAGTGTATTAAGGATGAGTTGTGAAGTTGAACTGAAAGTGCAATAATTAGTCTACCTCAGCTGTTCAAAATATAACAATAAAATCACAGTTGTTCTAAAATTAAAAATGTACTACACAAATGAGTAAACTCACATATACTCTCATCACTAAGACTTTTTTCAGAATTATTATTTAATTGCATATTGCTTTCCCAATTTCCAAAATGTGACAAGTTTTAAGATGCTTATACACTTGCAACATTTCATCCATCACTTTTCTTGCACACAGGAGAAACACTAAAATTCTTAACAGTCTTTCAAGAAGTTGCAGCTCAAAGCAAGAGGAATAGAAATGTACAGTCAATGATATGTAACACCTGTGCTCCCTGACAAGCCCTCCAAAAAAAAAAACAAAAAATAGGACAATCACAGAATTAGTTTAATTTGAAGTCAAGTAACAAATAGTGCCATTGATTAAGACAGTAAGATTTCAAGGCAGAATCAGAAATGAGATATTTACTATGCACAGATGAAAATTTACCTTCAAGTATTAACAGCCATAAATTTGATCCTCAAGAAAGGAGATAGTGCCCTGGGGTTTCTTCTGAGTATGGTTTCCACAGAAAGAATTTTACGTTACTGAGTAAGAGATTGTGTTAGTTATACTTTAAAGAAAACAAAACCAGCACAACCCAAACAATACAAAACCCCACAATCCTCCCACATGACAAAGGACAGGATTTTTTTCCCCACATGAATAAACCTGAAATTTTCTATATTAATGTATGCCGTCATTTTGGATAATATTTGTTTCCTAAATGAACTGGCTCTATAGGTTATCATTAAAAATCCAAAAATTTTCAGGCCACACAAATACATTTCCTCCTTCACACTAACAGCATAGGATCTAGTGCAACAAGATTTTCATACCAGTGTGTTTCTGAGTTTAGACAAAGGATAAATGTCTTTAAATATGGATGTCCAAAGTGAAAAAATATATTACACAATATACACAAGGAATATAGATTGTATATGTATAGCAAAGATGCATTGCAAAGATTGAAAGAAAATCCCTGCAAAGATTTATGAGCGTAGGGATACACCTACATAGCCGAGCACCAAAAATAAATTAAAAAAAAAATAAAAAGAACAATCTGTACGTCTATAAATATCTGTACGTCTATAAATACTGTCCAGAATTGGAAGGCTTAGTATTTAATTTCTTAATCATATTTTATCATTATATGATCCATCACTACGACAAAATTATTTATGTTATTCTTTTACATTTATTCCAGAATATGTAAATATTCTATTACACAGTGGGGCATTAAAACAAAGGAAAACACAAAATCCAGAACAAAGAGATTTCAAGTAGCCACATGACCTTGTCAGATAATTTTGTCACTACTCACAGCAGTCCAGAAAAATCAATCTTGATTTTGAAAAATTTTACCACTGGTCATGATTAAAAGCAAAAAAAAAAAAAAAAAAA
>VZRN01006644.1:231915-295515 GCA_013397935.1 Dasyornis broadbenti | reverse complement strand
AAAAAAAAAAAACCAACCCCAAACCAAACAAAAAAGCCCCACAGAGGTTTATACAACCCAGCTGAAGAAAGGTCTTAAAGGTCTTGGGTCACTTGTTGTGTCATAAATCTGTCAGTAAATTAATTTCTACCAAATAAGGACTTCTTTGTATAAATCAGCTACCAAGGTTTTAGTAGTATATTTAATTCTGTCTTACGCCCATCAAGAACTCAGTTTAAGATAGCAAAGTAAAAGCTGTTTCTCCTTTCTTTCAATACTCCTTCATTGTTTTCTAACACCAATAAACAAGATTGGTACCGATGAACTCTTATCTGCAACTTGTTTCTGTCAAATGAATCCACACCATGGCTTGTGCTGAACAGGTGTCATTGCAGTGCTGCAGTTTCACAAGGTATTTGAACTCACCAAAAAAGGCAGGCAATGTGGTCTCCTTTCCCACTTCTGACAGAGAGGGTTAGACCACATTGGTTTTAAAATCTGAAGAATATGGTTCAGAAAACACATTTCAGTTCAGAACTGACTTGCCTTTGAGGAAAAAAAAAAAAAAATATCCTACTAGTCTTGAAGAGCAATTCAGTTTGGATAGCCCTATAGAACTTTCAGGGCCTTTAAAAGAGATCTCACTTTAGGAAACAGAAGTATACAGAGTACTGTTGATGCTGCTCTCTGTAGTTTGAACTGTAATGATTTTATTTTGTTGTGGATTTGTTTGGTTTTTTAATGGCAAGCCCACAAATGCATTTCCTTGCCTATAATTTTATAAGAGCTGTTTTTTATCAGATTTGATTAGTAAAGTGAATGTAAATCTCCTTTCTTCCCAGTTGGAAGACTTTCATATTTAATTTTTCTCTAAAGAAATTTTACTAACACAGAAGCCCTGGGATAAAAAAATTAATTTTATGGTTATAAAAGAAAACAGGGGAATTGAAAAATCCCTTTGGAGTTCAGTCACAAAAAGGAAAGATTCAATTACTTTGAAAATCTTTAGAACCACAAGACAGAAATATCAGAAATTATGAGCCAGACTGGGGGTCATCATGAACTGTAGTCCCAAACGGCATTTATTCTGGAGTTTGTGTTATTATTCATTTAGAAATATAATGAACGGCAAGGCACTAAAAACATGAGGAGATAACTGCACTTAAAGAAAGGATGCTCTCTCATAATTATTCATTAATTGAATAAAAGTAAATGTTAACCACAGTAATATTTTCATTGTCTGTCTAGTGTTCAGTGTCAAAACCGAACTTGCCGGAAAATTATAGTTTCTGAATATGTCTATTTATGTAATATCCCTAATGGCAATATATTATTATGGGGCAAATATGTAAACAACAGTGCTTAAAATACATTTTAATTCCATAACCGTTAATAAATATATAGTAAAATATTGTGATGATACTTAAACTGTACTTTGACAGAATAGATCTGACACCATTTTACTTCACTATTAGTCTATTAATTTTATTCATTTACTCCTAAGATACACTATACAAATAGGAGTCATATGAAGTTGTTTCTGTGCTCACTCCTCCAAAATGCATATATGGTATCAGAATTCAAATCAAATTATTAACAGTCAGCCACTTCTTTCAAATATTTATGCGAATTACTGCTATTATACAAGCTAATAATGTGACAAAATGAATTAGAAACATTTTGAAATCAATCTCATACAATGGACTGATTCATTTGAAGTGATTTGTAGTTGGACATTCAACCTATGTTGAAATCTAAACCAATTTATCTTTTGGGAAGATTTCAGAACTCAAGATGATCATCTAACATTGCCTTGAATTAGACTCATATAGAAATTACTAACAGCAAAGTACTGATTTGTTAAAGCACTACTTTCTGTAACCAAATTCTCTGTTTATTGTTGAAATACATTCAGCATATGTATAACAAAAAAATCTCTCTTTATCTCTTTAGGTTGGATTGGGGTTTTTTTACTTAAAGTCTTCACTACCTTAAATGACCTACCATTTGTTTTCATGACGCTACTCATTCTAACCAAAGTAACAGTAATTCTTTGTTACTTTTTCAGATGCTTATGTATGTCTGTGTGTGCAAACTGTGAAACTTAGCCGCAGTCACCTGAGGCTGTAATTATGTCTGACTGCCATAATACTGCAAAAAGGCCATAGATATATTAGTTAGCATGCAATATACATTAATATGCTAAGATAATAGACTTTTAACTGTGTGCAATGATGACTGATTTGATGTTATATCATGACTGAAAATTGAAAACTTATCAAATAAGAACAATGTTCATATTTCATTTCTGTATATATTGTTCAGTGCTTGTAATCACCGCATCTTGAACTTCATTGACCAATAAATCAATAAAATTGAACTCTACTTATGTATGAAGCAGTTTTCTATTTCAAATACATAGAGAAAAAGGAACAATAACTCAAAGAACATCACAATACTGTCAATTAATGCATTGTATTATAGGAATAATTTAAGGGATTACCTTAGGCTATTTAATTAGTCCATCAATAAGTAGTGATTTATCTGTTATAAACTGATTTCTCACCTCCACACTTAACTGGATCTCACCATTGAACTACCATTCTGCCCTCAAACAATTTCAAATTAAGTTCCTCACTTAGGACTCCTAGTACAGAATTTCAAGACCCCTAAACTAAAAAAAAGTTAACCTACGATTTACTAGCCCTAAGTCTCTGAATGAAGGAATATGAGTAACTGGGAAAATACAACACAGAGCAAATATTAGATCTGTATCATAGCATACAAGCTCTCTTCCTTAATGATCATTTTAAATTGTTTAATAAAATAGCAGGCTTTTTCAACTACGGATAGTCTTTAGATTCTCTGTGCTGCTTTACCTGTAATTCCTTGCTCTACTTACAAGAACTCAGTAGTAAGAACACGTCGGGTGGCAAATACTGCCTTAAGCTCTGTAGGACTCCGTGAAAGGGCAAAACAATCCACTTTCACTGAATACGATGACTTTTTTTTTAAGTTTAGTATGAACTATCAGGACAACTGAGCAGGATTTCAGTTGTTGTATGCTGGACTATACCCTGAGTTGCTGGGCACTCTCAAAAGCCATGTATTCAAAGGGAACTAATGACATTGCTCATTTTATATGGCTTAGCCTGACTGGGGTTTTAGAATAGATTAATTTTCAGATAAAATATATCTTTCTGCATTAGCTAAAGGGGTAAGAAATCTTCTTAAGTTCTGCCAGTTTAATTTAAACTGGAAAAACAACCAAAAATTATTGCAGTGACATATTGTTGTTTTCACAAACTAATCAAATGAATGTTCCCAATGCTAATTGCTATCAGACTCTCATAAGACATCACTTCTCCCTTCATTCAATAGGCTAAGTAGGATTATTTTAATAGATTTAGTTTTATTATTTTACTAAGCTTCATCTCTCTCTCTATTATTTCCCCTATTTAATTTACAAAATAGCTGTTACCTTTGTATTCACAATTATAGAAATACTTTAAAACTATTATCTTCATTGTTAGGTAGTAAGCCAGTCACTCACACTCTTTACAATATTACACATTCCTGCTTCACATAAAAATAATTAAGCATATTTATGCCCAAGTTGGAGAAAAGAGATTTTAACTTGCTGTACTCACTGCTGATCATAAATAAAGCTAATGAAAACCCAAATGTTATACACTAACTGATTGATACATATAATATGGCCTAATTTCCCAAGGTTTCAGTATGGAGTTCAGAAGCATGAACCTCGGGATGCTACATCACTCCTCTTAATCTTTTATACCCAACATTCATGACAGTAAACTGTTCAGTTGGTAAACACTGTTAGTTTCTGACTTCAGTGTATTCATTTGAAGTTTCTACATTTCTCCTACAAATTTCTCCAGAATTCCATTGCCTTCCTTTTTTTCTCCTTGACATCATCCTTTCCTTAACTGCCCTGTTGCCACTTCCAAAATGATGAGCAGCTACAGCCTGTCCTGAAATAAGAAAACTTTCTTGGAAAGGGACAAGGGGGCAGGACTGATAATATAACTACAGTGTATTAAGACCTTAAAAGAGGGACTAGAATGGGACATTGGGAAGAATGCCCACAAAGTGTTCACTGACTTCTGAAGACACCATCAACCTTAAGTAGATATGGGATACTGGAAAATTTGGCTGGTGTTATACTCACAAAATATTTTCTCCTCTCACACCAAAACTCCAGACTATGGATACAAAACCCTTTCTGAAATTCTGCAAATTGGAGGACATGTCTCTAAATTGATCTGAAAGGATTTAAAGTAGTTGCTACTAAACAAGTAAATAAGCTTTATTAATTTATCGATGAAAATGACTACTATAACAGAAGAATAGTGTGGCTTTTCATCAATGCCATAATTTCCTGCGTTTTTATCATAAGAATTATTTCCATTTGTAAATATAAAGACAAAATGAGCAACTGACTACTTTTGCAGCATATTGCAACATACTGGAACCGTTAAAAAAAGAAAAAAAAAACCAGATGGGAATGGAATTTAAAAGAAAATTTAAAAGAATTTATATTGCATTTAAAAGAAATTTAAAAGAATTAATATTGCATTTAAGAGGACAACTACAGTAATGTTCAAACATCAGTATACCAGAAACCGTGGGGCCACAATGAAACTTAGCCCTATCTTCCTAGTGCATATTTTAGCCATGCTTAACAATCTGCCTTGAACTGCAAGGAATTAAACAATCTACAAAGATGAGCAGTAGAATGTTCTGTCTCCTAAGTCACTGCCCCAGCAAAAAATGCTTCAGTGGAAAGATTTCCCAAAGCTGTTCCAAAAGCTTTATCAATTCCCACAAGTAGCCCATAAAAGTTGTCTTCTACTGCCCATACTAAAACCAATGACCTGAATTTCCAAGTCACCTTTATCACAGAACAACAGTGAAACTAACAAATTTCATAGACAGTGTTGTTAAAGATCTATAGACCAAGACAATTACTCCGAATAAAGCTTTTATTCGAAGTCCTCATATAAAAATATTTTCAACATTTTCTTTTACTTTTTACAAGTTATGATTTGTTTTTAATTTATTTTTTCCCTATGCAATTAAACAACTTCCAAGTATAATAATGTGAGTGTTTAAGAATTTATGTTAACAAAAAATCAGGAATTAAAATCATCTATCAGTGCACAGAGAATACACTCTAGAAGGATACACTGGTATACACAATAACCACAAAAGTAAACTTGTATCTTGGAAATGTGGTTCTAGATGTTCAGGATAGTTCAGAACTCTTAAAATCTCTTTTTTCCCCCCACTTTATTTATACTCTTAAATCTATGCTCCATTATTTTTATACATTATATTGAGACTGTCAGAAATCATATCCCAGCATTAAATTATGTGGTATACATTCTTAATAAGTTCCTAATAAGTTACAAAAAAATAGGTAACTGTGCTATGAATTGAAGTACATGATATCAGAAATCATCTGAATAACTCAGTTCAATGCCTGTTAGATGAAGCATCCACGCTACAAAAGCAACTACACACATGGGACAAATGGTGCACTCGGTGCTGCAGGTTTCTGAAGAGAGCTCTCCAAGTGCAATTCAGGTGTACAAAGGTGGTGAAATTAACACTGGCTGAGAAAACAACTGCTGGAGCAAAGAAGTAAATCCCCACAGAAGTAGCAAGAGAATCTGAGAATCACAAGACAAAAAATTAGAGGAAGGGGATTCATGGAGAACAGTATTACAGGATCATCAAATACGGCAGAAGTTAGTAAAGAGACAAAATGTGTGTAAGAGGAAGACTGAAAAGGAAGACACCTGGCACCACTGAAAATATTGAAATGGTGAAAGGGGAAAGAGATAATGTTGAACAAAATGTTCAAGAATTAGGGGGCTCGGGGAGAAAGGAGAAAGTAAGCAAGCAAGCATCAATCCAAACCAAAAGAAAGCAAAAATAAGACAAGTACAAAAATTGCTTAAGAAAGGTCAGAGGGCATACACTGGCACAAAAAGTAAGAAAGAAACATTCTATTTACTGACATCTAAGGTCATTAAGAGCTTGAGTTACATAGCTTTAAACATTTCTCTGCTTACTGTGAATACGGGTGGATGGCAAGCCCAGAAGTTCTTGTCTGCTACAACAGAAATGTTTCTGTCCTACAGCACAATCAATAAAAATCAATTGCCTGATAATTGCTTTGCATCAAATTAAATTATGGAGGTCTACATAGCTCAGAGGGTTGGAAATGAGATGTGGAGCCTTTCACCTCTGGGTCACTGCTACAAACACAATGCAAGTCAATAATTACTAAGAGTTGTTACTTTTGTGTTAGTGAAAAACTGATTTTAAGCTCTGCTAAACCACACCTTTGCTGCTTTATAACCTCAGAACTTTGTTTTGCCAATCCCTGAGCAAAGCTGGATGAAGCTCCCAATACCTCTCATTTGACCTTTGTGCTGCTGGTGATTATAATCAACATAATTCCTCATCCTTTCAATAGAATACAACCCAAACACAAAGAGTTTGATTACTTTTAAAACCAGTTTCAAAAATTGAAGAAGATTACAAGTTAGATTTAAAGTATTTATCAAGACTCCAAAATCATGTATAGTATTTCTTCTTTTAGCCAGGATCATAAATACTCAAAAAATACTTTTTTTTGAGCATTTTCTTTGATTCTCACAAAAAAAGAGCCTGAAATCAAACAAAAAGAAATATCCCTCCAACTCAACAAAACTTCCCCACTGCCACCCCCCACCAAAAAAAGAAAAAAAAAAAAAAAATAACCCAACCAGACAATCCAGAACATTCCTAAGCTTTGCATTCCTGTTGCGGCATTAAATCAAAAGATAATAAAAGTTTCTGAAAACACGAGTTGATATTACATAGAAGGTAGCTGGTTTTATTCTGAAAGTAAAGTCTGGACAGTACCTGTGATACTGCTGACAGCTAAACTTGCAAATACAGGCATCCGTGAAGCCACTTATCCGGTATTGGCACTCTGACTTTTACTAAAATGCATCCTATTTTCCAATATCTACATTTTGTTTTCAATTATATACAGAAAATTGTTGTTATTTACTAATGCATTTTAGACTCCAGATTCAACTTCATTTCTAATTTAAGCTTCAGCAGCCAAATACTTTTAGTCTGCTCTTATCAGCTCTGTGATATTCATGACTATCTCTAGCATAATTAGCAGATTGATGTGGACAGGACATGCAGATGGATTTGCTGCAGGAATTAGAAGACTACAACTGAATTTGTATGTTCAGAAGTTTCAAGGAGAACATTAATTCTTTTTCCCTGCAATCTTATTTTTACAATTTATTATTCTAAGAATTGGACAGCAATTAAATACACTTGCAAGGGCCGTGGTAATTGGAGGCAGGGGTAGGGGAGGAGGTACCATTTGCCGAAATTATCATAGAAAAAAATTATTTGTTTCTATTTCCCTTTTTCTTCCTATATCCTGGCAGTGAAAAAATGTACATTACCTCCTCTGGACAGTCAGGCACTTCCTTAAACAATAAACCAAAAAAACACACCAGTGTTTGTAAAATCCTTCCATTAGTATTTACTCGAGTATACCAAATATCTGTTTTCTAGAAAGCAAAACAACATGCTTAGTATTTTCAGTGGGGCAGACAAGTTGTAAATGAAGGACCTCATTATAAAAAACAGTCTGTCTGTAGCTTCATTGTGCAAACACTCCGATTTATATACCATATATATTTATAGAACTGCCGTTCTCCCCACCCTGCAGCAGGAGATTCGTCTTTTTGGTCAGGACATGAGGAACTGGGCTAATTTTAAAAAAAGAAAAAAATCGTCAGCTTTTTTCAACATCATCAGTGTCTCAGTGCAGTTTATGAAACACATTTGTAAATCCCTAAAAACAGAGTGTAGACCACCAAGGTGGTAAGAAGCAGCAAAATCATAAGCAGGTACCATCCATCACAAATTACACCATAAAGAGCATCACCCTTTGCTCAAGAAGGTACAGTCCTCACAACTCAGTTTAAAAATGACTGAGCAAAACTGTGCTAGCAGCACACTGATACTTATTTTACTTCAGCCAGAGGAAACATAAGAGTGCTCCTTTTATACAATGGTGTAGTCATCAGAGCACTCATCTGACTGCTGATTTCCAGGCCATGGTCACCCTGAAGCCACAGCTTCTTTCTAGGAAAAAGCTCTAAGCTGTAGAGAGTATGAGGAAGAGGGCTCTTCCACTCTTCACCACAGCAATTGAGTCTCTGTGTGCACAGAGGGATCACAGCCTGCAACTTACACCTGCCTTGGCTCTTAAAAGAAGCCGTATCTAAAACATCATGATTCGTTACAAAATCATCCCAGCTTCAGCTGCAGGGATGGCCAGTTTCCCTGTCCTAGCTTGGAATACATTTATGGAAGCAGAGAACTGTACTGCAAACAGTTTATCTATGGCTCTCAGTTTGTGCTCTCTCACCACACACGCATCCTGTGTGAAAGGTTGCTGTCACACAATGTGTTTTGAATTGAAATTGATGCTGTCTGAGTGAATCAGCTGTGTTCAGCCCTGACCAAGAAGTTTCATTATTCCAGGAGCTTAGGAAGAGGTAAGATACATTTTTGATAATTTATGGTCTACCTATTTCATGCAGAATTTCCTGTGGATAGTAAGGAGCTCTACATCTTGGAAAATATAATTACAGGTGAGTATTTTCCATCCTTAAGACTTTGTCATTGCCACAAAAAACAATGCTATCAGTCTATAATGCAGATTCATCATAGATAATCTTCAAATTAATGCAGGAAATAAAAACTACATTATGAATCTTGATCTGGAAACTTGAATGAAAGATGTCGCAACTTACACTTCTATAAAAAATATTGGTCTAATTCCTCAATATACTTGAAAGCGTAATTGTTTACACTTGTTTACCACAGTTTTTCCTCTAGCAGAGTAACTACTGAAATAATTTTTCAGCAAGCTTTGAAACAATTTGTCATGATTTTTTAAACATACTTTTTATTGGCATAAACCAGTTTGATTTCAGCTTGATTTATAATGCACGTTTCATTGTGCGTTATTTTTCTAGTGCAGCTCTTAAAAAGCTGTTTCCATTCACAGGTACATTGCAAAGAACAAAAAACTTATACATAAAGAGTAATGTGCCACCATAATTTGAAAATATTCACCTCATTCACATCCACCTGCCTCCACTAAAAGATTTATAATGCGTCTAAACCAGGAATTGATGAATTCATCAGTGTCTGGGACATTTTGATCATAATCAATAATATAATTTTACCCTTTAAATGGGTTTTCAATTAAAGTACATTTTTTTCAAAGTAATTTTATTTTTGTCATAAAAATAGTTTCTGTGCAGGCTAACAGCATTAACTCATTTCATACCAGGCGCTGTGTTGTAAAGGATAATAACCTGCACGTCCAAACAACGATAACAATATACTTAATAGAAGATATATAAAATCCATTGTGCTGTTTCATAGGTTACTTATTATAAACTAAGACATTTCTTAGATAAATAAGTACAAGTGTAAAGACCAAGCACCATTACAGAAGTTTAGAAGTTCATTATACAACAATGAAGAATCCAAGGACAGCAAGAGAATATCATCTTTAGGAATACAGGCTGGCCTTGCTCCCACAAATTCACTTTGGAACTTTCTCTTAGCTCTCAAAAAAATTCAGGACAAGACAGTCCAGTAGATTCCATGGAAAGTTAGATGTAAAAGATTTCTTGGATGGAAGAGTCTTCCAGGAGTAGCAGAAATGGAGCAGACAGACCATCACTAGTCTTTCATCAGATGATATTAAATGACACCATCAGAACTAAGTTTTATCTCTCTGGAAGAGAGATACGTAAGATGGTGCTTACTAGGCTATGGAGTTGTTGTAGGGAGCTAAAGTAGGGAATGTTTTAAAGGAAAAAACTATTTTTAATGCTATACAGCAAGATGTTTTAGATATAAGAAACAGAAACAAAATTTAATAGTCTGGAATAAGACGAATGAGCAAATATATATGAAGTCATGCTAAACCAGAGGGGTTTGTGGTCCATTGAACAAATACTCCTGCTGTAGAAAGTGAATTAAATCAAGTGGTGTGATCTGATTATGTTCAAGGATTATTTGTCATGGGCAAACTACTGGTTCAGGTAGGAACAAACTGTTACCCTTCAACTAAGTGGCAGCTATTGATCTTTGCTGGCACAGCCTCATTGTTACATGGCTTCACTGTTATGGAGAGGCTGCTGGCTTAATGTCTGTCAGTCTGGGAAATACAAGTAGCCCTTTCTTAGGAAAGATAAAGGGAGGTAATTTCAGGGTCTTTCATCTTTTCCAGAACTCTACTGCTCAGAAGCTGGAAAGTGTGTTTTCTTTGTCTATGGCAATAATCTTGAACTTCACATAGTTTTTATGGGTGGATAATACACATACTGAGAAATAGGGAGAAAATTCCTTGCACTGCTGTTAGCAGTGGAAATAGAGCTTCACCCAGAACCTTCACCCTGTACCAAGACAGAGCCCTCAGAGCAGAAGAGAGGGCACTGAGGGGAGATTATGGGGAACTCTTTGAAACCCTTTGAGTTTTTGGTGTCACTTCTGAGACCTTTCTTAATTGAATAGAAAAACAACTGCAGAGAATTTGAAAACGGGGGAAAAAAAAAGTTTCTGTAGCTTTAAGAACAGACAAAAAGCCTTGTGCTCTTGTCCAGGGAACTGGTTTACATAAATCTTCAGGAAGTCTCTGAGAGGCAGTATCCTGGACAGAAATCAGATAGCTATTTCTCAGGCTCAAGTATCCAGCTTGTTTTGAGGCAAATCTCAAGACAAATACACCAAGAGCTATAAATCAGAAAACTATACCGGATGCAAACAAAAATGAGGCTACAGAAGCTGAGGAACAAGTACATGATTCCACTGCTCTTTCCACTGCTTTTGTCAAAGAATGTTTGCAAGCTTCACAGCTTTCCACAAAATTTGAAAACTGAAAGTTACAATTGGTAGAAGTCTTGGAAATTTCACTCCATTTGGCTTGGGGGTGGGAGGAAGCTTCACCTTCCCTCACTATTTCAGCTTAGAATAAATTGCCTTTTGTTTGTTTATATTTGGAAGCTGGTCCTGAAAATCTTCTTCACACAGGAAATTCCTCTTCCCATAGTAACAGCCAAATAAGTATGAATGCAGTCATAAATTGTCATTGCAGAACAGTAAACACAGAAATGTTGATCAATTAAAGTAGAAGGAAAGCTTGTCTTATGTCCCCCTTAGTGGAGCAGGTTAATTCCTGGGATGCACCATCCTAAATACTTCCCATCATAACTTTACACATCCACCTAGGTTCTTTGGTGCTGTGCATTTAAGTCCCAGCTGGGAGATCCAAACGCACAATGACATTCGAATGAGTTCGTGAGGCTCAGTGAATGCGGCAGGGGAGTCAGGCTCCTTGGAGAGGAGTGACAGCAGATGCCCTCCAGGGGAGCTACAAACCGCGTGTCATCCCGGACTGCCACCCCGGGAACACGCTCTGGACTCAAGGAAAAAGAGCTGACAGGCAGCAGCCATAGTTTCAGCTGTTTCCTTCAGATCTATTCCAGTAGGTGTCACTACTATGTAGCATTGCTACAAAATTTTAAGGTAACAAACATAAAAGTAGCAGGTTTCTTTTTCCTCCAAATGACAAAGTACCTCTGTAGACTAATTATGTAAAACCTGACTAGTCCGCACAAATGAGCTTTGTGGGGAGAGGGTGGGGAAAACTGTTAGCTGTGTATCATTTCAATTTCCATATAGCTGATTTTCTTCTTATAAATTGTTACACCTCTGAAAGAGAAGTCTTTAATGAAGTGGTTAATTTAATGCAACGCTCAGCATTCTCTTCTTAACAGTAATGTACACAGATGGCTGTATTCCAAACTCCATTCATCTATTTCAAATTGTTATAAAATGGCTGTTGAATTCTATTCTTTGGAGAGATAAAATATATTTGTAATAAACAACAAAATTTTCTAGCAGCTGGTTCTGAAAATTAAGAATAAAACAAACCAGCACAACAGGGGGAAAAGAATAATTTCCAAAGCAGTCTCCATGCAGACTCTGACTGTCCTACCACCCAGCAATTCTGCAGGCATTCAGACACCTCACTGTAATGTCTCAAAAATCAATAGCAATTTATTCTCTCTTTGGACCCCAAGCAACAAAAGTAAATAATACTGTCACCTGCGGTCTGCCTTCAGAACATGTTCACAAAACAGTCTCGCTACTATACCACAACCCTCCAGAGCTCTTTATCTATGCTGGCTTTGCAGATTGTATTGGCTTTCACAAGGGAGAAACACACAAGACAGCAACAAAAAGGGGTCAAATTCCTGTACTCTGACCAGCCAGGCTGCTGAGCTGGAATTAAGAAAAAGGTTTGGCACCTGTCTTACTTCAGTTTCACCTATGTTAATTATATTACAAGGAAATAAGGGAAAGAAAAAGGGAAAAAAAAAACAAAACTAAAACAACAATACTAGAATTTTGTTCTCTCATGCAATAAAAGGGAAATTCTAGAGGAAAAAGTTCAAAGACAGGTTGGAACTTTAAACTTTTCCATCATTTAAAGGTACTTCCTAAATTAACTTCTTAAAAATTGGAGGCTTTGAACTTCATATTTCTTACAATGCTACTGAACATATGTCAGACTATTCAAAGTAATTCAAAATACTGACAGATTATTTTGGAAATAATGATAATTTGTAATATTAAGGAATCAATTCCCATCTCATTATACGACAATCACTTTCTTTCAACTACTCATAGTATGAGGCATATCATCATCACAGGGACTTTACAAAGTTTCAAACTCATTAAATTGTTAGATATGAAGACACTCACTTAACAACTAGTGACCCCATGTACATATGTACAATGGACTCTTCTCTTGCCAAGGAATAGTATTTAAATATGCTTGGATCTTTGCATATTAAATTGTCTTCACTGCTGGATGGTGTGTGAAGCCTATACGGCACAGAAATTCTCACCACCACCACCAATTTTGTTTCTCCTTAGAAATACTGATTGTGTGAGCATATATATAATAAGTTCAGGATGCATCACTAGCTCATAAAGGGATCACGTCCTGATTTAAAGCAGTCCACCATTTGTTTTGTGGCTTTTTATACTAAAGAGTACAAAAACAGGGCACAGGACAAATGCAAAGCAGGAGAGAAAAAAAGACCTTCTATTCCAGTTTTCAACATGGACAGTAATTCCATGAAGTAATCTCCCACTCTAAAATGATAACATGCTAAAACTTAAAAGCACAATAAAAATATGCATATTTAATAGAGCTCATAATAACTCTCATTACAAGCCACATCAGAATTGTCATTTCTTTCAGTATGGAAAAACTAGTAAAGAAAACAGAAGCTCCAAAAGATTGTAGGTTAATATCTTAGGGGAAAGAAAAATCTGCATGGATTTTACATGACCACATGAGAAGAAAAAAGGAGATAATAAGACTGTTTATTTACACAAGATATAAACACTTGTCTAATCCAAGGGTTTTCTGAGCCAATGTTACAAGAGCTTCTTGTAACATTGGCTCAGAAAGTTTTTAACTCAAAGTTACTTTGTGCATGTAAACTTAAACTTTTTTCATAAAGTTGACAAAAGATCTAATTTCATTTACCAATGCCCGTAGCTGATGTATTAGGATGACTGAGCATTCAGATTAGTTGATTTGTTCTGCAACTCAGGTTGCAGTTTCACGATACAGCTAATTTGTTAAAATGGGTAGGCAAAACAAAAAAAAACCAGCTAAATCATCTCTTCCAGCACCTTTCACATACCAGTATTCTCACTTGTCTCCCTCAGTGCTGAGCTGATTCAAGTGTTCACGTTTTCCCTTTTGTTCTAGCTGTGGTGAGTTTTAGCTCCCTGAACTGGGGAAACACGTTCCACTGCCTCACCACTCGCATAGTGAAGGATTTCTCCCTAAGACTTAATCTAACTTTGCCCTCTTTCAGTTGAAAGCCATGACCCCTTGTCCTGTCACTATACACCCTTGCAAAAAGTGACCCTCCAGCTCTCTTGCAGACCCCCTTTACATACTGGAAGGTGCTATAAAGTCTCCCTGAAGCCTTCTCTTTTCCACTCTGAACTATCCCAATTCTCTCCGCCTGTCTTCCTGGGAGAGGTGCTCCAGCCCCTTAATCTTCATGGCTCTCTTCTGTACTCGCTCCAGCAGATTCACAACCTTCTGATGTTGGAAGCCCCAGAAGCTGGATGTAGTACTCCAGGAGGGATCTCATCAGGGTGGAGTAAATGGGGAGAATCACCTCCTTTGACTGGCTGGCCACACTGCTTCTGAGGCAAGCCAGGAGTCTTTCCTTTAAACACAATAGAACTATTCTTGAGAGTATTGAAGCTAATATCACTTGTCAGAGCTTTTCTGGGAGATGCTTAAAAGCCACCGAAGAATTTTCTGGAGTGATTTAAGCCTGTCTCAGAAATTTCTATTTTGTGTTCCCAGTACTAGATGTAGTTAGCACTGGATTGAGTAGCACCTGCAGAGAATTGCAAATGTAAAATGAGTAAATAGTAAATTACATTAAATGCTCTTCTTGGGGAATCCAAATGGAACAGTAGAGAAGTACTCCTGATTTTTACTGCTGCTTTGTTGATTCATATGCTCTTGTAAAATGAAAGATAGAAATATCTTTTTATCTTGTAAGGTTTTGTTGTTTTTTTTTTTTTTTATAAGGGGCTAGTAAAAGCCTTCATAGGCTTGAAGGAATATCCAGCCATGCTAACAGTCTGACTTCAGATACTGATGTGCATATTAAATATTCATTAAAAAGTTCTAGTTTTTAATGAAATAATTGAATAATAATCTACTGTTCAGGCGGTCTTTGCTCTACCCTAACTGTTGGTTCTTACAATAGTAGACTTTCCATTCATTCTGACTGGGGCTTATAGTAAAAGTAATTAAATCTCTGTAGTCTTTTTCCATTTTTATTCAGTTTGTGACTTAATATAAAATTCAGTTTACTTCGTTGCTTTTCTTTGACATCACTGGCTATTGGGTTTTCTGCATTTTGCACCTGATTTCCAATATAATTAATACATTAATCTTCTGTTTTACTTTCTAATGTTTTAATCTTCTAATGTGTGTTTATGTGTGTGTGTATTTCTAATAACTATCATCCTCTCTCCAAAATGCTTGGAAATAGAATAATTTAGGAACTTTGCTGACATAAGTGTTCTCATTTCACTTGTATTCAGACGAATTTCTGTTATCATAAGGCCAGGTGAGCCCTAGCCTAGAATTTACAACCTTCGGTTTATAAGGAACTAGAGTTAACAAGAATATTTACTAAGTTTGCAATGGATTAAGTCTTTCCCTTCCAAAGAAATCTCTACAAATTGCTTCAACTACTCAGAGCTACCCAAACAAACTAAGAATTAAGAAAGTGAATCATTTTAATCACTGCTTTGCCAATACTGCCAATAAGGTTACTGCTAATGTGGCCATTTTTCTTTGGGATGTAAGTAAAAATTGTTAAGTAGATTACATCTCTTAGATAACTAGCTTTGACTGCTTATCAGTTTATACCAAATAAATATTTGCAATCTAAACACAAAAATGTTTAGAAGATATTACTTTGCACTTTCATTAAAAGTGAAATTGACTGGGTAGGACAGCATGCTTGCTTCCAGGCTTTCCCATCTCTTTTCTTAAAATCTTGGTACATGAATTTGCCTCCAAACATGATCTTATAAGAGCAGAGGTACATGAGAGCAAATCACATAATTGGCAAGCCTGAAAATACAGGATAAAATTACCGAGACGTCAGCTCACAAAATTGAGCACTCAATGAGATTTTTAAAAATGCAATACATTCTAAAAGCTCTAGATTTTTATAATCTTGGAGTATGTTAACTAGCATAACTTGTAACTTTGGGGAAACATTAGTTTGAAGGGTGCAACGTGTACAGAAAAATCAAAATCTTCTGCTTGTACTTTTGACACTGTTGGTACATATCCTTCTGAACAGCACTTCAGACTTCATTATACACCCCTAATAGTTTTAACTACTTTTCTCCTGAAGTTTAACACACAGCTCCGTAACAATTCCAGTAACAAAACAAGAGTTCACAGCCAGAAATCTTACAGTAGGGGGAAATTTTTTTCTTTTTTTTTTTTCCTCCAAGTTTAAAAAAAGAAAACGTACTATCAAACCCAACTGCTTATGCCTCTCTTTGCATTACACTAAAATGATGCTTACAGGACAGATGCAGTTTTGTGGCTTATGGCTGAGCATAAGCTAACTGCATATTATAAGCAAGCTGTGTAGCACAGTTCATTTAGATTGCCTGTTGTTTCCTATTGAAGAAAGACCTTGATTCAATTCCTTTTTTCTTTATTGAGCTTTAAATATCCAGAAAGAAATATTCCAATAAAGAAATATTAAAATAAAGCCAGTTTCAAGGAGTGATGGAATGTATCAGGGAAACATTCCAATACCATGGTGCTTATAGTCAAACACAAGATCATTCATGCAGATTTCAAATCACATTTCAACAGGACACAACAAATGAGGCACAGTCTGAGATACTGAATAAGGAGAAATTACAGTGGCTCATTGAATGTAAACTGAAGGAGACAGAAGCTCTGCACAAATTAAAGTTTATTCTGAAGTCTAACTTAGAATTATAACAGAATAAACAAATATTAATATACCCATGTTTTTAAAAAAAGCTTTTTTTTCCCTTCACTTGCCCATCATATATACTTACCTATGCAAAAGCAGGTGTTTAAGTGATCCAGACTTCCATCCAAAAGGTTAATGTCTAACTCATTTACACTTAGAGATATTCTTACTATTCTTACAACTTAACCTAAATAAGGAAATCTAACTAAAGATATTTATCTACATGCACCAGGGTACCTTAAGAAAAAGTGTCATTTGTTTTACCATGTTCTGCAGCTTATATTCGCTTCTGTATTTCACACTGGGCATTCCATTTAATCTTCTAGTTTCACCCTCATCAGTGTATGAGATGCTCCAATTAATTCCAAATTAATAGATTCTGTTTCAAATAAGCAGGCTGTATTTTACTGATATATTATGAAGGCTAACCCAAACTGATTTTATTTGCCAAAGTACATGAACTTCTTTGACCTCATTGTCTTGGTTTCTCTAGGACCTTACTCTGAGGCTGTAACAGATTTGTTTCAGCAATGAGATAAAAGTAAGATCTAATTCACTTTCCAGATTGTGAACACGACCATTCAAAGCATGCATGTAATTACATTCTTTCTTTGCAACAACACGTTTTATAAACACTTTCTTAGTAGAAGCCTATGATTTGATACGAACAGTGCTTTTTTTCTTAAAAAGATGAAACTAAAATTTGCCTTTAAACACTATTTTACAAACTTATACAGTTAAAACAAAATTAACCTATAAAAATTATGTACATTTTAATGTACTATTTGCTTTTAATATACTCTTATACCAAATGTTACTGCAACTAAGAAGTTTCAGCATTTTTCACCTTCTTTGAAAATCTGTCAACAGTTTATATTTGAATAGTTCCAGCATTTCCCCTCACTGAAATCAAGAAACTACTCAAGAAGAGCAAGTAAGTACATCAACCTGTTAGCTGAATTTGAAAGAGTACAATTTTATGATCCTAAGTTACTCTTCAGCCTGTTGGCATAAAGAAACATTCAAACATACATAATTTTACAGTGCTTTTCAAATCTATTGACTATCTATGAAACACATGACACAAAAGAAATCTGCCATTCTGAACACATAGGAAATCATATAATGAAAATAGCCATGGCAAAATAAATACCTAGTTTTAAAATAATAATTATTAAAGAAGGAAACAAAAGTCACAATCCAAAGGATTCTCCAGCTGGACAATTCCATCTCTCCTGCCGTCTTCTCAGAGAAATACTTTTAAGATCCCCCTTAGGTGGAGGAGTTGAGCTATTATTGCCCATCTCTGCAGACATCTTTTGTCAGAAGCTCCCTGCCTACTTAGAATATGGGCAGCAGTTATGAGTATGTGCCAGCTTTACAACTACTGTATTTCAGTGTAACATATTATTAACAGACCAACTTTTAATGTTCTAACTGAAATCCTAGACTCTGAACTTCAAAAAGAATTTCAACAGCTGAAGCTTAGGTAACACAGTGTTCTGGTAGAACAGGGAGATTTACACAACCTAAAAAACAACTCAAACTAAGCCAAATAGCAACTTGTGAAAATAACAAAGGTACATGTTAAAAATACAAAAGTGGATTTGTATAGAAATAGTTCATGTAGCTGAAAGTTCATGTATCTTTACTGAAAGTTTTAGTACAATGAAAAGAAAATCCTAAAAAGTGCCCAAAAGGGAAACACTAAGGTACCGCACTAATACAGAACAACTTTTTTTTTTTTTAATGAGTGCTTTTCCTGTTTGAACTATTGTTGATTTATGTGTTAGAAGAGAAATTTCAGCATGTTTGTAAACACAGGCGTAATGTGGAAAAACTGAATGTAGCTTTTGAGACCCAGAAGCTGTAATATACTGTAAAAATAGACAGAATATAAATGCAGCAAGGCTGACAAAATAACTGCTCACTCTGTAAGAAATGTACCTATTTCTAAAATATGTATGAACTACTACATATTATCAAAATTTAAATAGCTTAAGAAGCCTTAGCTTTTGCTGCAGTAAAAATCACAATGTGATTCCCAGCATTAAGGTAAGAATGATAGTTTATAGTCAAGAGCCATTATAAGTAACATTAATTAATGCACATAAAGGGAAACCTTCTGTTTCATTTTCTCATAAAAAACCGGAATTTGTACAAACTTGCACTGCTAAGATGGTTACTAGGTGTACAAACTCTACTGCAGGTGAGGCAGTATACACTAAAAGACAGATAGCGCTGAACACTAAACTCTTTAGTTATACTTTTTGTGACCAGTGGGAAACTAGCCAAATTCAGGTTGGATATTAAAGGTCACTATGCTTTTAAGTTAAGCAGTTAAGTGACAAATCATTAAAAATAAACACCATCGAGAAATATGGACATATTGTCAAATATTAATAAAGGTATGAAAAAATCTCATTTTAAACAGTCATTTCAAAAGTAATATTCTAGAGACAAATACTCACTTTTAGGTCTTTAAAACAGCAACAAATTTGTTTTAGCTTTGTTGATCTCTTGTTAAGACAATACTTGTTTTTAAAAATAATTGAGGGCTAAACAATGATGCATTCCCAAGTCACTTTTTCCCCTGTTCAGTGTTAACAAGTAGGAATATGTTTTTGTTGCTTCCAGTGTCAAGATCAGGTGAACTGAATGGTTTTATGGAGTACACTACTCCAACTCCTTAAGGGGCTATAAAATCACATTTAACTCTCCTTGTTATTAATAATTCATGGCAACTTCCTTAGTTCGCTACAGGGGCATCACTCTTAGGGCATCCTTCTTATTGAAATAACTTAACAGGGAAAGTCAGATAAGCAGTGTTACCATCAAAATGAGAAGCCACCTACCATGAACCCAGGGACACTAAAAGCCCTAAAGAATTTAAATCCTTACAATTTTCAGGCTAAATCCAGAATTCCACATTCCTTTCTAAAAGCTAATATTAATTTAATAGATAAGTAAAACCAACAAAATGCCCTCCATCTAATGAAATTTGGTTTATCTGCAGATTTGAAGTGTCCTATTTCCACACATTTAGTTATACTGCATAAAAGCTATTTATGCTCTCATTACTCTGAAATAGACCCATTTAACAAGAATATTTTAATTCAATTAAGCATTAAACTAAGTATATCCCATTAAACGTATCTATGATGCAAAAAAATAATTTTGAATTGGAACACTTTTCACTATAGTAGAAATACCTACTAATAAAGCAGTTACCGTCAACACTAATTATGATACATAAAGACCACAAGACTTCATTCTTCATGGTCACGGAATAAACAGCTCTTACAGAACTATGTCATGTATTAGTAACATTTGGATTTCAATGCACATGAATAACTAGATGGTCAGATTCAGGAAAAAATGGCATTCAATATAAACACATTAAGATAGGGACTAGATACTAATTTTGTAATTTACTCAATGGAATAAAATTAGCTTTGATGCATCAGTAAACTACCATGGAAAAATCAGCTTTATCCTTGCAGACTTAATTAATTCTGGTGTAAAAAGAAAGCAAGTCCACTTCAAAACCTTAATCTGCTCTCTGAGTAAAATAGTACCCTATGCACAAAAAATTCTAGTTGTATGAAAATTCAAAATTCATCTTTGAGTCTTTAAAGTAACAAGAGAAAACACTGTTAAGTGTTTTAAATGCTTTGTCCCTCCACAAGCATATTTTGGTATTAAGAAATAAGGTATTAGAGAGTTGCTTGTTATAAATTGCAGTCAGTGTCCAACACATATAAAAGCCTGAAAGAGCAAAGCCTCGGAGGTACATGGGACTAAGTGATTCACTGCTGCACTTTCAACATACAAGAAAGGCGTCTGTCTTTATTGCCCGTATCATCATTCCACAGACATATTATCTACATACTTTTAAAGACGAACTTTCAATGAATTGGTTCTGATCACGTTGGAGAAAACAAGACAAGTCAGGATTTTGGGTACTGCTTCTGTATCATCTACACAGTAACTATTTCCTGGTGTGTCTGCTGTGTCTCATTCGCTTCCTGTTCAGTAATGTATTAGCCCAGGAAGGTTGTGTTTCCTGACACAAACACCAAGGACAAACAGAATTTCGTTACTGTCATATGGAGGAAACAGCTGAGAAGCTTTCTCAAAAAGCCCCTTATTTCTTCTATTATACTTGATATCTAAGGCCAGCTGGAAAACAATAAAAGTGATCCCAACTTTTGTTCTGAAGGAATTGGCACTGTCTTATATGACTAACATCACTGTTGAGTTAACAGAGTCTAATTCTCTAGGAACAACACGCAGCAAGTAGATATGCTCAACAATTTCAGGTAGATAAAATGAACAAGAAACCCATATATTTGTCTTTTTATCTTACTCCCCTCCACTTTGCACAAATGGCAAAGTACATGAAAAGTCCCTGTGCACAATCCTTCGTCCTCAAAGGGCTGTCTATTCTAATTCATATCTAGAAGTAAACTAAGATTTCAAAAGCTGTATTCACATGAAATTAACTGCCTGATTTTTCATGTGTTGCAATTGTATCCTAAATCGGTTTACAGCTCACTCTCTGCTTTTCTAGTTCAGGAAACTGATTATATGAACAGCTCTAAAATAACGCATTTGAAATGAAACAGGAATGGATGCTGAATACTCATTGCACACAGTGATGTGTAAGGATGTCTTAGGTTCCTACCAGAACTGCAGCAATAGTTCTACTATCACCCATGGAAAGTGCTTATTTTTTTCAATTTTATTTACATTAAAAAGAAATGCTGACTTCACAATGTTGGAAAATCAGGAATGGAAAATGTATGTAGGAACTGTTGTCACTATCAGATGAAAGTAAGGAAATGCCAGGCTTTCAGAAGTTGAGTGCATTATGAGAAACATTTTAAGTCTGTCACCAAATACAATTTATACCATAAACAATAATTATTAGTAGTATTTGAGCGTTACTTGGCATATTTAATGTAAAACTACACAAATGAGAAAGAAAAAAACCATCCCAGATGTGTTCATGACATGATTTTATGAAGCCAGTGTCACAAAACAGCCTGCTCACTTTAATGGAAGTTACATGTCCTTCAATCATGATATTATCCATGAACCCAAAATTTCTGCAAAAGAGGAAGCATGTTAACATACAGCAAGTGTTCACTTATTTGATATAATGTTAAAATAACTGTATTGTTTTAAATAAAATTTTTAAGTATCTGATGCTTATTTTTAAAAGTGAAATTATTTTTATCTCCATATCAATAACAAGAACCAGTAAATTTAATCCAGAGATAAATTCAGATGTGAAATTTCATAACACCTAAGCAGAGCTGCAGACACACCACAGTAAAATGAGCTTGGGTTAAGTATATGTTTCTCAGTAATTCTCAGGTACAAATGAGAGCATAAAATTATGGGCTGATGCAGCTGAATTCGGCCGCACAGGTAAACTTTAGTTGCAGTTCTACGATCAGCTGTGTGACTCTAATTGATTTTAGTACAGGTTACTCAAGTCTTGTATTTATTTGAGGAACAAGACAACAGAAAAAGCTCCAGAAGTGCTTCTCCTAAGCTTCAGGTATTTTATGAGATTAATGTGGCCAAAGCACCATGCTATACTTGAAAATTTTGACTTTTAATGTTATTGCAGAGCAGCACTCAGTATTTTTATAAGGCTGTAATGTGTTTTCATTTTACCTGTACTGAAAAAAAACAATGGAAAACAGCAGGAAAGCAGCTATTCTAAGAAAGGGAGGCATAAAATGTAAACATAATGCAGCGAAGAAGCAAATGAAGAAACTCTCCTTTTCCTTTATTAGAAATAAGGGAAACAGATTGTGCTCATCTTGCTCAGGGCCAAGAGTCTCACTGTATGGAATTCAGCCAGGCTCCAGCACAGAGCTCACTATGGAGTTTTGCTGTGTTAAAAAGTAAACCAGATGGGATGTTTGCTTCCAACAAGATAATTGTAATGGAAATTGTTAGAAGTACTGTAAAAGAAACTTTTCAGCTTCATCTGCTATTTTATTGTGTATAATAAGGGCAGGCAGAATGAAAAGTAGACTATGAAAACAAACCACAAAAATTTAAAAATTCAAAACATTAATCATTAACCAAGTTTCAAATTTATGTGCCTCAGAACACCAACTGCTTACATAAAGCACACACCAGGCTAAAGCCAAATCTCAAACAGTAGCAGAGTTAGTATAAATAAAATATCTTAAAATTCTGTAAAGTAAGTACAAAATAATCGACTTGAAGGTCAGCCTGTAGCTTCATACATCTTGAACAAAAAATATGAAGCATGTCAACAGACCAATATACCAGGACCTTGCGAGACCTAACAGACACAGTGTTTTTGTTCAGGACTATTGAAATAACATCTCTTGTTCTTAAAAGAACCCATATTTTCCAGAGGAGCTACAAAAGACAAAGAAGGTAGATGAGGTATTGTTTTATAGTTACTGGTTTTGATGAGTTCTTGTACATCTGACTAAGAATTTTTGAAGTATTGTGCCCTGTGCTAGAGCAAAATGAAAGAACTGTTTTCCTTTTTTTGTTTTTTTTTGGTGCATCAATATCTTAGACTGTAGCCCTGAAAACTCTTCCCGGCAGTAAACAGCTTTTCGCAACACAAGCTACACTCATTTCATTACAACAACAAATTCACTCTTAAAGAAAGATAACAGGCAATAAAGGCAATATTTTGTAAACAAAGCAGCTTAGACACATACTGAGCCCATTACTTCTGAGAAACAGGGTCAGTTATCATAGAGAGACAAGCTCATGCTCAATTATCCCAAACCAGATTGCCAAGTAGAGGTACCTACCACTAAAAATTTACTGTTAAAATGGGCAATGTGTTTTATTTTTTTAAATCTTGCTCTCTCAGGCTAAACACTGCTCTAAGCTCCCTTTCTTTCTTCAGGAACTGGTCTATACCAACCTTAAGACATTCTACTCAGGCTTTGACTTTGTCCTGCCATGTTTCTTCAATCACCAAGAAAGCAGATTGGAATGAAATTGATATGATTGGATAAAGGAAAATCAAATTTTTTCAACATCTAGTTTCAGTAATCTAATTATGAAGCTTTTAGTAATAGTGTAATTACTTTGAAGTTCTGAACATATGTTTCCACCGAGAGTATTCCACAGAGGACACTGTATCAGAAAAGGGAAAAAATGTAAACATAAATGTACCAAAAATATTTCAGCTCATCAAAAAAATTAAAATTGAAAGGAGAACCATATGCCAGAGATGCAATATAATGTCTAATATGAACCGCTTTTGTTTCCATCATCCACAGTCCTTTAATTTAATACCAATGAAGAAACTGGGAACTAATTTTTCCATGACATCAAAACACATTACCAAAATGTTATTGGATTGGCATATATAAAAAAAAAAAAAAAAGAAGAAAAAAATACATGTGCAAAATTATTATAACAAGAAGCAGCTGAACACTGTTCCTAAAACTGTGAAGGTCTAATGTTTCCACTGATGGAATGAGTGCCTTAGAGAAATAGCTCACACAACAAGCCTGGAAAGTGCAGACATCTCAGTTTCTTGTGATTCTTACTCTTGTGAAGTCAACTAAATGTCCTTAGCTCTATACACTGAAAGTTATTAAATCTGATGTATTAGATCTGACACAAGACAGTTCTATTGGCTAGGTTTACAAAAAAAAAAAAAAAGAATTAATGAACTAAGAGGGGAAATTCACCACTGAGCAACACATTTAGAAATGCTAAACAAAAGATACAGAAAACAGCAGCACAAACAACAAGGAGATGGAAAGACAGAAAAAACCTAATAAAAGGAAGTAGAGAAACTATATCATAATACAGAAAAGCTTTACACAACGAAACATTCACATTGATCATCACAACAGTGGTGAACAAAACAAACATTTTTGTTACTGGAAAGTCAAGTTTGCTTTTTTTTTGTTTGTGGTTTTTACATATAACAATACAGAAATGTAAATGAATTTGCTTCAGTGCCCTTCTACATCATTATGAGCAAGCTTAGGGCATAAGCCTACTCTTACATAGTACACAAAAAAAAGAAAACCCAACAGATAAACTAAAGCAAAGGAGGATGTCCAACTTTTGTGGCAACAAATGCATTGTTCATATCACCGTCACCAATAACATAGCACAACCAACAGCTTTGAATGGCAACTGCTCTCTAAAAAGCTGTGCTTTCATTTCCTACACATTAATACATTATAACTTTGCTGTCCTTTAAACTGTCATGGAATGACAAGCTCTTTCCTCAATTAGGATCTTCATTCATCTTTATCAGCTTCTGAAGTTCTTAAACAATAAATCAACTTCTACATGCTTTTCTTTCTTCTTTTCTCAGCAGAGGGGTCTCGGCTTAAATAAAGCTTAGAGGTAAAAACAAACTGTGTCCCTAAATCATAAGGAAATGTCAAAAGAAGTATAAAACCCATGGAACAAAGCATGGACAATATTTTTGTTGTTTTTTTACCAACAGATCTATGCTATAGGGATGAGTAATGCATAACAAAAAAACTTCTGACATTCAGAAAATAAATACACAATCTCATTGGTCAGATTTCCAAAACCAGGGTTAAAAGGGGAAGACACTAATTGCAAGCACTAATTGAGAATATTCATTTAGTAATCACCTTCCTTTCATAATTTCAACTTAACTCAAGCCACCCAAGTACAGAAAATCAGCAGTCTTCCTCCAATCAGAACAGGAATACAGCCAAGAGGTGTGGGTTAAAAACTGCAGGATCCAGGTAATTTTTTTTAGGAGATGTTTAATGGGCAATGACCCATCATTCTTTTTAGAAGTGTGCATGTCATTGTCATTGTTTTCTGTCTTCCAAAGGTAAATGGAGAAGAAAATAATGACGTAAGATTATAAATTCAGAGGTCATCAGAGGGATGAAAGCTTTAAAACAGTTTGAGTCAGAGCTTTAAAATTTCCTTCATTGAAATTGCTAGCATGAATAGAGGTGTTAAATTCTGCAGACAGCCTCAAATAGTTCTGAAGTCCAAGAATGAGCTTTTGCCATAAATAAAAAAACCAGGAAAACAGTTAGCAGAGTCAATTTCTCTGAAGCTCGTAATTTATGATGCCACTATTTTGGAAGGCATTGTGATATATGGAGAAGAAATTGCTGAAGATTTTGTGGCTTATCTGTTATAGGCATGTAGCCACTGTAAAAAAGACATCACATAAAGCTACCATGTACATAATGCATCATAATTGTGACAAGTTATTTATGCAACCTTTTGGCTGAATTCATGAGAAATCATTAATAAGACTGCTTTGTTTGAGATACATGTTTAACAGCACAAATACCAGCTACCACTGTTCAAATTGTTCAAGGCCATGAAATAAAAGCCAGTTTCAGGATTAATTCTTCATTAATTTCTACCCTTAAGATTGCTAACATCAAATTTAATATTTGAGTAATGGTTGGAGAACTTAAATGATTCTTTGTCTCTCGTCATTTTAACAGAGAATTTTGAATAACATAGCAAACACTTCAGTTATTTGCACATGCCTCAAAGAACAATTTTGATGCTACAATTTTTCCTGGCTCAAGCTTTAACAATACTGATGTAGACATGATCATGCTGATTGAGAATAGTGATGCAACATGGGAGTTGCATCCTGCTTAAAAAAGCCTGTTTAGTACAATCAGGCAGGCTTCAGCCTGCTTCAAAAAGTGCACAGTAATGAACTAATTCTTTCTCCATCTTGTCCAGCCTCAAGAATAAAACAGGCAAAAGGGTACTGATGCATTTTTCTACATCAGATAAACTTGATGGATTTTTATCCTTATTCTGTAAGGTCATCCATCTTTCCACTCCTTTAGCACTGAACAAAATACAGAATGACTGGGAGAGGCCTGAAGTACAACATTTGGAAACTGAAAAATTGTAAAAATATTATAGATTTTAACTGGCACAATTTACCATATTAAAATTTAGTTACTTAATGATTAGAAGTCCTCATAAAGCAGAAATATTTGCAAGATGCCCTACCCACATCGTAGTTCAGAAAAGAAATCATGTATTGTGAAATAACTGACAATTATATAACTAAAGATTACCAACTAATTATCTCCAAACCACTCTTTGTAGTGGCATTCTGTGAAATCTGGCTATACAGCTGCACATTTCTCACATTACCTTTTTTTCCTTCTTTTAATGGAAAACTTCATACATCACTGGCTTCATTTTGTGTTAGAAGTTGATTTTCAGTCCATAAATACTGATACACCGTACATAGCAGCAACAACAATTGATTGGAAATAATTAATTTATCTACTTTACATAAACCTGTCTGGCAAAGTAACAAACTTCCCTCTAATGGTTTTATTCTCCCTTGGGCTTCTCCTAAATATAGCAACTTGGAAAACCTGCACTGTTCTTTCTCCATATGGTTTGCCTCTGTGGCCTGACCATTAACATAACTGAGAGTTCCATGATACAGGGTGTAGCAGCCCAATTTAGCTCAGTAAATGGGGATAAATGTGTTTCCAGTCAAGAAAACTACTCCACCTCTTGAGGCAATGCTATCACAACAGAATCAAGTAACGTCTTCAGCTTTCAACATATCTACAAAAGATACACATTACTTTGGCAAGGACTCTTAAGTAGCAGCATTGCTGTTATGCTTTCCAAAATACTTTTTTTCAATTTCCCTATTTTATTAGCAAAGGTCTTTTCCTAATTGTTTCTAGAAATAAGTGGAATTTGAAATTCTTAACTTTATTCTTGTCTCACAGATAGGCTGGACCAAAGATTTTGGTAATGGATACTGTATTTACACATAACATGTAAGTAAACATTGGCAATAATTTAAAGAAACTGCCAGATCAATTAACTGTAGGGCTCTAGCTGAAAAACTCAGAACACTGCATCACAACATCCTTACCCATTGCTTAGTTAGTGTCCAGTGTGTCTTGATATTATAATACTATTATTTTGTAGTCATAAACCCCTCCACACCAAATTAACTAAAAATACCAAAAACCAAAAAAAATAAAATAAAAATAATAATAATAATAAAAAAAAATATACGCACTCCAATTTTCCTCCCCCTTGCTACTTGTCTTTCAGAAAGAAATCCAAGCAAAAATTCTTCTCATCTCCCTTAATGGAAATCCAGAATGCTTACGTATATCTAGCAAAACTCAGTTGTCTTTTGTAGATATCCTACTTCAAATTATACTAAATTTATAAAACCTTGCTGATAGAGTTATAATAAAACATTTTGTAGGAAAACAATCATTAAAATATAATTCCAGTAAAATACAGTGTTTCATGATGCAATTCTGTACACACAGTGCAATACAGCCACCCTAGCAGAAGGGAAAAAGGCTCAAAACAAGCTAAGCAAAACAGGTCACGTATTTAAAATGCAAGTAACCTTTGATATTCTGAGGCTTAAGTTTTGTTTAATCAAAACTACTATCGGAAAGATTATTCCACATGCTTGTAAACTACAACTTGAGCTATTATTCCAGTATTGTAGTGGAACTACCCATAGCATTATATACACTGAAATAGAACACTAAGATGACAACAAAAGAGAAACAAACAAAATTGCAGCGTGAGATCAAAATATCTAAGTAGAAAATTCCTAAACTACTTTTCTTTTGGTTGCTACACTAGTACCATTATTTTGTAGTCTAAATACATTCAGGGAAATTCTGAAAAGGTTTATTCTTATTTTGCTTCCTCAAGGTTATTTTCATACCAATGAGAAATATTTATGCAGAAAGTAGATTACCAACACACTGAAAAAGGGTGCAACACAGAGGAGTGATCGGTCATCCAGATAGCTAAAACTTTCACCCAGGCTCCCATTCTCCCTTAACTTGATTACTGCTGGATGAATCATATTTCACTGTCAAAACCCTTCGCAACCTGTCGCTACTACCACCTTCATCTCTCATTCACCACAGAAATGCTGAACTGCCAGTGTTAACTATATAGAGCCCATCCTCTACATTTTTAAAAGAGTTTGGGGCCTTGTCCTGTGTTTTTTGCTCTTTGAGAGATATTTTCCGAAAAATTCCACAAAGTTGTCCCAGTATCTTCCATCATAAATCAGTTTTAACTTTTTATTTTTTCCCCCAAGAACAGGTGTTGAAGAATGTGACATTATTGCCACGGCTGTTGACTAAGAAATAGTTCAGCCAATCCACCAGCAGGATGATACCTCCCTGTGCCAACACCAGTTTTCAGCTGATCCAATGGTAAGCAAATGTAGGATGGTAAAAAAATAAAGAATAAACTTTAAAAAACCCACTACAAACAAACGTCCCATGCCTCTAAATAAGTAGAGGTTTTGACAACACACGTCACTTAACTAGCTCGGTCTAGATTCAAATTGCCAGTTAAGGAACCTGAATGTGCACAAGTCTATGAATCCTGGTCTGTGAGAAATAAAGAAGAGAAAAAAGAATAAAAGATAGAAAATAAAAAATCAATTAAAGGAATTATCATGTGTTGCACAATTATATTATAGCATTAATTTATCAGGACATAAGGCATTTCCAGATATATGAAACTGTGAAACATTTTGGAAAATATACCATGTGTTTCATAGGAAAATTCTTTTTAATACTCAGGTAAAAAAAAAAAAAAAAAGAGCAGATGACACAAATTATCTCATCCTTCCCTTCCTGCCCCAAATTTTGCCATGGCATTCCCAGCTCACAAACATTTAGAGGAGACTTTTCAAAAAGTCTCAAAGCAGGAAATTATAGTAAGACTCCACATCACATACTTTGAAGATTATTATTTTTTTTTTTTTGGGGGGTGGGGGAAGGTGTTGTACTGGTTTTGGCTGGGATGGAGTTAATTCTTCTCAGAAGCTGGTACAATACTGTGTTTTGAGTTTATGAGAATAACATTGATAACACACTGATGTTTCAGTTATTCCTAAATAGTGCTTAGCTCAAGTCAAGGACTTTGCTGTTCCCCGTACTCTCTCAGTGAGGAGGTGCTTAAGAAACTGGGAGAGAGTGTGGCCAGGTCACAGCTGACTGGAACCGGCCAAAGGGGTATTCCACACCATGGATCATGCCCAGTATATAAACTGGGAGGAGCTGGCCTGGAGGATGGGCTGGGCACTGGTCAGTAGCACGTGAGCAATTTTATAGTGCATCCCTTGTTTCTCTTGGATTTTACTCCTCTCCCTCCTTTTCATTACAATTATCACCATCATTAGCAATATCAGTATTACTATTACTGTTTCAATTGTTAAACTGTTCTTATTTTGCCCCCACTTCTCCTCCCCATCCCCTCAGGCACTGAAGGAGGGAGTGAGCCATCGGCAGTGTGGTACTTAGTTCCCAGCTGGGGTTAAACCAGCACAGGTTACAAGTCATGTAAAGCTGTGTTTTTAAATTTGCAGCTAATTGGTATGTACATTTCATAATCAATATTCACAAACATTTCCGTCTGCCACAGTGAAAATAAAATTATCATTCCTCAGCCATATAACATTTATATTCATGAGCAGTAAGTAAATATTTAGATTTCAGTGTGAGGGCTAGAGGCATCAGCTCTGTAACCACATGGGCAGTCCCTTAGGTACAACACTCAATGTACTTTTCTGAAGCATTCAAAAACAAACACACGCTGCAGTTCTGCAAACACATGTATTTTACATACTACAGCAATACATCACATCAGCAGATGACACTGCAAAATGAAAACAAAGGAATACTTGACCTTCTGTCCTTTCCTTAAGCCAAGCCTTCAATTTAAAATACTCTTCACTAGATTAAGAAAAAAGAAGCCCAAATGACAACAAAGCCCAGTAAGAAATATTCCAGCCAAGGAAGACATAATTTGCATTAATATTTACACAGACTGAAAAAATTGCAGAACTGTTTTTAACTTTCTTTTCTGCTTTAGTAAAGCTGAAAGAAAAAGAACATTACCCATACATTCGCATTCATATACTGCTAAGAAAAAAAAAAGAATTTGTAGCTGAAAAACCCATAGTATTCTTGGAAACTTCTGAGATATTCCATTTAAAAACAGTAATTATTTTTACAATAAAATGCGTATTTTTCAACTTGATCAGACCTTAGACAGCAACTGTGACACCAACACTGATGATGAAACAGCAAGCTTGAGGACAGCAGAGTTGTTAAAATGCATGTGCATCCACTACATTTTATATGTTTTACTTCAAATAATTCTCAAAATTGAGAAAGTGAAAGCAAGATGAAATGTGTAATGAGAAGGCTACAAACGAACCCTGTAATTGTGAACTTCCCAGGTAGATTAATCTTATAGCAAGAGAAGAAAATGCACTGCTGAAGCAATCGAGTCACACCAGCACTGGATGGGTACAGAATGCAGCTCAAAGACCAAAGGGTCACACTCCCAACACCATGAGGTGCAAGTCGTTTCTTTTCAGGTCACCATCAGGCACCACGCCAGACCAGTAACAGTATACAGGCTGGGAAGGCCAAAAAAGTTCGTTTATCACACAAACCTCGCCCAGCACCATTTACAATCGATATACTGAGAAAGAACAAAAAGCAATTTGAAAATGACCTCAGTCACAAGCCCTGGCCAGATTTTTTAGCCCTCTCCCACAGGGTAAAACATGAAGGCAGTGACCCCTCTAAGCACTTTGGCCCTCGGCCCCGACGCCCTTTAACCAGCGGGCGCAGACCGAGGGCAGCCCCGGCTCGGTCCCGCCGCGGGGTCCCAGCCACCCACGCCCCGCCGAAACACAGGGGAAGGCGAGCAGGGACGGAGGGGAATCGAAGGGAGCCGGGTCAGCGTCCATCACTCCCCATCACCCCCCAGGGCCGGGCCGCACGGGCAACAGCAGAAGCACAGACACCAGCATTAAGGAAGGGGCGTGGAGGAAAGGGGCGGGCAGGAAAGGGCGGATCCGCATCCGGGCTCGCCCCGCTCCCTGACGCGCTCACTCACCGATCATGGCGGCGGCGGCGGCCGGGGGGGAGGAGAGGGGCGACGCGTGCACGCGCGTGCACGTGCCGGCCGCGCCTGCCGCTTGACCGTTTCCCTTGTAGCCGCCCCGAGGGGTCGCGCGACTGCGGGCGGGTTGGGCCTGTCCGGAGCGCGCATGCGCCTCAGTGAGGGAGGTGGAGGCGTGCGCGGTGCCCTCTGGGTAGCGTAGTTCTTAGCCAGTTCACACCCGCCCCTGCTCTTCTCACGTCATCGCATCACATTTCTTCCCCCCACCCCGACTAATGACTTTTTCGTTAATTGCTGTCCGCCGCCCCGGTGTTCGGTGCACCGGGCGTAGGTACAACTGTGCGGCCCCGGGCGGTGCCGACAGGGGTCTGTGTGATTTCCCTCCCGTTTCCCCGGCCGGTTGTTGACACGTTGCCTGGCGACGGTCGCGTGGCCGGGGGACCGCGCGTGGTGTCAGGTGCCCAACGGACCCCGTGAGGGACCCGCAGGGCCGGACCCGGCGGAGGGACAGCGGCGGGCGGGCGGGCGGGAGGGAGAAGCCCCCGGGGGACAAGGACATCAGGTGGTGATGAAGGGCTGGACACGGTGGAGTGGGGGGCACGAACTGGGATGATGCAGACGGGACTGGGGTGGAGGGCGAGAGGCAGGAGAAGGGGGCCTGTGAGGGCAGGGAAGGCGCGTGACGGGTATGTGGGGCTGTCACTGGTTGCGGAGGGACCAGAGTTGGACCTACTGCCTTTTCTAACTTGCTGAGCACGGGGCGCTGATGTTCTCTTGTTTTTTTTTTCCAGTCCGTAATTTGCATCTGGTCCGTCGCGGGCGCCGGTGGGGAGATGGTAGTGGAGGAGGGGGGCGCGGGCCCCTCAAAGCCCGCGTGTGGCAGGTGCCACCGGAAGTGGGAGAAGAAGAACAAGAAACAGGGCAAACAACAGGACAAGCAACAGCCCTGCGACGGATTCACTATTAGAGCCATGATGAAAAACAATGTTTTCGTGGTACGTTTGCTGCTAGCGTAGAGTTGATACTAATTAACTCAACGTGTCCAAGAAGCATAGCAAGTTAGAGCTGTGGATAAAGCACGTCAGGAAGGCGTGCAAGTTGCTAATACCTTATCTCGAGTTTGCTGGTTGCTGAAATTACCTTCAGACTTTGCAGAAGTATTACCACAAGGTAACTCTCTGTGCCTGTGGAAGTTTTGATGCTTCAATCACCCAGTGCTTTGCTTTGGTGCCACAATTTTTCTGTATGGTTTTGTATTGGCAGTGCACATCCTGTTAAACTGCCAGCTTCTGGAATTGCGTGTGAGCCTTACTGCCTCGCATTTAGCAAAATGCTGTCAAGTGGTAGTGCAGTATTGCTCAAAAGTTTTCCTGCACTGCCACAGTGTATAAATTTGATGTGAATGTCACAGATGATGGCAGAGATCTGGAAAATACATTAATTCTTAAAAATAGGCATGGGAAATACTAAAAAGCTTCCACACCTTCTAGGGGAATACTAAACTGGAAACAAACATTAGTTCTCCAATTTGTAGCTCAAAGACAGAGGAATTAGTCCAGCAAGTTTCATTTTAAATAACAGCACAATTTCTAATGAGCTTGGGGGCATGTGAGTTAAAATATTAGTATGAAGGCTTTTCAAATCACTTTATATTGTTTTCTTTCTCTACCTTTATCAGAATTTAGGAATTAAACAATCTTCAACTAGTACAGGGTACAAATGTTCAACATGTAAGGGTATGAGGTAATATGACTAAACATCTCTGCTTAGACTCCTGAATTGTATTTTTCTTTATTTGGACACAGTTCAAGGTATCAGCAAAGTCTTGAATTCTCAAGGGTTTTTAAAATCTATATATTATTCTGACAGCACTTATGAAATACATTATTTCCCTTTGTTTTGCAGAAGTGGTCTTCCCAGAGCTGTCTGTCTGATCTTGTTATCTGTAAAAACATTCTCTTAAATATCCAAACAAGTCCATCTTCAAACGAATTTTAAATAGAGTAAAAATTGTGTACCTTGAAAAACTCTCTCCTAATTACTAAAACTAAGCCATGTTTCACCTTAGTTGGAAAAACACAAGGTGAACACAACTAAAAAACCCCTTTGTTTTAAAGATTGTTTGGTTTATTTGTTTTTAATTCTAGAGATGCATGGAATAGACTATAATACTTCTGTAACCTTAAGGATTAATTTTTAAAGTATGTTTCCTCTATTCTGGACAAAATTCAAGTAATGGATACTTGCACATATTTGTTTACATGTGGATATGTAAAAGACAATTTTGTCTAGAAGAATCAGTAGTTTCAATGGAGTTTGAGAAATATATATTTAATTTTTAAAAAGGAGCTGTGACTTGTGAACATAACTAACTATGAGTTTAATCAGAATTTAGGTTTCCTTTTAAATATTTATAGAATATTAACTTTTATGGCTGCATTTCTAACCCTAAACATGAACAGAGCATTAAATCATGTGATACTGTCATTAAGCAAATGCGTGCAGGTAAATCTGCTGCCTTTGGAGCTACTCATTGAATAAAAGAAATTACTTTCTTTGGCATGGATACCTGGAAATCATCTAACCCACCAACTTCCCACTTGAAGTGGGCCTCTCACTAGCACTAGATCAGGTCAATGATGGTTTTTCCTAGCTAAACTGTGAAACCCCCAAACATCAGAGATTGCCTGACCTCTCCAGGCAACCTGTTCCATTTCTGCCCTGCCTGCCTGCCCCCTTGCCTGCCCCCTCAGCCCTGTTGGGTTTACGGTGTTCTGACCTGCAGCACACCTTCTACTCATAACTGGGTAGGAAAGAAGCAGTGAAACTTAGTGGTCCTGGGAGATTCATAGTGCCAGGGCTATGTTTTGCAAAAGCTCCAACTGAGGACAGGCAGCCACTGGAATAATTTCCAGTCAGTGTGCAAAAAAATCAGGATAGAGTAAAGAATATCTCACCGCCACTCTATCTGTGCCAAAGTGGGTGTTCCTTTTCTCTTTTCCAACTACTGGTTAAATGGAGCTTCAGATTTATTAAGTGCTCACTTGTCAGAGGTTGACATCATTGATGAAGTTCTCATGGAAGGCTTAGGAGTTGACTGGAGGGTTGAAAGCACAGCAGGAATATCTAGTTAAGACACAGGAATTCTTATTGTTAACAGCATGATAAGGCTTAGGGTTAAATGTGTTTGGCATCTCCAGGTCAAACAATGAGGTATTGATTAATAGCTTTTGGTGCAAGCATGCAGTTAGTCTTAAACTCTTAGTGTAGAGTCTTAACAGATTACCGTTATGCATATATGACTGTAAATATTGTAGTAAAAGTTCCAGAATTCTTTGATGTTGCTTGTGCAAAGGGTGTTTTATTAAGCTATTTTTCATGAAAATTCCTGAAGTGAGAAAGTGCAGAAATTAAGTAGATGCAATATTTAAGACTTTTCTTGGCTCTCGCTAAATCTAAAACTTGCTTATTGAGATACAATGCTTAAATAAATAAATAATAAATTTTAAAAATTTTCCCGAACTGAAGAAAGTGTTTAAGTTATTCCAATACCATAAATTTATATAGCAGTTTAGATTAAAAGCAAGATTCAGTAAAGGTCTTCTACACTAACAAGCTACATTTAAAATGTTTTATCCTCCGAGTGGAATCAAGAATGTTACATGTTCATACTTCACAGGTACTGCATGTAGAATTAGGAATACAATTAAAAATTAATATATAGACTAGCAAGTATAAATATGTCTGAATGTGAATGTAGACAGCAGGAAGGAATTTCTGTTCACTTCTGATCCTCTCCAGATTATAATTTTCTATTTTCTGCAACTGTAAATAAGAGAATTAAATGTTAGTGTCCCCATTTTCTGTAATGCACTAGTGGTAAAAGCCTTTTTTCAAGGACAGGATTCATTTAATTACTTAAAGCAAGCAGTAGAAAGGGAATTCTAATCTATCTCCCAACTTTTAAAAGATTACTGTTACATTTATGTGTTCCATGACATCAGTTAGAAACTGCCTCCAGGAACAGGCCACAAGGATTGAATGAGAGCATCTGCTAGATAGCCTTAGAAAGGAAGGGATGCAAAGAATTGTTTCTGGGTTTCTGAGATAAGAGTAACTATTCAACCTTAGAAAGTCTTACTTATATGTAGAGCACAGCGTTCATTTCCTAAAAGAAATTTAATTGTTCATAAGCGGAAAAATGGTTATTTGTATTGCAGCTTTGTATTTTCATATTTCTGTTCCTCATTTAGGAGTCTACAGTCTGTACATAGTGGGATGAGTTCTCAATCTTTGTACTTCAAGCTCTTCTTTCAAACCATTTCAGTAATGTATGTTGTTAAGGGCTTTCTTACCCTTTACCATTTGATAATAACTCATAGCAAGGGTTTAATTTTAACCATTATGTGATTTGATCACATTCTGAAACTTGTGATTTGACATTCTATTTATATACATCCTCACTATATAACTAAGACTACTTTTGTTATTTACCTTGTAGCAGTCAAAGTTTCCAATCTGATTTTGAGTCTATAGGCAAAAATACAAGAAAGAAGATTTATCTTTTGTTTATAATAGCAAATTTATTGGAAAAACAGTATGTTTTGGGGGAAGTAGATGTCAAGTTAAAGGAATGTTTTGATAAATGTGTATTGAGAAGTAGCACATCTGTTTTGGAGCAAATGCTCCAGTTTAACAATAGCAATTGTGTACAATCTGAGTGCACTTCAGTGAACACTATGAGACAATTTAAACTGTCAGTGCTCTGGAAGGCAATCCTATCTTCTTCCTCTCTCACGCTGTTTAGTACTGCTGCCTCTTATTGTGTCATTTGTACAATGTTAGCTGATCAGGGAACTGATTCTGCTGAAAATACTCTAGCCTGTTAAAGCTCCCAGTGTTGAACTACAATCTGTGAGATCAAGGCAAGCAAAGCTTCTGCTTCAACAAGGTTCATCTGCCCTTCCCCTTGTCCTGACTGCATGCTTCCATCTCCTCTTTTACACTGACATTGTTTTTTCTTGCAAATTTAGAGTAAGTTGAATCATCTGTAACAGCTCTTAAGTTAATATATGCAATGAGAAGGGAAGCAAGAGAATGTCAGCACAAGCTGTGTGGGTGGGAATGTATCCTCTTGGCAACATCATGGTCTTAATTCATTTAAAACCAGTTATTATATTGAGTTCTAGCCAAGTAATTCCACAAGCATTTACTGCAGCATAAACTTGCACCACAATTGAAAGGTGTTGTTTTCATCCCTGGACATTTATTCTTTGTGCAATACGAATTTTTGTATGGCCTTGCAGTGAACTGGCCCTGGTTAAATCTGGATCAAAAGCAGCTCAACATGTTCTTTTTTAGAGCAGTGTAGACTTGACATACACTTTGGTAACAGTGTAAAAAGTTGTCAATGCTACAGCCCTGCCTGTTTCTGCTGCCTGTTTATACCTCCACCTTTGTGCCAGTACACAGTCATCCAACTGGATTGATGAGGCGCTTCAATTGCATTCGGTTCAAACATGAAAACTTCAACACAAGGAGGTTTTTATTTCCCTTCATAAAGTTACATTCCTTTCAATTTCCATGCTTGTATTTGCTATAATGACCTCTTTGATAGTACAATGTAAAAGCAGAATGTATAGGAAAAACACTAATGCTTAATACCATAATTTCCTCAAAAAGCTTCTATTTCATATTATGTTTTCCAGCTATAACCTAGATGGCTTAATGACACTGCTCTTATTTGAAAATACTTCAGAAACAGATTTTTTCATCTTCACACTGCAGCTATGAACAATACCAACTTTTTACCACATTCACAAAAATAAAATGCTGATGAAAAGATCTGTTTCTTACCATAAACATGAAGAAATCATGCTGCTTCATTTATGAAAATCTGTTACACATTTGAATCGCCAGTAAATCTTGTCTTATAATTCAGTCATATGACTTAAAATATTTAGTATGTAAATTATTGGTTTGACTCTGTTTTGTGGTTTGATTGACAGTTCTGGTCTTAAATCACTTCATTTGATTCATGATACTTTAAACAGAAAAAAGATCTTGGGAAGTTTTAAGTTTCATGTCTAGAGAAGGTAAATATGAACTGATTTTAAAACATTATGGCAGTGCTCTTTCAAAACTCCTCTACTAATTACTTTTTTATGAACTACTGAATAAAATATTCTTGAGATGATTACAGAGGCAGTTGTCAAATTCTGTCATAGGAATTCTTGCATAGGAATTAAACTGTTTTAAACTTTGAAAACTCTTTACAGGCTTTTTACAAGTTAAAATCCTGCAGTGCTTTGAGTGTATGAGTATCTTCATCTGTTTTTTCTCTGAATGAAGAGGGCATTTTTCAGTTTGAGGTTTTTTTACTGCAAACATAGGAATTGGGAACAAATTATTAGACAATAGTTAATAAGGATAGTCTCTGAACATGATTTTAAGCTGTCAGCTTGCTGTGTAGGGAGTTATCTAAAGTCAGTGTTTCCCACATGCAGCTGAGTATGCCTCTGGAGCCAACCAATTGAAAACGTGAAAGTGATAAGTTAGAAAGCATCGACCATACACCCTTCTCAGCACTCAGACTCCAGAACAGTTTCCAAAGAAGTGAACGCATGTGTACATATTCTTTCTTTAAACTTGGTGTCTTTCATTTCAGTTAAGAAGAATCCTGTACTCTGTGTAGACTTCAGCCTTTGTCGTAGTTTTCTCCCTATTAGTTGACTGGGGATGCTCAAGGATACTACCTGAAGTGAGTTCAGTGAAGAGCCATCAAGGCAGGATTCTGGAGCTCATGTTCCAGGAGGAGAGGCTGAGGGGAACTGTATTTCAGTCTGGAAAACAGAAAGCTACCAGGATAACTCATGGTAATTGGTCCTAACAGACCTAGTGACCCAATAGCTGTGAGAAAGGTGTGAGGAAGATAAAACCAGTCTGTTCTCTCTAATGATGGGAGGACAAGAGATACGTTTTGAAATAAGGTGTTCATGATGGTAAAAAGGTTTTTCACAATGAGCACAGTCAAGCAGTGCATCAGGTTTCCCAGGGCTGTGCAGTCTTCTTGGAGATTTTCAAGACCCAAATGTAAAAAGCCCTGAGCGACCTGTTCTGAGATAACCATGCTTGGAGAAAGAGATTGAATTGGAGACTTCTTGGGGTAATTTTCAACCTGAATTTTCCCATGATTCTACTTCTTCCATACATGAGCAGCTGCCTATGTCTGTAGCTGTCAACTTCTGGATGCTGTCCCTTGTCTCACAGTCTCCTCTTGTCACTGCTAAAACTTAAATAACACTGGAAGTTTTAAGTGGGTGAAGGAGACAGGAGACGTAGCACAGTGCCATGTGCACTAGGAAATGGAGTGGGGAAACAGAAAATGAACTGAACATGACTCCCTAGAGCGGGGTCCTGGGTGATCACTAACACAGTATGATTTTTCCTGTGGCTGTGCTTCCAAACTTTGCAGGCAGAGAGTGCTGGAGTCTGTACCATGGAAATGGAAGTTTTCCTTCTTTTCATGACTTATACTTCAGTTAATGTATATGCTTAGTCTATGTTTAGCTGAAATTACCTGGTAAGGCTTTGAAGGGGTCCCAGAGCTTTTGTTTTTTTTCATGAACTTTTCTTAACCATTTTGAAATTACAATTATTGCAAAGCCAAAAAACCCTGTAACAAACAATACTAATGGTACATTGATAAAATTTCTAGGCAATGTCAGAGAAAAACTACTATGAAAAGCTCACTGGTTCCTCCTAGCAGTGGTTGATTCTTTTCTATACTTGACATCATATAAGCAGTTTGGCATAGCTTTTCATTTTCATAGCAAAAGTAAATAATTTTTGCTTGAAAATTTAGTGCTCTTTGATAAATTTTTTGCTGGAAAATTTAGTGCTCTTTGATAACTTCCTTTCTGACGTAAAATACTTGTCAGATAAGACGAAGTTATAAAGTCGTGTATGGAGTCACAATGTGCTGAAGGCTGAATTATGGAATCTTGTGTTTAATAGTTGCACTCTGATTCTGTGGATATATTACAAATATAATGTTTCTTACAGTTGCAAATTTTGATCTCTGATGGGTGTAAGTTGAGGGGATACCTGCAAATAAAGGAACTGGTCCTGAGAGCGGTTTAATTCCAGTCAGACTTTCTGTGGAATTTCTGTTGGGCCTCTTGCCTGAAAAAACAGAATTCTGATGTGATGATAAAACCTGCCTTAATTATAATGGGATGGTAAACACATAATTTAGCTTTTCATACATTTGTGATGGTCTCTTTTCGTCTAAGATTTTTCTTTTTAAAAAATTACTCTTCACCCATCTTTCTGTAAGGGGTGATGTCAAGATCTTGATAGCAAGAGTAAATATTGATTTGTTTCCAGTTTCAAAGTAGATGTATGTCATTAGCTTGACTAGAATCCAGACTAGCTTTGTTTGATGGGGTTTGGTTGTTGGTTGGTTGGATTTTTTGTGTAATTAAAGATGTTTTAAACAAGTGTATACTGCAGTAAGTAAAAAAATTCTGCACAATGTGACAAAGTTAAAACATAAAATACAATATAGAAATATATGTGCAATGAAAACTTGAAGCAAGCATGGTACACTGTTAACTTCCTGTGTAACAACCAGCAGGAGGAAGACTGCATCTTTAAAGTTATTTTTTATACCTATTTCATTGGTCATAAGCCTATTACTGAGAATGTTTTGTGTGGTTGGTAGGCAGTACATAGTATTCTGCGCAAAAACTGACGTAAATCCAGAGCAAAGGGTACAATGCTTTCTTGCCTGACTTAAGTGCTTAAGACATCCATTGGTTTTGCCATTATTACGTGAGCATTTTTAATAATTTTTGTCTTGCTCAGCATCTTGTTATAATATAAAAGAAAGAACTACTTCTGCATAAGTTGTTTGGACTTACTAGGTATTCTTGAAAGTATCTGTAGGTATTAGGTCTTCTAAGTTTAGCAGATCTTTCATTCTTCCAGTAATTGTTCAGATAGGATTTCTTTTCTTTTATTTCCATGTAATATTTGTCTTAATGACAGCTGTATTATTAAGCCCATGATTTACAGAATTAAATATTATTTCCTGAATTTTATTTTTTAAGGAAGTTAGTAAGGAAAGCCCCATGGAAGGAGAATTTGTGCAATGAAGTAAATGTGCAAGGACTGGTGCAAGGAACATCCCTGCTAAAGAGTCAGGATGCAAGGATCTGTGCAAGACTGGGATTGTACAAGATCGTGAGGCTGGTGCATGCTCCTATGCACGCTCTCAGTCCCAGGTGCTCCACTGAGTCTGGCCACCACAGACCCCTTTTCGTAACAAAATTTACAAAATTGATTTTGTAACCAATTTTAATGGTGTTCTAAAAAGTCTGAAAGCTTTGGATTTAGTTTTCTTGCCTTACAAATCTTGGTGCACAGAGTTAAGGGACATACTTTATGATTCAAATTTTCTGTTTCAAGACTAATAATTGTATACTTACTAGAAAAGACTTCAAATCTTTAGAGAAAATAAATTATGCCCTGGCTTATTTTACTGTCCTGTTACTGATGTTTTAATGTGACATTAGTGTTTTGTATTGGATATCTTCTCAGCTAAAACTATTTAGGCAAAGGTGCACGTATACTTTTACTGGCATTGTAGCCAGAATTTGTTAAACTTTTTTTCCCCACAGAAGTTGAAAACTTACATTTGTACTTCCCAAAGCAGGTCTATTGATCTCTTTCTGCACTCTTATCTGCTGCTCATGCTCTTTCTCTGACTTTATTTACTTCTCCAGATGGTGTCTTTTTTTCATATCAGTGGATTTCCCTTGCAGTGATGTTCATCAGGTGGGTTTTTGGGGAGAGGGCAGTTCCACATGGCAAGAAACCTTTTAGAGACTGTAAAGCTTATACCCAGACCTTATTAGAATTCCCTATATAATATTTTTTACTGTAAAAAAGCTCCAAAGAATGAGCTCATTATAATAAATTGCAGTTTTTAAGACATGACTGGGAAATACTTCTCACAGGAATTATACATGTATTAGCTGATTTTTAAATATTTTTTATGCAATGTTTTACTAACTATCTTATGCCCTTCTGATTTGTGTGTCCTTCATTTAATTCATCAGATTTTATATAAATAGTTAAAGGTCAGAGGAACAATTACTACAACTTCATTTGATCTCCTGTGTAATGCAGTCTGTCAAATTCAGAAAGTGATTTCTGTGTATGATGTGTAACTTCTGGTTGAGCTAGGAAAGATGTTGGGTTTTTTTAGAAAGTAATGCAACCCAAAGGTAATGGTGGTGTCAGAGTAAATTTTATCTCTTAAGTTATGCCAATGCTTAACTTAAGCAATGCAATGCTATTAGAAATTTGCAGTCCATACCTATAGAAATTTATCACAAAGTAGTCAGATTTCAATTTGCAAATATTTTAGAGTGAGACAATGACTTGCAGAGGGATACTATGTTTAAAAATCCACAGAAGTAAAGTTTTAGTGTGCTTCAGCCTTCCACTTAAAATATGTTTAAGTCATGATTATTTTATGAGCTTCTAGTATGCCTTTGGACATACTTAAGATGTATTACAATAGTATTATTCAGGACAACAATCAAGTTTTAATATTTTATTTGATAGCTTCTGAAAGCTTCTGGTCATCTAATTGTTCACCCAGTATGAAGAATTCAGACAGTGCACTAAAATTGTATAACATTCATCACTTTAAAAAATGAAAATAAGTTCCAATGTATCAATAAGAAATCAATGAGTTATGCATTAAGATTGCAGGAGATTTCACAAACTCTTCTGTCTACTGATATCTGACAAAAGAATCTTTATAACAGAAGTGTTAACTGTGTGTAAACCATTGACAATACTGTGCCTGTCCATAGTATACAACGTTCAGACTTTTGGGTGTAAATTTTATTGGAGAAATTACTGGGTTTTAACACATTTGTTTTTGTTTGGATTGTCATTTTTCCTTTCCCTGTCACCAGATAGAATTGAAATATTTTTCAGCTAAAGTGAGAAAACAAATGACCCTTTACTAGCAATGGAGCAATTCTGCCTCTATTGTACAATGTTCCATTAGACAGTAATAACAAAATGTATCTTGGATGGAAATACTAAAATATATTTGCAGAGGTAATTACAAATTGCTGTTTACAAGTCAGTTAACTTTAGATTTTTTCCCTCCATTTGATGTTCCTTAAGTTACTCTTTATCAGGTCATTGTTTGGTAGGATTTAGGTGATTTTTCTCCTTATTTTGTCTTATATATTCTTTTGCTTCTGGCAAGTGGAACACTTTGAGTTCTTGTTCTTTTATAACATTAAAAATTCTTCAGTTTTAAAAGTTTTAGATTAATCTCTCTTAAGATTGATAACAAAAAGTCTTGCCTGAGGATGTTTGGCACCAATGTTTAGGCAACGAGAGGGTTAAGCATTTCTGAGCAAAATGTTTGTTCTGATTGCTGAAAGAAGTTCCTCTGGGAGCACCTTTAGCTGAGATATGCATGTGACCTTTTCTGCTTGAAGTCACAGTTTAGAGTTCATACTTAGGCTGAATGCAAATTCAGCTGACTCCTAACTGAATGGTCTTCCCAGTGGACTGGAGGTAGACTCTCTTGTGTTAAGCCTTCAGTGTGTTCTTAAAACAGAAATTAACAAAATCGTCACCTCTTGAGCTTGTAGTCTAACTCTTAAATAAATATGCAAAAGAAGGCAATGTTATTTAAGGGGACTTTCCTGAAAGCAGGTTTTAGTCTTCAGAAAATAATTTCATAGTCTGCATTTTCAGTAGTCTGTTATATCACTTTCATAGTCTTGATTCAAGAGTCTGAACTTCAAAGAGGAATGGAAATTCACATACATCCCTGTATTCAGTGTTCTGTAGGTATTCTCATGTAGCATGTCTTCCATCACTTAAACTTGCTCAAGAGTCTCATTCTCTTCACCAACAATGAAGGAGCCTAATTTAGGCTATTTGAATTTACCCTGTCATTGGGAGCGGGTGTTCAAACCAACCTTGGGTTTGTACCAGGGATAACTCAATTGGCCAAAAGAATTTTGTTAGGCATCTAGAAAATACTACAATGTAAATATTGGTTATTACCTAGTGGGAGTTCAAAAAAAAATTCCACTTATTGTAATATGCTTGTTATATGAAGGGATTCTGTAGTATTTAGTACTGTTTCCTTTAGCCTATACTTTTAAGTTTCTTTATACTTTTTATTTCCAGTCTATTTCCCTGTTTTCTTGATCTCTGTCTAATTGACAGCATTAGATGTATATTAACTTTCCTTCAGGGTCCCATAGACCCACTCTAGGAGACAGAGTAGTTCACAAGGTATCCATTAAGGAGCTATTACTGTGTCTTTTTTTCTTGCGTATTATAAATTGTCTGACAAAAATTATCATTTTGGATCATGTTTTTCCAAAGAAAGGAAATAAGGTGTCTTTTTAAGGGAGATCTTCATAAGTATTGTCACGGTTCTTGTATTTTCAAAAGGACTCTAGAGCAGTGTAAAATCTGCAGCCTAACCATAGAATATTATGCTACTATATGAAAAAACCCACAAAGTGAAAATAAGCCATTGCACTAGGTACCAATTAGTCAAAGTAACAAAGCCTGATATCCTGCAGGGTTTGTTTGGTTTTATTTTTATGGTTGATTAGTATAAAAATTAAATTTCTCCTTTTTCTTTTTAATACAATATTTGGGGTCTAGTAGCATGAGAAACAAGCCTCTTGTTTTGAGCACTCTTCTCTGTTTTCTGTTATTTCCAAAAAACATGAGGGCACCTGTTTATGTTTGAAACTGACATTTCTTCAAATTAAGTTGAAAATGACCAACAGATGCAAATTTATTAGGAATGAAGGCAGGTGAGTGTACACGCAGCATGGATGTATAAGCCTTGTTTCCTTATGAAGGTGTTTTAGAAAGGGTACCTGTATGCATTCATTCCATTCACCAGGAAAAAAAAAAATTTAATTACAAGGAAACTAAATAAAATGGAGCTGTGGTAATATCACAAATGAATCAGGCAATCAAGAAAAAGATTGAGTTCCTTTCAATCAGAAGCCATTGCTTGAAGATGAACACTTAATAACTGAGTTACATAATTTCATTGTAAAAATGAACAGTCTCTCTCAGAGCCTGGACTTCAGTATTGGAATTATGAGAGCATTAGCAACTTCAGTGGTTTTCCAGTGAAGTGACCGGTACCAAAAAAGTTGATAACAGAGTACGTCAGCAGCACAGTAGAGAACTTGTAGAATCAGAGTATCTGAAGCAGAACCTGTTTGAACTTCATTAGAAAGTAGAAGTTATTTTCATACAGTGACAGAAGAGAAACCTCTGACTTCCTCACTGGCTCTCTTATTTAGCCTATAGATGTTATTTCATATGACTAAATGTTCAAAAATCTGTCCCTAAGTTTTGCAGTTAACCAGGAACTACATTGTGTCTATTAGGTTTAACTTCCTGATTTTAATGTTCTAGAAACATGAAAAGGTATGACATTTAAGAAACATTTCTCAAACTTCACTAATTGTTTTCTGATATGCAGTTAAAACACAGGAAGGTAGTAATCATGGTAACCCTTCTAGTTTGTAAAGACGGCAGCTGCAAAGCTACCAGTAAGTCTAAGCACTGTAATGTATATCGAAGATTTTATTATGTAAAAAATTTGTATAGTATTAATAAAAAATGGCCTTGAGACAATAAATTATTTTAAATAACATAGAATTAAGTGGTAGATAAAAGGAACAATTGCTTTGTGTAAGCCAAATATCTGTGTTCACATGTGAGAAAAAGACCAAAAAAATTTTATCAATGCTCATTAATATAAAATATGGTTTTATAATTTATGCTTATTATGAGTAAACATGTGAGAAGAAGGTGAGTTTGCTACTTATATAAGTGAAATATTAAGTGGAAATACCACTTAATTTCCCAGATCTTATTCACCATTTGTATTTTGTGAGGGGTAATAAAAGGAATTCTTCCAAGGATAGGCATTTTATGGAAAGTTATCTTTAATTAACTTTGTTTTAGAAATAAAATGCTATGAATTACAGAGGTAAGATGCTATCATGGGATAATAAATTCTTAACACTGATAAAAATCCATTTTGCTTTTTTTTTTTTTAACTCATTTATTTAGTGATTTGTGAGTTCATTTAACAGACTGGTACTTAAGTATTGGACACAATTTATTTTCTCAGAGTATATAATTATTTTTATTTAGTGTTTTAAATAGCTTCACAACCTACATTAAAATGTTTCTTTTTAATTACTAGATATGCTTTCTGTAACTAGCAAAAATTGAAAAGAAACGGATAGCTGAGAACTTTCACTGTAAACAGTATAAATGATGGAACACATACCAAATTTTTTTTTTTTTTTGCTATAAGCCCTGTATGTATACTGGGTTTTTTCCTCCAAACGTTATGATTTACTGTACACATGCTGCAACCAAGATTCAGCTATCAAAATATAAATTCATAACCTGAGAAAAATCATGCTTTTGGTAAAGACTTGAGTAGGTGAAGTTTTGATATTTTCAGAATTTGTATACAAAACCTTAGTGGAATGTAAAAAAGACAAAAATCTTCCCATTTTCACTTCACAAGTGAGGGGGTTTTTTAATATGTAAATAATCCTGCTAAGTAGAACTTTTATTTAGTTGTCTAAAGCTATAATATATATATGCTTATCCTTTAAACTCCAAATTTTTGAAGTATAGTGTAAAAATCTTAAGAATTATTTTTTTGAGTCAGTTGTCATCCTTAGCTACAGTTGTTTGCATTACAGATTGAAAGTGAACATGTAGGTAATAACATCAAAGTACAGCTGGGAAACAGGAAAGCAAAGATGGTGGCAGTGTGTATGTATGGATGGCTGATGATGCTGTTTGTGGAGTGATGCTCAGTGAAGAAGCAGGAGGGCCTGAGTAACTTAGTTTTGGCCAGCTCTTCCATCCTGCATTGAGAGCATACTGGTGTTCCTGATAAAGTGTTCCTTTCTTGCACAGCCACAAGACATATCCTCATCAAACCTCTCAGCAGTTTTTGGCCCTCAGTGTCTTTTATCTTTTTTACACAGTGCCGCCCCTTTCTTTCTTTCTTTCATTCCAGGCATTTTTAAACAATACATCCCTTTTTCTTCACGAGTCCATCTGTGCTTGCAGGAATGAAATAAAATAAGGAATCTGATAGTTTCTGTTGCCGTTGAAGAAGTGTGTTGTCTGAAGACCTCTCATAAAGTTTTGTGTTAAACAAAACGAGGTAGAACCAATCCTTGTAGCATCACACAAAAGCTTTCAGGGCTGGAAAGAAACCACCCATCAGAATTGTCTTGAAATCTGACTGATAGGAGTTGACCTATCCAGTTCAGGGTGACTGACTCATTTCTGCCAGTCTCCCAGGCAAGTCAGCAGCACATGGTGATCTTCAGTGTCAAACACCGCTGATAGGTTTAATGAAGTAAGCATGGATATCTTCCTCTGAGCTGTGCCAGAGAGGAAATTGTTCACAAGCAAGACTAATGCACTCTGAAAGCTCTTACCAAGTTTGAAAGCCTGACTGCCCTGATTTAGGTTCTTGGCAGAGAAGTCAAATTCTATAGGAGAGTATGTTATTTGGTTTGGGTTTTTTAATTATTTTTTTTATCATATTTCCCAAAAGTAAAAAACTGGGCAGAACATTTGGACTAAGAGGATTTTTGCAGCTTGGGCATTTACACTTCATTTTTCATGTTAGTTTAAAAACTGTGATTTACATTCAGATTACATTCAGATTGCATTGGGCTGCTGAGGATTTTGTCCAACTAGGTTTTGGTTGTCTTCAAGGATGGAGATTCTACATCCTCTTTGAATAACCTGTTCCAATGACTACCTTAATTGTGAAAAAGGTTTTTCTACAGTCAAGTTAGAATTCCCTTTACTGCAATTTGTGACCATTGCCTCTTCTTTATTTGTTGTGCATCACGGCAAAGAGCTTGACTCTTATCTACTGTGCTTTCATGCTTGTAATTGAAGGCAGCAGTGAGATTCCTGTTCAGATTCCTCTTAAGGCTGAACAGTTTCTCTCACTGTCTCCCCATGTCGCTCTCTCCTCATGTGTCATGTGCTCCAGCCCTCTCTTCATATTGGTGGCCTTCACCAGCCTTGTTTCAATATATCAATGTCTTTCTTGTACTGGGTAGTCTGAACTGTGACCTTAATCTCAGATACAGTCTCACAAACATCAAATAAAGGGTAATGTTGAATTCCCTCAACAGTCTTGATGTACCCTAGAATGTAGTTACCTAATCTTTGCCACAAGGGTACACAAATGTTCTACTTGTTGTTCACAGAGATCCCCATGATCTTTCCTACAAAGCTACGTTCTAACCAGTCAGTGCCTGGCCGGAACCATTCCAGCACAGAACTTTGCATTTACTATTGCTGAACTTTATGAAATTCCTGTCAACTCATTTTGCCAGCCTGTCAAGTCGTTTCTGAATTCCTTCCTCGAAATTTGATGTAGACTGCTGAGTGGCATTAGATGCTGCACATCACATTTATGAATGTCTCCATCTCATTAAGATCATGGGTCAATGGATGAACTCATTTCTACTTCAACTCGCTGCTCCTTGAGAGTGACAATCAAACGACATAACTCTTTTATGCTGCATCATTTTAAAATTTAATTTTCCACCATTTCTTGAAGGGATTAAATGCATATCTTATCCCAGTGTGATGAATATAAAGACTATAGATCTGATTTTTTATATCACTACTGTTGCCGTGTAATCATTGTATCTTATATCTTTCATTCTCTCTGATAGCTTGCAGACCTTTCTATATTTACTATATAAAATTTGAGTTAAAAAACATATAATTACATTTTCATGATGCAAAAAGGAGCAGCAGTTTAATTAGTGTTAACAGGGCCACATGAATTTTACTATTCATTTCTAGATTGTGCAGATTTCTGGTTATGTAATACAAGTAAAATTTTAGCATCCTAATGCCTCTAATAAATATTACAATGTAGTATTTTAAGTGCTTTCTGAGTTTTGTACCATTTTAATGCTACCTATTTTTCACTTACAACTCCAGGATCCAAGTTGGAAGAAATTTGTTAATGACTAAGTTTTCTATGTGGAGAAATACATATGGCTAACTTCTACATTTCTAGATTGTTGTAATTGTATTTGATGGTGATTAGACTCAGTGTGGGCTGAATATATAGCTGTATTGGTAGGTTAGAGTACAGCTAGATGAATTAATTACCAACATCACTGGGAGGTGAAGTTTTTAACTGTCAGAGAAAGCAGACCTACTTTATTAAACTCCATGGAAGGAAAATAACTCTAGAAAGTTAATTTTTAATGAAAGCAATCTTATAGTTTTATATATGTAACCTTTGAAGCTTCATGTGGCATCATATATCTTGCCTTCTGTTTATTTGCTTTTGGAAGTCAGCCTTTTGGGTTTTGTCATCTTTTTGAACATTGTTTCATTAGTATTTTGTAAAATTTGTTAGAAATGTAAGTAGAGAAAACATGTTGAAAAGTTTGGTAACCAGTATTCTGTAACTAGCCTAGGTGAAGACTTATTTGCTCTTTCTTTACTTTCTTATGTTATAACAGTCTGCCATTTTGTTATAGTCTTGTTTTAATCATGTCTTTTGATGAGGTCTAAAGGGTAATCTGAAGTATCCAGTCTTCTGCATAGCAGTTAGTGACAGTGTAATCATATTAGCACTCTTCCATTGCTATTTCAGTGCTTATAGTAGGATGGTGATGGTGTACAGTTGTAAAAACAAACCTCTCTATATTCTTTAGTGTAGTCAGCAGACAGTCTGCAGTGTGAGTAAAAATTTGGCTTGCTTTTGACCAAAAGGACCACAGTTACAAGTGATCAGAGGTATAATTGAGCAACAAATTACAGTGAATGTGAATTAAACAAAGCATCCCTAGGGCTACATGGCAGAAGTAGTATTACTAATTCTTTGAGTTATTACCTCGTAATGACTGGCATCCTGAAGACGGTTTTTTCTGTTACAAAATTCTTGCCGCGTGAGTTCTATGAAATACTGAACAACATTTTTCACAATGTGTGATTCATACTGAGAACTTTATCTCTGGTAATCAGATCACAATGCACAACATAAATGTGTATGTGGTTGAATTAGGCAGAATTTAGAGGAAAATATTTTAATAATATAATTTGAACTAATATTTAGGAAAAAAAGGGAATCATCAATCAACTTCCCTGTATATGTTTAGTGTATCACATCTTACAGACTTCTGGAGTTGTGTAGGTGTCATAGATTATTCAGAAAAGGGAAAGGCCAATGGTGAATAATTTTGAGTTTTACTGTTTCTCCAAAACACTACTTTTTATTAAAAAATGTATTGTTATGCTCAAAGTTCTAATGGAATTTGAAACTTATCTCCCAGGCAGCAAAACATTACTGATTAAAAACTAGTTTGCTGTTTCTATGATAAAAACACCACTGCATTTAACCAGATATACAGCTAGGAATCCATCACACTGTTCTATAGGTTAATTGATCAGAATTATCTCTAAAAATATTTAAGAAAAATTAAAGGTTTTCAAGCATTGTAGATTGACTGAAGTTAAGTATTTCACTTGTTCCTGAAATTCATTGTACTTTATACCAACATATTTATCTAGGCAACTGGAAAGAATCCCATTTGATGTAAAAATAAAAGTTGTTTTGCTGGGTTGTTCAGTTTTTAGTTTGTCTTTAAGTAATAATTCCATACTTTGAATTGTAATGATGGCTTGTGTGGTAGCTCAAAACTAAATAGAGCCACCACTGTAACTCAGCAAAGAATAATCATATATAAACAACTTTCTCTCACTGTTGTGGATAAGGTAAAATGTAAATAAGGGTGAAAAAGCTTAATATTCTATGACGAAATGTTAGGATGTCAGCTTCTGTCTGTGTTTTCTCCAAATGTTGTCAAGGAATGAGGTCCTTTCTGCAAATCATAAAAATGGCTTGGTTTTGTTGTTTTTTTTTTTTGTTTTTTTTTTTAACCAGCATGTTGAATAAAAATGCGTCCTTCTCATCAGAATGTATAATTTAATTATGCTCAGTGTAGCCTCTGAACAAGTAATGTATTTACTATAATGCTCTTATAGTAACATTGCTTGATTACTGACTGTGCTTTTACAGAATTAATGTAGTGGGTGTAGAGCACATAAAAGTTTACTTTTGTTAGACTTTTCCTAACAAGTATTTTATGAAAAAAAAAAAAGTGAGAAAGTACATAGAACCTGATATTTTCTTGTATTTTGTTAATTCATTAATGAATTAATTTCATTATTTAATTAAATGAAATTTATTATTTTAGTTACTGTTATTTTACACAAAGTTATTTCTATTTTTCAGAATGCTTTTATTATTAATTTCTAAGATCACTTTTTTTCCTATTGAGCTACAGATATCGTAGAATCATAAAGGTTGGAAAACATCTCCAAGATTATTGCGTCTAACCTTTGACCAATCACCACTGTGACACCTCAACCATAGCACTAAGTGCCTCATCCAGTGTTTCTTGAACATTTCCAGGGATGGTGACTCCACCACCTCTCCGTGCAGCCCATTCTGATGTCAGATCATTCTTTCAGTGAAGAAAGTCTTCTTTATATCTAAACTGAACCTCCCCTAGAACAGCTTGAGGCTGTGTCCTCTCATCCTGTCACTGGCTGACTCAGAGAAGAGGCTGACCCCACCTGGCTACAGCCTCCTTTCAGGTAGTTGTAGAGAGTGATAAGGTCCCCCCCGAGCCTCCTTTTCTCCAGACTAACCACCCCCAGCTCCCTCAGCCACTCCTTTTAGGACTTAACTTACCCTCTACACCCTTCACCAGCTGTGTTGCCCTTCTCTGGACTTGCTCCAGCACCTCAATGTCTTCCTTGAAGTGGGAGCCCAGAACTGGACACAAGACTTTAGGTGCAGCCTCACTAGTGCCAAGTACAGAGTACAGTGCCAAGTACAATCACTTCCCTCATCCTGCTGTTGCCACACTGTTGCTGATCCAGGCCAGGATGCCATTGGCCTTCTTGGCCCCCTGGGCACATGCTGGCTCATGTTCAGCTGCTGTCAACCAGCACCTCCAGGTTCTTTTCTACCAGGCAGCTGTAGCACTGCATGGAGTTGTTGTGACACAAGGGCAGGACCCAGCACTTCTCATTGAACCACATACATTTGGCCTTGGCCCAACAATCCAGTGTGTCCAGGTCCCTCTACAGAGCCTGCCTACTTTCCAGCAGATCAACACTCCCACCCAGCTTTGTGTCATCCGTGAACTTCTATTCAATCCCCTTATCCAGATCATCAATAAAGATGTTAAACAGAACTGGCCCCATTACTGAGCCCTGGGGAACACCACTAGTGACTGTCTGCCTGCTGGATTTCACTCCATTGACTACCACTCTCAGGACGTGGCAATCCAGCCAGGTTTTAACACAGTTAAGAGTGCACCTGTCCAAGCCATGGGCTGCCAGTTTTTGCAGAATGCCATAGGAGACTATCAGAAGCTTTACGAAAGTCCAGGTGGACAGCATCCACCTCATCCACTATCCAGGACACCTGGTCATAAAAGGAGATCAGGTAGGTCAGGCAGGACCCACCTTTCCTAAACCTGTGCTGGCTGGGCCTGATCCCTTGTTTGTCATGTGTATGCCATGTGAATGCACTCAAGGTGATCTGTTCCATAACCATCCCTGGTACTGAGGTCAGGCTGACAGGCTTGTACTTTTCTGATACTCCTTCCAATCCCTCTTGTAGATGGTCATCACACTGGCCAACCTCCAGTTGTCTGGGGCCTCCTGAATTAACCAGAACTGATGATAAATGATGGAGAGTGATTTGGTGAATCCTGCCAGATTCTTCAGTATTCTGGGGTGAATCCACCCAGCCCCTTACACTTGTAGACTTCTAAGCCCATGCACATCTTCATTTTCCTTGTAGAAGCCAGATGAACTGTGTACAAACATAGGTGTCCATTTGAACTCAGATCATCAAAGATCTTGATATAAATTAGAAACTGGCATGTTACGTCTGTAAACGTGGTGTATGTCTGGCTTCAGCATGAGCAGGAATTTATATTATAAACTTAGTGCTGCTGTGGCATTAAGTTCAGTGCAGGGAACTACTGTGGTTAGTAGTGGGGAGTCTGGATGAACACTTCTGTGCCAGAAGCTGCAGAGCTACTGTTAGTTCCATCTCAGTGTCAGCTCAGAGAAAGCTGGTACGGTGTGTGCTAGTATGTGCTGTGATAACCCTTCTGCTCACAGAGGAGGGTGTTCACAGCATAGGTCTATCTGTTTTTTAACATGTCTAGTTATGTTTAGTATTATGTATGCATATATATTACTGAATCATATATACATGTAGTTACACAGTTACTTGATACAGACATCTGCACAGGTATAAGTAACATTGTGTTCTTGTATTTTCACAAAGAGGTATATTCACAGTTAAGTTACTTTGACACATTTCTCAAATTCTGTTTTCATACCGTTTGGATATGGCATAATTTAAAAAAAAAAAAACAAACTAAGGCATTTTCATAAACATGGCTGAGAAAATGTGCATGCAATATTAAAGCAAATTTATCATTATTTTTTACCATGCAGACATAACTAATCATTTTATATGGATCTGCAGAGATAATTTGTAAGTATTTTTAAAGAGCTTGACCTTTTAGTATTGAATTAGTATAAGAAAATTTAGCCCAAAGATTGCTTTTCCTAGTTAGCAATTTTTGAAAGTGAGAGTTCATAATGGAAGTATTTCTTGTGTTTCCTCCCCTTACAGTCTTCATAGCACTGCTTGGTAGCTGATAGTGGCATTGCTAACAACTCTAATACTTAGATGGCGTAACTTTTCCTTTTTGATAGATTCTTACATTCTTTTCTTCTTACATTTACAGTATTTGCAGCAGTTCTTTAATTTGGTGTAAGCAAATCCTATAGGCTGTAGTGTGTGTTTTGTAACATGAAATTCTCTTAAGCTTTTGCTGGTATATTAATCTGAATTTTGAGATTTCCTTTCTTACTTGCAGAATAACTGTGGCCTACTACCAGAGCCATACTGCATTAAAATTTGGAGTCAGACAGAGCCTTCAGCCAACGTGAATGCTTGACAGCTCTCTGAACTGCTGTATATTGGGAGGGATGGGACTGGGTCTGAAAAAAACCCAAGCTGTCCCATTTTCAGAACTCGGCTTTATCCTATCCCTGACAAAGCAGCAGAATGTCGCAGAAAACATAAAGTTTGGTTCTCATTCCTGGTGAATGTTACCCCATGTCCAGGCATTTATTTCTGTCATTCAGTTTCCCTTCTTTTCTTCCTCTTTTTCTGCCTCTGACACAAGCACCACATGGACATGAAGGTATCTTAATACCACAACACAGAAAATGAGAGGTAGAGGAGAAAAAGAGACTGGAGGGAGTTGTTCCATTTGCCAAAAGTAGAACTATTTGTTTGCTTGTTCCTTTAAAAGAGCACATAGGAACAAATACTATGTTAGTTGTAAAGCATACCAAAATTAGGAAATTCCAGATTCTACATTGCCTATGGTATCTTAATTACTGCTTCTTCGTGTGTTTATAGTGTGCTATAATTTTTAATAATGTTATAGTAACTTTTATTATTTAGTCCTCAGGATAAACCTGGAAGAGTCAGAAATGAGATTGTATGCACAATATTAAATCTGCTGGGTTTAGATTACATCTTAGTTTTGCAACATTAAAATCTTTTGCTCAATCACTGTATGTAGACAAATGGGATTAAATCTAAACAGCAAATATCTAGGAAAACAATATTTCAGAAATATGTATTATGTAAGATACATTTTATTTCAATTATTTGGGTAAATTATTGTTCAGAAATGCTAAAATTTATTTGATCAAAAATACTGTTCATACGTTTAATATAGTGTATATCTATCTTTATCATCATTGTGTCTATGCATGCACTGAAGATAAGAATATCTAGTTGTAAAATTCTAATATGCTAAGTGCTAAGAACAAAAGAAAATTTAGATAATGTAATAGAATTCCTTTTATATAAAACCAATGTAACTCAAACTCATTATAGTGATGACTACCCTTATATTTTCACCCTTTACTGTGTGCAAATTAGACTTATAATTATCACATGATAATAGTTATCAAATTTGCATGTTCATTCCATCAAAAATTGCAGACTTCTTCATAGTATAAAGATTTTTTTCATTTTGTCTAATTGTCTTTCTGATTCATGCTGTTTTCCTGGCTAACCCTGTTCACAGATCATGTTATGTTTCTGTTTAGTAAATCTGAAGAGGCAAACTGAGAAGTAAGAGAAAAGCTTCTGTGAGTTACCTGTCCTTTCTTGTGACTTAAGCCCTTCTGACAGTTTTTAATATTGTAGCATTTTCCTTCTGCCTCTTCAATTTGCTGGATGTTTGACTTCCATTTTAGTCTGTCTGCAAAAGGGACTACCTTTAGCACATATTTAAAGAATATGACATGCTTCCTTGCTTACGCTCTCTTAAATGCTTCCAAATTACTTTTTTGTTGTTCCACCTTTCTTTCCACAAAAATGATTTGTGTTTTTAAACTTAATTTCTAAAGGGGGAGAGATAAAGTTGAAGAAAGTGTGAGCAAGACAAGGTTATAAGAAATGTTAAAGGAGCTGAGATTATTGTGGAGTTGGGTACTATGGAGGAGAATACAAAACAGTAGGAAACTCCAGTTAGGAATTCTCCCTGTTCTTATAACAACTTGTTTTGCTATATTGCCACAGTAGAAGTGTTTAAACTTGCCCTTAAAGGACTCTGTAACATACCAAAGGGCTAATTAATCAGGAAAACTAGGGTGCTGATGCTTTTTCTGTGGTTAAAATACAGAGTTGTAATATTTCTCACCAAATTTTTTAAGGCTAAAGTATATTTAATTGTTTCAAATGCATTTTTTTTTAAAAGCTGTACCAATAAATAATACACCTAGGATGCATTTATTCTTTATTCTTTACTGTGCTCTTTTTATAGCTATCAAGAAGCAGTAAGTAATTATTGTTACAATCAACAGGGGTTTTTTTCTTCGTTTGCTTCTCTGTAATTGCAAAACTATTTGATGTATATTTATATTACTGCTTGAGTGAGAAAAAGCAGTTGTTGAAATCTTCACTTACAAAATTAAATTATGTGGGTTTTACAAATGTTGATTTTTGAAAATCTGATGTGCAGTATGCATGCTGAGAATTCATGGGGTCTTAAAAATAGTTATGAAGAATTCTTACATAAACTTTTGATTGACTGATTTGCTAGCTAAATGATTAAATAAATTTTCTCTTCAAATATTTCTTCTAAGTGGAGGCAACTGAAATGGAACATAACAATGATGATTCTTCTTAGAAAAGCTATGTTACTTTTTGAAAACTGAACTTTCATTAGTTATCTCTTTATCCTCCATTTGTAGATTATTTACATTTTGGATCAAACTACTGTGAAAATTCTAACTTCAACTTTTATTTTTCACCTTGACAGACACATTGAAATGTTTTAATTAAAAAAAAAAAATTGTTAATGTCTTGAGCTAGTGTTCTAAGATTAGTTAATAGCTCTGGATAGCTTATAATATATATTTGTGTGTGTAGGTGTGGGTGTGGGTGTGTGAGTGAATTTAGGGAGGATTGTTCTTGTGATAACAAGGAAATCCTCACAAGAATCCCAATGTTGGATTGTTTGCTGGTGTTTGGAGCTGACGAGAATTGGAAGGTTTCAGAACCAGCTATCATGTGAAAGAGCAATAACCTTTTTTATACCTGTCTGGAAATTCGTGTCGTAAAGGGACATACCTAAGCTGAATATGTATTTATATTTGTGTAGTTTTTAATTCTATTTAATGTTTTTATTGTAAGACTACAAATTAAATATATCTCCCTGATTTTCCCTGAAGAAAGCAAACATTCACATTTCTGTATTTGAATACATGGTATTGCCTTAATTTATAAATTGTCTTAATTTACAGAAGTTAACAAGATGCATAAAAACAGCTATGCAACTGAAGGCTTGAGACATATGCCTGTCTCTTGTTTTGAATCACAGGTTTGGTCATATTATTCCTTTGTTGAGGAAGAGTAATTATTTTCAAAAATTAATTTTTTTCCTGATATTTCACTGTCTCTAAAAGATTCAAAATAAATCTTGCAAATACTATTAAATTAATATTTTTCACTTTTATGAATACTTGGTATCTTACGGGTGCTAAATAATTGACTGTCAAATGGCTTTTTCCTTAGATATAACATTCTTAGGTGTTGAGTCAGAAAAAATAAGGATTATGTCATTCATTCTGAATTTTGCTGCTTCTGATATCTCAATGTAGCTGTTACTTAGCTGTCCATGAGAAAGAATGAACTTCAGTTACTCTGTAGATGTAATTTCAACTTGCTGTTTCATAGCAATTCTTCAAAGTCATCCAGACAAATCTGTTCTTGGAAGCTTCTTGAAGGTTAAATGTATATCTTATACTGAGATGCATGTTACGTCAATGATATTGTAAATCAGGACATAATTATGAAGTTTAGTAGGTCTAGAAAAGTGCAAAGGAAAATTGAGGAATTTTTCCCAATGAAGTTACTGTTCTGGTTAAGTTCTGTGATTAGTTTAACTGGAATAACTCTGGTAGAGATCTATGCAAACCTATCAAAGATTAATGCTGATCTCTATAGATTTTTGTATTTGGTAAGCTGCCATAAAATACACAATTCACTAAAACATTTCCTGTTAATTTGGTATGGCATGACATCACTTATTCTCACATATGAAATGTCATTGCCATCATATGTTATTGGGATTTATTCTTCCCAATCCAGTCACAAGAGAAGTGTAACTGACTGGCACTTTTCCAACTATAAAGCCCAGTCTTGAGTCTGGCTTACCCTGTGATGATGATTGTATAACATTTCTCTTTCAAAAACCCCTGTGGTTTTGCATTGCCTCTTGAGCCCAGTACCAGCTGTTTGATTAGGCATTGAATCATCAAGAGGCTTTACAAATCCCAATGATGGGTGTGGAATGCAGTCCTGAATTTAGGCACTTGTTCCCCGAGGAGGAACATGGAATCCACAGCTTAGTCACTAAGCTGTCTATATAGCAGCTTGAGGATAACTGCCATAAAAGGATGAAGCTTCTGCTTTGAATAGGTGCCTCTTGCAATAGGAAATGTGAAACATATGGTGTTGTACGGTATCACATCAATTTATATTTGTCATCTCTGGCTTAGAAGTGCAGGAAGGTACCCCCATTCACTTGAAGTTAAAAGATTGAAGGGTTTTTTATCAGAGAATAATCGGTTATCAGTATTCTTTGAACAAATGAAGTCAGTACATGCTCCTGTGCCAGTTCTACAGCTGCCGTTCTCTATATAATAAACTAGCATTTAGAGGCTTTTGGCTACCTAGTGAGAAGTCTAGGTTTGATTCTCTGAGGCAGAAGAGTTTCAGGTTCATTTCCCACAAGAGCTTCCATATGTACATATATATCCTTAACCTTTTCCACTGCTTTCTTGTCAAATGGGAAAGTGACGACAATGAAAAGATTTCAGCTTTTGCATTTGAGAAGAGCTGTTTTAGCATGGTAAATTGGCAGAAGTGTAGTCCCTTTTTTCCCTGAACATGAATATAATTTTTTGATTACTCAGTGCGTAAAAACAGTTCATCATACTCAGATCGAAGGCAAGAGAGGAAAAGGGAACATTTCAGCAAGAATAATGCTATTGTGGCCATGCAGCTTTGAACTTGCTAAAATACATTTTACCTGAAAGAGTCGTGACATCCTGAAATGGAGGCAAACAAATTTACTTGCTTTATTACTTGAGTGTATTTCAAAGTAAACTTCTTTTATCTCATCTCAAAGCAGTGTTAAAATTCATTTCCCCTTCAGTGAAATTCAAACTTAAAATTGCTGATTGAAAAAAAGAAAGCCAAATTGTTACAATAGGTTTACTATGGTATTTTCAGCCTGAAAGAACAGTATTTTATCATGCTCACTTAGATACTTAAAACTGCAAGAGAAAATGTCAGAATACAATTTAGGTACAGTGTACGTTTTTATTGTTTTTTAATTTGAAGATATAGTGATAAATAATTTTCACAGCGCAATTACTTGTGAACACTTACATTAGCAGTTATTAAAATAAATTACGATAGTGTTTTCTGTTGATTGCAAACAGAAATGTTGTTAAGAATACGTATCCTTTTAGAGCTTCATGTCAGAAGAGTCAGCAGTGACTACTGCATTTGCCATGTCATTTATTTTTATGATTTTCAGGTGCATATTTGAAAGTAGTTTAATTAAATTCTTGCACTAGAAGGATGCAATGTGATGCTAAAAGAATCATAATTCTTTTTTTTTTTTTTAACAGTGATAATTGTAACAACCCAAACAGCATACACTGTATAAGGTAGATTTTAAATATTACTGAAGCTATGTAAGCCAAGCAAGGAAGTCTGCAAAACAGCGTAGAAAGCAGGTTCTATAATAATTAGCTCTCATTTTTCTGAGGATTTTTTTCCTTTCATCCATGTTGTATTATAGAACAGTATCATCAACAGACTGATACCAGTAGCCTTCATGAGATTATGATCAATCAAATTTAATAATACCTACAAGACAGTCTTTATACAGAGTGAGTAGATTTATGAAATATTATCATTTTGTTTAAAAAACATTATCATTAGGCTTGGATTAATCAACATAGCAAAGAAATTAATGAGTATGTAAGGTGAGGTACTGTGGCAGAGCAGCACTTGTTGAACAAAGATGGGAATTCAGGGTGTTCAAGTACTTTGCTGGAACTGCCATTATCTTCTGAGCTTTGATTTGCATTATTTTATTGAAAACTACACATCCTAAATAAAAGGAAAGTCTTAAACTTAATGTTTATGCTAAAAACTTTGCTATCTAAATCCACTCATCATTTAAAAATGAGTGAAATCAAAGGTGTCATTCACTAAAAATAAGTGTTTGTTTTTGTTTTGCAGTTATCAGTAACACTGAGAAATAAACAATCTCTCTTGAATTTTGATGTTTGCTCTTGAGGCAGTAGAAAAATCAAATATATTTTAATTTATATTATTTCCCCAAAACTTAAATGCCCTTGATTAATAACAATATATGTGACAGCAAAGGATAGCTCTGTTTTCAATCTGTTACAAAGATCATAGAAGCAGTAAATGTTAGGACTCGAAGATATTTCCTGAGGGATCAAGAAATCTATATATTTCTAAAACTGACCTATCACCTTGAAAAGCAACGATGAAGGAGAGCTGCAAATGCAAGACCATTGTCAGGTCAACCTGTCGTTGTGCTGACAGGTCTCTGATATAAAACCCAATTTACAGTTTAAGAAGCACATCCATTATCCTTCTGATTTTAAAATATAACATACATCAGCAAAATGATAAAAGAAAGTGCTTAAGAATTATGAAAGTCAAGGACTATTTCATATCAGAAAGTCACAACCTTTTTTGCATATTACTGATTAAAATTACAGTGAATTTTAATATTCATCTGTGTCTTTATTTCTTCCAGAAAGTTAAGAGTTTGCATCAGTTGAACTTCAATCATTGTAATTCTATTTGTATTAAGTTGTTTGGATTAGTCAGACATAAAGTCGCATTATTCTTTATAGGAGTTGAAGAGGTTTTTGGAGGTGTGAATAATTTTGGACAAAATGATGTGTCAGTTTTTGGAAAAAAGTACTGCCTTTTTGATCCTAATGAAAAAAAAAGTAACAACAAAAAGCCGTATTTTTTCTAGCATTAGGTTTAAGATTCATCTCCATTTGTAATTTGGAATAAAATAAAATGTTCAAGTTTTCTGTGTGAAGAGGATCTGTAGTGTCTCCTACTTTAAGTTTCAGTTCTTGAAAATGGAAAGCTTAGAGCATTACTGAATGGTCAGTAAACGGGAAAAGCATACTAATTTTTTTTTTTTTACTTTATTACCGAAATGGATTTAAATGTTAAGTTGGATAACCTAAACTAAGAGGAATAAAACACTGATTATTTTACTGTAATGTCCACCAAGGCTGATGGAGAAATAAGATTAAGGATTTCTAGTATCAAAGCAGCTTTTATTCTTTAGAACAGTTTCCAGTGTTATCTTACTTAGGAAATTTTAAAATAGCCATTTTAACATTGTCTATATTTGATCATACCTTTTTCTTTTATAGCTAGGTAAAGAGTTGCTTAGTACATAACTTAATTCTGCAGAAATACTGGGCAAAAGATTACCTAAGTATATTTTTAAAACTTAGAAGTTCCTTAGGAGTAAATATACTATTAATTTCATGTTTTTCATGTGCTTTTGATTTTCATGTGTTTGTCCAGTCTATTTGTAAACCATTTCCATTCCTTTAACTAATAGGCTTGTAAATTTCAGAAGGGCTCTAAAATCCTGTCTGCATTTTGGTTTAGTTTAACTTCTACTGGTAATCATTTTAAAATCACGAATCCATGCTCTGATCGGTGTACCTATGTTGCTTTTGTCTTGAAACTCCATATAAGGTAAGAGACAGCAATCAGATTTGAAAGTTAAAATACATTTCATTTCTCAAGTCTCAGGAGATCATATGGAGTAATTTATGAAGACACAAAATAATTGTAATTTCAACCAAAGGGCTCAAAATCTGTTACATTCACTTAATATGTGTATGCTGTTATAGTCTGTACTTTCACTTAGCATTTCCTTGTTTCTTGAAGACAGTGAGATATTATCTGATTTATAACTAAGAATGTTTATAATTGAAATGAACTAAGAAAAACACTTTTTAGCCATGTAATTTAGATCACATTTTAGTCATGTAGTCTCTTGCAAGGTTCTTCTTTAACTTATAATATGTATAACTGCATCAGTCTTAATAAGGACACTGCAACACTTGTCATATAGGCTCATGTACAATGTGCATATCTTCAGGTTAATTGCTTTCTAGGAACAGCTGCGTTAAAAAAGTGAAAGGAGCCTTGTACCTGCACCTCAATTTAGCTAACAGCAGGCAGCCCTATGTAGTAAGCCATTTTTTGAAGTAATTAGTGTGATGGTGATAGGTCATCTACCACAGATAGCCTTTAATGTGAATTTTACTAAGAATTATAAGGAAACAGACATTCTTTTGAAGAAGGTTTTTGTGTTGGTTGTTTTTTGCTTGTTTGATGCTTTTTTGTATTTTGTTTTGTTGATTTTTTGGTGAAGGTTAAATATAATAGAGCTTTTTTTGGAATTAACGTAAAAAAATTCTATTCAAAAAGTTAAATTTGATACTTTTTTAATTTCATGGAAATTTTGAAAAATCTGTTTTATTCTTCTAATGATTGTTTGAGGGGAAAAACTTTTTGAGTGAATACTACAGTTCTCATAGATTCTAAATTCAAAAGATTTAAATACTAAAAAGTAACATTTATTGCGAAATTTCCAAAACTTAACTCTTCCTATAAAACAAATTTTGTCATATTCAGTAATGTATAGGCTATTTCCTGGTGATAAAGTTGCTTAGTTTTCTGATTTCCCAAGGCTTCCTTGCATGGCTCATTTGAATCATTACAAGTGTTCCAAAAAATGTCATTTTTTTACAGCTCAGTGTAAGGTTATATGGTCTGCAAGCAGGAAATGCAGGCCAAATGTGCAGAGCAGGGTCTGTGCTGAAAAGCAGGGATTGAAAAAAATTATCTATTACTATCATGAAAGTGGTAACAGCAGTGGTAAGCAGCAATGGGCTGTGGTCTTTTATATAATGGACTAAGCAAGGCTTGTAGAGATTGTATGTACATTATTTTCTTCATATATAATATCAGCAGTTGGGAAAAGGTCATGAAGATAACTTCTTGCATTACATGTAAATCCATTATACTGCAAGACATATTTGAAGGGAATATTTACCTGGTTTTGTTTGCACTTTAGATTTTTCAAAAGTATAATTATTTTAGAATAATTATGTGAATGGCCCCCTCCTAGGTATGTTTCCATATGGACTTAAGGTGAAAGAACTTAAAAGATAAAATCATTCTAGACTAATTAGTGCATAATGAAATATTTTGGAAAATTTCCAGCTCTAGATGGGTGTTAATGATGTACCCTGCAGACTTGGTCCAGAGCCCACTGGATTTAATTCCCCTTGCTTCAATGAAATTTCTTTCAGAACTACTGAGCCAGCTTTTAATATTTACTGAAGTAGATAGAGTTCAGGCAATTAGCAATTTTGAATAGGATTTAATGGGGCATTCAGATGATTTATCGAGCTCTCCAAAATGGTACATAGATTGAGTTTCTTTGTAGTTGTCTTGTTCCAGAGTGGAGGGAGACATCACTGTCGTTAATGTATGTGTGCCTTGCAGGAAACATTTCCATCAGCTTCCAAAAGCAGCAGTAAATCCTCCTTTCTGCAGGTATAGTTGCATGAGCAGGTGAGCTCATGTAACACTTTGCTGCTGCCTAGAACTTTTTATCTTTTTTTTTTCTTCCCTGGTCCTCATTTTACAGCCTCTCTTCTTTGCCATCTTTCCTGTTAATCTGACTCTAGAGTAAGATGATTTGGCTTGCTAAGCAAGCAAAAAACTATCAACTTTTTTCTCCCATGTTATTTTTCTATCAAATTATTCAGATGAATCAGCTCAGGGAACACGCACAGTAGAAGATATTGGGAGAGTATGTTGGGCAGTGGAGAAAAAGGAAACTCTGCCTTTAAGCAGTGCTGAGATGTAAGATGAACTCATTGTGTAGTAATGCTGTGATAGCAAAGCCACTATTGAAGCTTGCACTTGACAGCGATCCCTCGAAGATACACTGGCAGGCATGATTTCCTGCTTAAGGCAATGGAGCTAAGGCTTCAAAGTGTAGGCTTTTCTATAATCACATCTAAAAATTAAAAA